>JAQMYJ010000040.1:7243695-7257435 GCA_030014305.1 Clarias laeviceps | reverse complement strand
CCGTACCCACGTCTGTTTACTACATTGTAACATTTTTCTGACTGGTGCGGACTAAAGCAATCGAACTATAGGTGTGAGAGCACCCTGAATCTCTAACATTTCTAAACTGATGTGACAGCAAAAATGAGTGCTAATACTCATCTCTGTAATCTATCTGCTGCTGCATACACTTTACATTGATCAAGCCTGGTCAATTGTAGAAAATGTACAATTTTTGTACAAATGTATTGTAGCAAATGAATAACCAAAATCGACCAGTAACTCCTTAGTGTTTGCACCAGATAATAATCATAAAGTCAGCTTTTTATCTTCAATAATATTATTATTTCACTTTTAGTGGATAATATTTTAACCATTGCAGTTTAAAACATTAAAAATAGTTCAATAGTTTACTTAAGCTTTAAGGTGTTACATTTAGGCGTCTTTCCTGAGTGAGAGCACTTTTCTTGTCAAACTCGCTCATACTTTCATGTGCATTGGTTGAGGTTGCCAGATCACACTGACAACATCCCCCCTAGGCAGTGCTGAAAACCTCTGTCTCTAAGTCATAAATGGAAATCCAAATTATACGAGGGGCGTTCAAGTCAACCTGGGACTTGTGGTAAAATTTCTTGTGAATGAAGGTGTTAAAAAAACCTTAAGCACAGTACGGTGGTATATGCTGCAGTATAACATTTGAACGGCGAAGTCTGTATGTCCGCGAACGGAGATCCGAGCCAAGTCCACTATTGTTGCACCTGTAAGCATTAACGGAGTGGATTTCGTCCTGAAAATCGACGGATAACTTGTCACCAACTTTCGATAGAGACGCATCTGTCTGTAGGAACTGTGCACACAATCATTCACAAACATCACTTTCACTTTACAGGAACTCGTCTGCAAGTTATTGCCACATCCCCCGTGCTGTCCGGACCTCGATCCAAGCCACTTCACAATGTTTGTGCCATTAAAAGGAGTTCCTGGGAGGCCAGCATTTCAAACATGAAGTAGGCAATCCTCTGGCATACTGAGAAAACTTTCTACCTTGATGGTATCCAAGTAATAGTGAAACGCTGGGATGAGTGCATTAGTGTAGCAGGGGATTATATATATGGGAATAAAGACAACATAATGAACAGGATATCCAAACGGTCAAGAGTAATCCAAAATCGAAATCAGGCACGAGTCAGGTGATGTACGATGATAAACATAAAATAAAAGTATTCAAGGATACTGGAACTAGTCACAGGGAGTGTACAGTATAATACTTCACAATGATGGTGTGAACATGAGTCTCTTTTGTATGGGTCTGTGATTAGTCTCAGGTGTGCTAGAATTCCAGTAATCCGGAATTTATGTTGGAGCTATGAATTATTCAGTTAATGCTAGGAAACTAATAGGAATTGTAAAATAAAGAGTTAATAAGCAAATACAGTAAATGTTTTTTTTTTTCCTGAAAAGATCCTAATCATTTCGTATCTTCTTTTGGTTCTGATCTTAATGCAAAAGTGAAAACCACAGACCGTACAGCACAGAACGTGAAAGCTGACTAGTGAGGCTACAGTACAGAGGACAACCCCTGGGGCCACAATGAAAGGTAGCCAGCAGCTTTGGCAATGCAGGGACTGTATGACATCTTCTAATTTGAGTCATTATTCCAAAACAATATGACTTGGCAAATAAAATGGTTGCAAAATGGTTTCTTCTGTCATGGCAACTAAATTAATACGTCTTTGAACAGCTCTTTCATTATGAGAGTGCGCTCTCTGAAGGCGTCATTGCCTCGTATGAGCAGCGACTATTTTCAGAATGTGCCGACACAGGATCAGACATTACTATCACCCTGAATAAACTGAAAAAACAACACCTTTACTGCAATAATTCCCACTCACCTTGAGAGAGAAACGCTCATGAATTTATAAGAAATTTTATCTGGGTGAGGGTTTGGGTGGGGGCCCTAGAGGTAGATAATGGAATTGCAGGGGGTTTGTGAAACTGAAAACAAAAAATGTCAGTCTCAATAACATATATTTTAATAAGTAAAATAGTAAATGAACTAAAACCATGACATTATAACCATTATGCAAATTATATCCCTTTCATTTAACATTGTAAGTAACATTATGGCGAGACAGTGGCTTAGTATTAGGTTTGTATGGTCCTGAAGCGTTATGTGGCGACATAGTGGCTTAGTGGTTAGCGCTGTCGAAGTGCACCTGTACGGTTCGGGTTCGATTCCTGTCTCAGGGTTTGTATGCATTGAGATTGCATGTTCTCCCTGTGCTTGCTGTTTTTTTTTTTTTTTTCGGGTAGCCTGGTTTCCTCCCACAATCCAATGCGGACTAGGAAGA
This sequence comes from Clarias laeviceps, assembly GCA_030014305.1. Classification (NCBI taxonomy): domain Eukaryota; kingdom Metazoa; phylum Chordata; class Actinopteri; order Siluriformes; family Clariidae; genus Clarias; species Clarias laeviceps. The sequence continues at coordinate 7,255,105 of JAQMYJ010000040.1, read as the reverse complement.
TTAGACTAATTGACCTTCCCAAACTGCCGGTCATAAAATGAGAACAAATACAATGGTAATCACCATTGTCCTTCATGGTCACTAGCGGGACTACAGAGGTTCCTGGTTGGATGGATGGAACGTGTTTATAATAGTGCTTAAATAATTAACTAGCTAATTTATTCTTTGTGGCTGGAAATATCAGTAAATGGAAATTACAAGCACAATTCAGACAAACAAAAGCTTCGAAGCTTACAAAGGAATAGAGTTAAATGAAAGACAAAAGCCTTTACAACAGTGTGATACATTTTGAGCATCAGTGGCACAAAAGTTTCACTAAGCATTAGCCAGGTTAAACTTTCAAGCAAATAATTTAATTTCAGAGGATTCTAAAATTTCCATCTCGCCCTTAAAAAAAAATCTCGCTTTTTATATGTAAGTAATCATTATTGTAAATAATCAGGTTTAAGGTTAAATCATGGATTCACCAGAAAGGAGATTTGTCAGAAAACAATAGGTGCACTTAAATGAACTGTTATATTTCACGTATAATGGGAATAATAGCCCAATCAGAATAAAAACACATCACATAGGAGTAGGATCCGATCTGTTCAGACTGGAATTAATTAATTTCAACGGGATTAAGAGAGGGTGGTGTAAACCTTTGATTAGTTATTAAATAAATAAATATTAACTACTTCATCAGATTTTTTATTTTTTAATAAATATGTTCTACCACATGGGGGAAACATGAGGTGACACGATAAGTTTCTGGGTATGATAGTCTCTCCCACTTGTCTTTACTTCAGACTTTCAACCGCCGGGTCTGAGCACTAAATGACTCGCCATTAACCATGTAGAAAAACACCTGACCAATCATAGGTGAGACTGAATTCTTGTAACCAATCATAACGCAGAAGGTGGGATCTTCCCAGAAAAGCTGGGAAGCCTAACTTAACCTCAAAGTTGGAGAAAAATACTTCTTCTTCTTCCTCTGCGTCTGTTATATTCCCACCCGATTAAACGCTTCACATCGGGCGGAACCACTTTGGTGTGTTTTAAAAGTTATACTCATATAAACATTAAGTTGGAATCTCTAACCGGGATGATTTCAAACAGATTGAAGAAATATTGTCCGTTTGTTCGTAGCTAACGCCAGAAAAAAGCCTCATAACCCATTTTTTTAAATCCCTTTGAACTATGAGTGCCAGACCAAACATTTTAAAAAGCTAGTGTTTGTAGACAATATAGTCAAAACAGCATTTTATTCATAGCCACAACAAAATGTCAGTCGGTTTAAGGGAAGACATAAACAAGACTCATAGAGTTTTTCTAAAGGGAATTTTGCAGCATTTTCTATATAGATAAACAGCGTGGGTTTTTTTTTTTTCTAGCATGGGGCTGAGCAACATTTAAGCTCGCTAAATGTCAAGCAGCTTCTGCAAAAATTTGCATTTTGTCAGTTCAGCCCAGAAGAGTGTTATAATGTGCGGAGACTCCGACACATTTAAATAGGTGTCAATTAGGTGTCGTCTCTCCTGCTCGTGTGTTTGTCACTTCATTTGAACACGGCTATACATTTTGTTTATTAGTCCGTATTAGATGATCTGGCAACCAGGAAGATCTGGCAAGCCTGTAATGCGTTTTTGACACCTGTCATCTGCCAATATGCTTTACTGCCGGTGCTGAGATTAGATTAAATCGACTAACTGCTGACATTACAGCCACCTCCATCTTCATTAAGGGGATTTATCTGGTAACATAGTTGCACTGAGCACACAATATACACACTAACTTGCCGTGCGTAGATAAAAGTGCAACATACAGTGTAAAATGCAAAATATTACTGTGGCTTAGTGGGAGGCACTGTCGTCCGGTATCTCCAGGGTTGGGGGTTTGCATATTCAACCTGTTGTTTCTGGGTTTCCTCCAGGTACTCTGGTTTCCTCTCACAGTCCAAAGACATGCACTGGAGGCTGATTGGCATTGCCAAGTTGCCCGTAGTGCATGTGGTTGGGATTGTCTACATGCGCCCGGCAATGGGTTGGTACCCCACCAAGTCCCCCAGGCTCTTAAGGCTTGGCAGCAGGTCTTCTCCAATCCTTCTCAGGATAGGTGGTATAGATAATGGATGGCTGGATTGATGGATGGCTGGATAGATGGATGGATAAATGGATTACCAAAACTTGTAGCGTCCTTATATACAAAATCTATTGTTGTGTGCATGGTAAGTTCTTTTCATTGTTTTCATTCATTTACACCTGATAACTATGGAACTTGTAACAACAAGACGTTTTCCAAATACCAACAATCCTCAAATGGGGATCTAACAAGGATATATACACACTTGGGAGGAAAGGTGGCATCCTTATATGAGGACAGTGTGGTCTTACGAGATCAAGGTAAACAGCAGGCCTGTGACTTACGTAGGGAATAAAAGACTGCCCCATATAACAGCCCCTCCGTAACTATTATATTCTTCTCATACCAGCAAAACAGCAAACAACAAATCATTCAAAATTATCAAAATCATTTTAGAGTGGATCAACCATAAAACATCTTACCAGACCTTCTTCTGATGGAACTTAGAACTTGTTGTACTGACTTATACTGTAACTTTTACAAAGCACGAAATCTGGAAACGATCAATCTGTTAATAATCCTATTCTGCATTAATGATAAATATTCTGCATGAACTCTCGCTAGGACGAAGCAATCTGAACAAAACAATATATACAATATATGGCGCTTCAAGCACGCCGGGATGCCCCTGAGTCAGACTGGTAAGATAGGCGCCAGACAGCCATCGCACCGTTTAACGCCGTACCCCCTCAATCAGTCACTCGAGTTCTCATCAGTATGTCATCATTTGTAAGTCACTCTGGATAGGAAATGCAATGTGTCTGGCAGAAAACAGAGATCACTTCCAGCATCGCAATATAATGCAATCGATTAGGCATAAGTCATAGTATGTAGCTTAATTTTTTGGTTAAGATTGCTTCATCATAGTGAGATTTACATTATTACAGAATATTCGAAGCCTCTTTCGAGTGAATCACCCTGTATATACAGTACTGTACAGTACTGAGCAAAAGTCTTGAGCCACTCCTTATTTCTTAATAATTTGCTTCCAAAGAGCCAGACTTCCTTGTATTTTTAATGCCGCCTTAAGGAATATGTCTCCAGGCTTCCTCAAGAACTTGTCCGGCTCTCATTTTTGGCAAGTTTTTACCTTCCTTTTTTTAGTCTAGTCCCTGTACCTGACCAGTTTCAAAGGATTGATTATTATTATTTTTTTGTTTAAGCCACCTATGGTACTGTAAGCTTTGAGCTACCTACAGTACGTAGTCACCTATGAATCATTCAAGCATAAAAAGCACCAACTTGAGGCATGAAACAGTGAGAAACAGGTGCAGATGATGGCGGATGATCAGGCCGGTGATTAGTATACTGGTGATGCTGAATGCTGAGTGGTTGGAACGGACGAGAGGGGAAATGAGGTCGCTGCTGAGATTGTTGCATAAACAACCTATTTTTCAAATGTACTTTTAGGCACTTTGCATCTATATCATTTGATTTAATTTAATTTAATATGAAGTAATGAGGGGTGGCTCAAGGCTTTTGCACAGTACTGTACTTTTTACTTTTAGCCACGTTACACCATGGCCTTCCCGTTATATAAAATGACACAGCTTTAAACAATATTAATCAATCCTGCTTCAAAATTTCGAACGAAAAATTCCTAGCATTTATGTGCTAAAAAAAAAAAGGCTCTGATGATGTCTTTATTCATGGCCCGCCTTTCAAAATTATTCACTCGGGTCATGTGTCACACTGTGGTTTTTTAAAAAAAAAAAATTTTAATGCACATGCAGGAAAGTACCTCAAAGTCCTTCAGCGTGCTCTTCCAAGTACAGCCGTTGTTAGCGCAGTGCACTCTCAGTGCTAGAATCTCTTTATTGATTGCTGCGTCGTTGAAAAACTGCAGTCAAAAAAAAAAAAGGGGGGGAAATTATGACAATTTTCCTGAAACACTTTTCTGTGACTCAGAACAATTCTTTCTGTAAATCAAACTCTGACTCTGATACCGTACATCCTGTTTTATTGAACTGGAACGTTTTCAATCAGACTTGAGGTACAACCAAATCTTACAGAATTGAAGTTACAGTTACTCAAATTATCTCAATAAAATTGCTCAGGAATACAGAATTTTACAAAAACGACTGCAAACATCCCAAAAGAAAGGAAGAAATTCATTAAAAGAGCCGTTTATAATGATGTAGGTTAGGGGTTCCTAAACTAGGGGTCATGACCCCATGCTTTATAAATCAGATCATGCAAGAAACGTTTTATTTGTTTATTTATTTTAAACAAGATAAAATTGGAAATTATGCTTAAAATAATGTGCTTGGTGTGCTACTATTAGTTAGCGTGAGTCACAATCTAACAAGCCATATTTAAATGAAGGCTGATAAATGTAGATGCTGTTTATCAAAAATGCTAAAATTATCTCCGGCCATCTACCTCCACTAGTTTCCTGACAACCTCGGCGGTGACTCAAAGAAAAAACAGACGACAAGAAAACACATTACGATCGTCCAAAATTAGGTTAATTTGTGGTGAGTGGTCCAAACGGCTAAGGTGTGTAATAAGGTGCAGATTAAAACGCATTCTAAAAGAACAGTGGTAAAAAACAAATGATAAGAAAAGATTATGTTAAGGACTGTATGTCATGCCGGGTTCTCATACATAACTATGTTTTATTCGTCTCAGAACAGGATGAGTTTTACTAGCACCAGAACCTCTATCGATAAAAGCTGCAGTGCACTTTTGCCCTCGCTCTGAATAAGAGCGTCTGTGTAATGCGGTAAATGTAAATGAGAATTTCTTCGAATTCACCTTCTTCGCACTCACGCGCAAATTGCTTCTCCATTCACGTTGTTGTTTACATGTGTATGTTTATGCAAATTTTCATATGGTTGTGGTGTGCTGCCGTAGTCATCTAATACATTCTCGCCTCCACTTGAAGCCACAGTAAAAATTTTGAATGTTGGGGAAAATAATGATTATTGAAAGTAGTCGTGAACATTCAAGTACTTTAATAGATCCATTCAGTGACCAATTTATTAAATAAGACCTACCAAACAGTACAGGAAACATTTCCTGACTATCACTATGTACATCTGTCAACACTGCTGTACTCCACGAGGCAATGGAAATAACCTGGATGTTATTTGGACACTGAAGAAGAAGTTTGGTGACACACCTTCTAAATCACTAGGGTCATGAGGGGCCTGGAGCCTATCCCAGGAGACTTAGGGCACGAGGCGGGCTACACCCTGGACAGGGTCCCAATCTATCACAGGGCACACACATATACACTTATTCACTCACACACTCCAGGCCAATTAGCCTAATCTGCATGTCTTTGGACTGTGGGAGGAAACCAAACAAGCACGGGGAGAACATGCAAACTCCATGCATACAGACCCTAGGCGGGAATCAAACCCAGACCCTTGAGTTACAGGGCGACAGTGCTAACCACTAAGCCACTGTGCCGCTCCTTCTACTTCAATGTTTTTGATTTTTGATTTTTTTGGTGATATTATAACAATACTGGAGATTTCAAAACTATGAAATAACTCATACGGAATTATGTAATTAAGTAACAACTACAACAGTTATTTTAAGACGAGAAGGTTGGCAGTTCTGGAATAGTTCTTGCAAGAACAGTATTCATGCAAAACCCATCAAGCACCATGATGAAACTGGATCTCATAAAGACCATCCCAGGAACACAAGATCAAAAGCTGCAGAGGAGAAGTTCATTTAGAGTCACCAGCATCAGAAATCACCAATTAGCAAACAGCACCTCGGATTAGAGCCATTATAAAGGCTTTACAGAGCATAAGAGGCAGACACATCTCAATATCTATTGTTCAAAGGAGATTTATATATATTCTGGATGCCTTTAGCATTGTTATGCAATGTAGAAAGAAATAGGAATGGAAAGATGATTTAATTAGAAGGCGTGTCCAAACTTTTGACTGTCTCAACTGTGTAATGTTTCTCAACCCCACAGGGTGACACTAAGATGTTTTCGAAATCCCAGCAGAGCACTCATACAGTGGAACCTTGGATTACGAGCATAATTCATTCCGGAAGCGGCTCGTATTCCAAAACACTCATAAACCAAATTTAATTTTCCCATAAGAAATAATGGAAACTCAAAGTATTTGTTCCACAGCCCAAAAAAATTAATACATAAAAATAATTAATACAAAATAAAGTAAAAATAAAACAAATTAACCTGCACTTTACCTTTAAAAAAAAGTAAAAATAAATCCCGACAGATAAGTGTTTCCGTTTATGCGCGCAGGTGCTGTGTGTGTATGTGTGTGTGTGTGTGTGTGTGTGTGCGTGTGTGTGTGTTGGTGTGACTGAAGGAGCACCGTGTCAAATTACGCACGCACACACACACACACAGAGAGGGAGAGAAAAAATGGATCTTTACCCTCTAATGAGACTTGCCTTTGCTTTATACGCACGCAAGCACGTGCTATAATAAACAATACATGCGCACTGTACACACACGCATACAGACACAAAATAAAATGTTTTGCACACACACACACGTGGTCACAGTGTTACAGTACACGCGTGCACGGATGTTGATTATACCAGTAAGAGACGCGCACTAAGACCCAGCAGGGGAGACGATTACCCACAATTCCACAGCACTAGAGAGAGAAAAAACGTTGGTTCAGGTGTGATCACGTGACGCAAGAAGCAAGAAGCGCATGCATGATACATGATACTCGGTACTCGTAAACCAAGACGTGTCAAAATTTATTAAAAATCTTTGCTCGTCTTGCAGAACACTCGCAAACCGCGTTACTCGTAATCCGAGGTTCCACTGTACCAGGAACACGCAAGATGGCCCTATCATGGTAGAGTCACTGCTTTGCTTAGAGTGATCCAAATAATACATCAGTGGTTGTCCTGTGGTGGTCTTATATAATATGGTGTCTGATGTGGTGTAGTCAGTAATAAAACACCACAAAATTCCTGAACATGATTGTTTTACATAAGAATAGAGTTTAAAAATCTGATATACAGACAGCTGATCATTTCATCTTTTAATTCTATTCGACTTTCAACAGATTTTGGCCTAAATTTCTTCTCATATAAACACATCCAAATATGCAGGGTATAATTTGATAGTTTTGCTGTCACAGAAAATAGTAATTAACTAATCCGATGACTAGAAAAACATTTTCTGACAAATATTAGTGCCCATAATTAAGAGATAAAATAATCAAGATGAATGAAGCTACTAAAGATGAATCAATGAATCAATGAATGGAAATGATTCTGTACATACCTGGTCAAGAGTCAATAGGCTGTGGTCGCTTTGCAGGTTCGGGTCTTCTTTACACTTTGTACACACAAGATTTTTGTTGTTTCTGTTAGAAAGTAAAGAAAGAAGGATGCATTAAGGACAAGAACGGCAAACAATGAACATGAGAAAATAAGTATGAAATCATTTAAAAACCAACAAAGAACAATGAAGCAAAATGAATGAATCAGTTAATTACGCAATTAATTAGGCATAAACAAAACATTTAAACAAATTATGACTGCCAAAGTAAATATACTCTGGAGTTAATTTTTATGTTGTTTGATGGTTTAATGGTTTGACTTCGTGATGACTTAAAAACATACTACTTAAAAACTTTTTTCCAGTCATTTTCTAAATAACCTTTAAAAGTTCCCCAACTTTCTAGCTTTGGTACTTTTTCGGCATAAAGGCCCCACATACTGTACAGGACATCCCGTAAATTTTCATTTCCGTGGCCCACTGATTTTCTTAAAAAATTTTTTAGGTTAGTCATGTAGTGCATAGCATTTTCATATTTCTTATAAGTTATACAGTAAATTGTTCTGAAGGTCACTTCATTCAAGTTAATTACATTTGAACCTAATACAACATTCCATTACCTAGCAATAATTAATTAATTAATTATATTAATCAAAAATCATGACTATAAAACTGTTTCATATCAAAACCGCCCACAGAGTGTACATCACTTTTCCATGCCAGATCACTGAATGTGGAAGTATCAGAAGATCCTTTATGGACATTTCACGTGATCCTATCTTTCTGCCACATGACTATAATACAGTACGTGACGAGATACACAATGAAACAGAAACAGTTGCAATTGAAATAGGTCAGCACGTGTTTGAGGATTACCCTTGGGTTTTTCTTTGCACTTATTTACCACTCAGTCCATTTTCACTTTTATTTTAACCCGGCTCTGAGGCCCTGAGCACAATATCTAACCTCTATCGTTGATGATTCACTCGTGCCATTTACACATGTGGGTTTCACACTTTTTACATGATCTGTACCACAGTTCCAGTTTTTCAGAGGCAGGTAAACTCTTTATGTGTTTTGTATCAAATTTTACACACGTGCAATTTCACAGCATGTCCAAAAAAACTATACTAAAGATCTGTATAGTCTGTAAGGATGCTGAAAAAAGCTGCTACTAAAAACATTGATTTACTGTAGATCATGTTGCCATGTACATGGCAGTATTTACATTATCTCCTGGATGTTGTGCGCATCATTAATGAAGAGTGTGTGTGTGTATATACTGTACACAGCATCATGCACAGGTCTTAGGCAGATGTAGAGAAATGCAATAAAGCAATGGCTTCTTTAAAAATGATGACAATATAGGTTTTCTACATAAAAGAAACTACAAAGTCAATATTATTTGTTACAACCCTTTGTTTATAAACATGCACCATGTACATTTTGTATAGTTTTGCAAGGAAGGATTTTTTTTTTTCTGAGCATCTTTGAGAACATTTCTTCTTGCTTCTGATTTTTCCTGGTAATCCCTGACAGCCTGTTTTTTTTTTTTTTTTTTGATGAATTTCTTTCATCAATCCAATAATGCAGATTTCATAAAAATAAACATCTAAGACAAAATTAGTATAAAACGTCTACTGTGCATAAGATTTATGCACAGCATTGTATATATATCCTGTAGGTATGATGAAGGTAGAAAATTGAGTGCAGTACACAAAGTTGCCAGGGAAACAAGATGTTTTATTCTGATGATGCATAGTGGGTGTACGATAGATAATATGATGACTGATCATCAACCATTCTGATGATCATATCTTCTGTGTGTGTGTGTGTGCTGGGAGGATGGTGTTGTTTTTACTGCCACCTCCACCCACACATTTCTGAGAATCATTGAGACGTCAATATGTCATGGCCATCAGTGGCCTCATAGGGGAAGCAAGATATTAAATAAACTTACATTTGGAAATGTACTAATCTCATCTACAGTACATCCCTACACATTTACAGGCATTGATGTCTCAGAAGCCCAGGTTCGATTCCTAGCCAATGCCTAAACCCCAGCCACTGGATGCAGTGCCGGAGCAGAGATGCACGGATGCATGATGTCTGAAGCAAAGATTTTAAAGATATTTAAATGTTTGCCCAGGTCATGTACATCCCATATAATATATGTATATAAACATTCATTAACATGTAAGTCATAGGGAGAGAGACCTGGAGACAGGCAGACGATAGGACATACATTCGCATTTTCTGGTTAAACAAAAGGGTTCCAGCAGCCACAAGCTGTTTGCATGTATATTTGTCTGGACATGGGCCATAGAACGTATTACCAGATTAAGGAATCAGGAAGCACAATGTTTCATGCACATAGCGGCATGAGTTCACATCGTATTATAAAACCTTACAGAAGATTTTTACAAAAATGTAAAGATACAAAAATGTCATTACTCGTAAAGACGCACTAAAGATGATTTTAGTAGTAGGAGTTTTACGAAATAATTTCTGCTTTTGGGCCCAAACAGAAGTCTAGTTTGTATGGTCCTGAAGACGTTATGAGGCGGCACGGTTACTTAGTGGTTGTCGCTGTCACCTCACACCTCCAGGGTCCGGGTTCAATTCCTGTCTCGGAATGTGTGAGTAGAGTTTACATGTTCTCCCTGTGCCCAGTAGGTTTCCTCCGGGTACTCTAGTTTCCTCCCACAATACAAAAAAATTAACATTAGGGAATAAATACAGTTCGTAATCACCACTGGCCTTCACGGGCAGTAGTTGGACGACAGAGGATCCTAGATGGATGGACGGATGGATGGAGGATGCTATGCAGTGAGTACCAGGGTTTCATCATGTATACCACTTTATCTTGTATACAGGTTTGCGGGGGGCCTGAAGCCCATCCCAGGAGACTTAGGGCGGGGGGACTGAAGCCCATCCCTAGACAGGTACGCTCATTCACAGACTATAGGCAAATTTTGGAATATCTTTGGACTGTCGGTGGAAACCAGAGTACTTGAGGTCCCTTGTTGTCTTAAAAACCCAAAACATTTTTATTCCATCTACACTGCAGTTTCTTTCAAAGTGCAATTCAAAATGAACAATTCAAAAACAGAATATGAAAAGCCTGAGCCAGCTTTTTTTTTTAAAGGTTAAGAATGAAAAACATGTCCTAAAGGAATAAATAAATAAATGCATAATTTTTTTCTGTCTTCCTCCTTGTAACTTTGTTTGTCATAAGTTTGTGCACAGGAAGTCCTGCACACAGGCCCTGCTGCTGCTGAGTGAGCGAGCTCGCGCTTACCTGATGAGCCAGTGAACGCACGCGAGGCAGTAACGGTGGCCGCACGCGCTCTGGTGCGCTCCGTTCAGCACGCAGTCGCAGTGGCTGCACAGGTACTTGGGCGCCGGTACCTCATCACAGATGCTCTGCGGGAAGCCGGACGGGTACTCGTTCTCACCCGGAGAGCTCGACACGAGAGGAGCCAGAGCCATTCCGTTCATCTCCGAGCTGTCAGTTGTGCTTCACTAAACTCACCGTGCTGTCGGCTGTGACTAATACAAACACTGCGGGGAACCAGTGACGTCATATATGGTGTGGGGAGGAGGGGGGCGGGGGGGTTTCCGGGTAAAATTCAGTGCGGGTTTCCCCACCCGGAAATAACAAGCTCTCTTTACTTGTAGGCGCCCAGTACAGCGGAGAAGTGGTGTGAACAAATTCAGCAGTATTTTAACTTTCGTTTCTAACTGCTATTCAAAAATCTTAGTGAGGAAATCTTCTACTTTGTCTTTTGGCTGTTTCCTTTCAGGGGTCACCTTCATCTAACTCTATCCTCTGCATCCTCTTCTCTCACACCAACACTAACTTCATGTCCTCTCTAATTACACACACACACATATATACATATATATACATATATATATATATATATATATACACACCAAAACCTGCAAATTTCTTTGTTTTTGTTTAGTGACAACAAGAAAAACAACAGTTAGTTGTTATTTTAAGACACAGAGGTCAGCCTTTCTGTAATAGTTCTTGCAAGAACA
>JAQMYJ010000040.1:7218944-7232835 GCA_030014305.1 Clarias laeviceps | reverse complement strand
GAAATCTTGCTTGTTTGTAGGTGACCAAATACTTATTTTACCGAGGAATTTACCAATTAATTCATTAAAAATCCTACTCCTTATTTTGTCTTATTTAAATTACATGCCTCTCTCATCTTTTTAAGTGGGAGAACTTGCACAATTTGTGGATGACTAAATACTTTTTTGCCCCACTGTACAGTATATCTTGGAGTCGGCACTACGGTCAGAGTTTCTGTTACAGGATATTATTCAACCTTCAAACTTCTGACCAATCAGATTCGAGACGATCGTGTTGAGCTCGTATCAGAGCAAGGAAACGTTTTCCTTCATGGCTAAGCTCTACTTTCATATGTATCACTGGATTTATCCCGAATAACAAGATGTTATTTAAATGTAGAATACATCGCCTCTCAGGACACCTGATGGCAAAATCCTTCGCCTAATCTTTCCGGCAGTGTGTGTGAACACAGTGTGAATCCGCTGCAGGTGAACAGGTGTGCTGTGGGGATTTGATACACTCTATCTACAACGTATTCAGGTTACAGGAACCTACAAAGTGAAAAACCATGAAAAAGCTTTTCAAAGTGAAATGAGTGAAGCCACACTGTGCCAAGTAACAGTATGGAGGCAGGAACAGGCACGCGTACGCGTGTATGGTGTATGTGCTAAGTTGCAGGGTGTAATAGCACCATTTCGCAACTGATGTGGAAAGTACTGTAGAAAACAAAAAAGATTGATGCCAAAACAAAGGTTTTGAAAGCATATAAAATATATACACTCAAGGCCGAAATTATTTGTATCTCTGGCAAATTCTGACATAAAGTTACCTTCATTCAACCAGCAAGTTTTTTCTTGATTAGAAATGACACAGACATCTTCCAGAAGATAATAAGACGATGTACAAGAGACATCACTGTGGAAAAAATTATTACTCATCTTTTAATTACATTTGAACAAAACGTGGCACGTTCAAAGTTATTCATACCCTTCTCAATAATCAATAGAAAAGCCTTTATTGACTATTACAGCAATCAAACGCTTCCTATAATTTTTTAAAACTCCCAGCTGAGTTCTTGTAATGTGCAAGTAGTGTTGGTGAATGATCGTGTGTACAGTTCCCACAGACAGATGCGTCTCTTCTGCAAGCTGGTAATAAGTTATCCTTCGATTTTCAAGCATCAGGTGTTTCAATCACTAATGTTAATGCAAGTGGGCTCTGAGCCCGTCATTCACAGACTTACTGCCTGCTTTAAAACCTTTGGACCTTTCAAAAGTTTTATTGTGGCTCGTAGTTTCATCTTGAAGTCTTCTGTAAATGCCAAATGGGTTGTACGCTTACATTCATAAAAATGTAAGCGTACAGTACGACCCATTTGGGTTGTACGCTTATACATATACTGTACATTCATAAAATGTATATTAAAAAAAAAAAAAGGAAAAAAAAAAAGTCCCGGTTTGATTTGAACGACCCTTTTAGTATGGTCAGCATTAAACATATTCAACCAAAGACTCTGTAAACAGGGAAGGAACTAATTATGTATGTAACTGATTACTGAAATGTAAAGTTGAGGGGATGCTTCTGGTGGTTTTAAGTTTTGTACATGCAGAATTACAAGCTGCACCTTCACCTCTGGCATTAATCTAACCAAGCCTTGTTTTTTTCTCAAATCAGGCTATTCCCTGGTAATGAGTGCTGCAGGGTTTTTATTTCTAGAGATGGTCCTGTTGATAGAGAAGTAATGAATTCAGCCTGGACTTAAAACCTCCTTCATTTAAACCATTCCAAAAGCTGAAATAAAAGACTCAGGCAGTTTGGCACACACACACAAACACACACACACACACTTAATATACAGTATGTAGTACTATAAGCACCATCTCATTTCTTGAATATGCCGTAATCCAGTATTATATATAAGGATAATTTGCAACTCCACGAACACACACAGTGCAAATATTCTTCTGAACATCTGCTACAGGTGAAACTCTTGTGAACCACTGATTATTACCATGTATGAAAACACACAAAGCTCAGAATGGCATAATACATACATTTATTAATGCAGCTGAAAAAAAAAAAGAAAGTCAATGCAGCTGTCGGTGCAGAAATTCTTGGCACTATCTGCTTTCAGAAATAATTGCCTATTTACAAAACCACTGAAGTGTTTCAGCACAAATAGAGTATAAAATGCGAGTCTGATGAGGCCGTGTCAACCCTGTCAATGCTGCGTGGAACCTCTCAACTCCCAGCGCTCGCCTCCTGAACTCCTCCATGCTTCCCTCTCATCTCTCCTTATGAGATTTCCATCATTCTGCCAAAAAAGCCCTAATAGGGTACACACACTGCTCTTTAGCTCCCCCTCTTTCACTACAGGCCTCTTAAATATACTTGGGAGTCATTTTACTGAGTTACAATATTAGATGAAGGAAACCTGGTTTTAGTCATGCATGAGTGTAGGATCGGGTTGGATCTCTCGCTCGGCAAGTGAATAAACAATGCAGTCATAGCAATAAACATGAAATAAACGAATGCCGTGGTTGCGTGACATACTGTAGTGTGAGTAGTTTCTCGGTAAAGAGAAATAATCAATGCTTCAGCCGGTCCACATTTCTGATTTATTCCAATTCTAAACACATCTGAACCACATCATTATGCAGAGAAGTGAGACAAAAACGAAAATTTGAGCTGACTGGCCAGCCGTTTGGAGCGGTTATGTAGCCAGAAATTAATCTCAGTGGAAGGTGATGAGGAATAAAACTGCCATAACATTTCGTGCAGTTAAGTTTCTAAAGTCTAATGCGCCCATGCATTTGCGGGGGAGGGGGTTGGTACTAAAAAGTTTCTGTGAAAAAGTACATAACCAGATCATATAACACCATTTTTCATCTTACACAATGCTTCTTATTTAACGATCCACGTTTAATTTTTTGTAAATATGCATACATTGCCATTCAGATAAAACTTGGACCATTTAGATTTCACATGAAAAGACATAAACCTGAACAAGTGTCTGATTCTATAATGCCAAATCGTTAAGATATTGCGACAAGCAAGGCAGTATAACGCTGAAAAATGAGCATTTTTGATGCACGTACTGTATAAATCATCTCTCTAAAACAGAAGTGTCTTCTTTGACACACACATTTTCTGTATTATATGTATAACACACAAAAAAAAAATAATAAAATCAGCACCAATACTGTATTTTGGCAAAAACAACTTAAAAAATGCTTTGAAATACCTATCATCCTGATACTGTTTTCTAAATCCATCTGGTTCATTTGATACATTTTGATAAAATTTATGCAAGATTCAAGATTCTTTATTGCCACTGTACAAGTATAGTGAAATGAAAGCATTGTCCAATCAATCAAATTTGCCATATCAATAACAGTAAGAGAAATATAGCTATAATTATATTCCAAACTAAAATTAGGAAAATGCAAGATCCTGATCAGCCAGTTAGGTTAAATGTGATTAAACAAACCAGAGAGAGAGAGAGAGAGAGAGAGAGAGAGAGAGAGAATTGGAATCCAGGTTCACAGAGAGGATAATCCAAGGAGTCAGTGAAATTGTCAGGCAATGGTTGGTACCCAGCAGGGATGTTATGCTGGGGATGGCAGGTTCAAAGCGTGTGTTAAGAAGGAGATGACTTTCAGGTAAAGCTCTGCTTCAGTGCTTGTGTGATTTCCTATAATGACATCAACAGTGATGACTTTGAACCTTTGATCGATTAAGAAATGGGACCACTTTCAAGCACTGTTTCAATTTAAACATATTTAACATCAAAATCTCATTTATTGCATGTTTTCAAAGAAAAACATTTTTTTCTATTTTGTAATTCTTCTAATATAACATTGTTTTTATATACTAATCAGCCATAACATTACAATACAAAACATTATACCCTGCATTGTGTAGGTTCTCCTTGTGCTGAACCGGCCTCCAAATTCCCTAGATCCCAATCCGATCGAGCACCCAAGGGACGCACGGGACAAATAAGTCTGACCACCCAGCAACCCATAGCACCCTAAGGATCCACTGGCACCATCCTGGTGCCAAACACCACAACACAACTCAAAGGTCCTGTGGAGAAATTTCCAAAGTGGTCAGAGCTGTCCCGGTGGCAAAAGGAGAACCTTAAATAAATCTTGAGGTGTATGCAAGTTTCTAATAAGCAACAACTCTCTGAGACATTATGAAAAAGAAGAATTAAGAAGAACAGGCCCAAAAATGTGATTCTTCTGTGTGAATAAGAGTACTTGAATAGGTCAGGACAAGATGTATAGTGTAGATAATTTAGAAATATAAAAAAAGCTGTGAAGAAATAAACAAATTGTAACACAGTTGGTGGGAAAGCTTCAACACTTCAAAAGCTTCATACTCACCTTACCACTAACATAAGTCAACATATGGTATCATCATTCTGCTGTTATGCACAGTTTTTGGAGGAGACAGGCAGCACTAATTGTGTTCTAAATACTATAATGGTCCACTTCTATTTTTTTGGGCACACTGTGTTCACACTACCTACATGTACAGTACCAGGCTTGGAAAAACCTTTTAGTATAGTTAATGTCCACTTTGGGTGCAAGCTCAAATATAGCTAAGAAAATAACCAGATACACGTATCCTGTACAGTGTCGCGGAGGACCTGAGGCCTACCCCAGTAGACTTTGGGCACAAGGTGGGGTACACCCTGGACAGGGTGCCAATTCATCGCAGGATACTGTTTACTTGAGTAGTTTTATTAGTGAATACTTATAGAGGTAAAGACGCAGAGGTAATGAAGGTGCAGGACTTTAAATATTTAGGATTCAGAGCAACAGAGAGTGTGTAAAATAGGTGAAGAGACATGTGCAGTCAGATTGGAATGTCAGGGTGACAAGAGTATCAGCAAGAATGAAAGGAAAGGTGTTCAGGACAGTGGTAAGACCAGCGATGCTCTAGAGCAGGGGTCTCCAAATCCATCCAGTGTCCAACACAGTTTGGTGATTCTTCTTCTCAAACACAGCTGATTGAACTAATCTGTTAATTACTAGGTTCAGTGGGTGTATTTAGGTGAATTACAAACTGTGCTGGTCACTGGATTTGGAGACCCCTGCTCTAGAGCTTAGAGACAGTGGCACTGAAGAAAAGACAGGAGGCAATGCTAAAGGTAGCTGAAGATGTTGAGGCTCTGTTTGGGAGTGTCAAGTGACAAGACCTGACAAGAGCCCAGATTGAGGTGGTTTGGACATGTTCAGGGAGGAGATTATGAATATAAGGAAAGATGCTGAGGTTGGAACTGCCAGGCAGGAGGTCTAGAGGAAGACCAAAAGTCAAAGTCAAAGTCTGCTTTATTGTCGATTCTGCTACGTGTACAGTACATATATATATAGAGAAGAGGATGCAGAGGATAGGGTTAGATGGAGGCAGATGCTACACTGTGGCGACCCCTGAAGGGGAACAGCCGAAAGACAAAAAAGAGAAGCCTTCTCTCTGTGAAACACTGAATCATGTAGCAGGTGTTTGAAATGTGAAGCGGAAATGGTTGAAAACAACAGGTTCACAATCTCTATTAGTATACTGTAACTATATAATGGCTATTGTGAACTAACATAAGTTCAGTATTTTTGATTCTTAACTATATTTAAAGGAAAGTACTTTGGACCTTTGGACTATTGCTCAAGTAAAATTCTGAATGAAGGAATATTCTTACTTCTATTCTACCTAGGGTATTTCTCCATTTACTTAAGTATAGCATTTGTGTAGTTTGTCCATCACTGTACATAACTGTACAACAAATTACTGAAATTCTTCTCATCAAAATGAATGAGTTTTATTCTTTGTGCAAGATTTTGTCAAACTTTAGATCAGAATAAAAAAGTAGATCAACCTATCAGTAAGGTTAAAACCCATCATTTTTAACCATAATCAGTGGTTCTTCATTCTTTGTTGAAGTCCAATAAGGCTTGCCATTGGGTTACATTTACGTAATTATACTATTTATTATTATGTCTAACCTCTACTATGATGATTTCTTGATATACTTGCAAATTTTTTTTGACTGACGTTTATTCCAAATTGGCTTTGATTTAGTATCGTGAATGCTCTGAAATTGTCGTGATTTTTAACAAATGGGTTAATTCTAGAGGCTCTACCATGTGTGCCATTGTCTCTCCTCAATATGCGATGTCTCGTTCATCATCATTCACATCTTTGAGATCGACTTTTGCTGAGCAGTTGCAGTATAAATTCTTATGCTGTGATCATAAAGACTGTCATGTTCTCGTACTCTACTGAAGACCATTTCAACACACTTGATGCTGGTTGACTTTAGAGAATAAAGCTGTAGAGGAGTAATTATTTATAATCTCATTATCAGGTGCCACCCAGAGGAGTCTGATTCTTCTCAAGTTTCTTCCTTGTGCCATCTCTGGGAATTTTCTTTCCTTGATGCTGTCAACCATAGTTGCTAATTAGAATTCAGAGACTACATCTGGATTTGTGAAAGAATTCTCTTTAGCTGTCTCGTTCTCTAATAATATTGATCTCTAAATTCTCTCTCTCTCTTTCTCTCTCTCTCTCTCTCCTTTTCAATTCTTCTGCTTGTATCTGCAATAGGATGCAAAGATGTGACCATGGCTGCAGTTAGAGCTACGTACCACATTAAACGTACATTCATATCAAATACCAAACAATTATCAGTAATCTCCCAGAGTTATCAACTTTGACTGGATCGCCATCTGACTCCACAGAACTCAATC
The DNA here is from genome assembly GCA_030014305.1 of Clarias laeviceps. Classification (NCBI taxonomy): domain Eukaryota; kingdom Metazoa; phylum Chordata; class Actinopteri; order Siluriformes; family Clariidae; genus Clarias; species Clarias laeviceps. The sequence goes on along the minus strand of JAQMYJ010000040.1, from coordinate 7,226,103 downwards.
AGGGGAATGAATATTTAGAGTCAACATTTCGTTATACCTTATATAATGTAGCTCCTGTTAAAAGAAAAATGATTAGAGATAAGAAACTCGCTCCCTGGTATAATGACCACTTTAAAACAAACCGCTCGGAAATTAGAATGCTAATGGTGTCAAACAAAATTGCTAGTATTCCAAATAGCATGTCAGGAAAGCATCCTGAACTATAAAAAAGCTCTCAGTAGGCAAAAAATTCTGACTTTGAAACCAGACAATTTAAGGTTTATAGATGATAAACTAACCACACCACATCAGAACCTACTGTAGAATACTTTACTCCCCTTGAAGAGAGTGAACTAATTTCACTCATCTCTTCTTCAAAATCGTCAACCTGTGTATTAGATCCTATACCGACACATTAGTACCAGCAATAACAGAACCCCTGTTGAAAATAATTAACTGTTCACTCAGCAGTGGGTATGTTCCCAAATCCTTTAAATTAGAAGTTATTAAACGGCTAATCAAGAAACCTGACCTTGGCCCATGTAAGCTGTCCAATTACAGGCCGATATCAAACATCCCCTTTATCTCTAAGATTCTGGAAAAGATAGTAGCACAGCATATGTTCATATCTACATATGGCATAAACAAACTGTATCAGTCAGGATTTAGGCATCATCACAGCGCAGAGACAGCACTTGTTAAAGTAGTAAATGACCTCCTATTGGCCTCTGATCATGGTTGCGTCACTATACTTGTGTTACTCGTCCTCAGTGCAGCTTTTGACACTATTGATCATAGTATTCTTCTTCACAGATTAGAAAATGTAGTAGGAATTAAAGGAACGGCCCTCTCGTGGCTCAGATCCTATTTGACTGATCGTTATCAAGTTTGTAGATTTAAATGGGGACCATTCTGCATGTTCTAAAGTGGAGTTTGGTGTTCCACAGGGTTCAGTTTTAGGCCCACTGCTTTTTTCTCTTTACATGCTTCGTCTGGGCAACATAATTCGTAAGCATGGTATTAGTTTTTATATTGTTATGCTGATGACACACAGTTTTACGTCTCTGCAAAACCATATGAGAAAAAACAGCTTACTAAAGTTGAGCAATGTGTGCAGGACATAAGAGATTGGATGTTATTTAACTGCCTTCGGTTTGATCCTGATAAGACAGAAGTTCTAGTCATAGGACCACAAGCAGCTAGAAGAAAGATTTCTGATCACACTGTAACTTTAAATGGCCTTTCTGTTCCTTAAAGTACAACAGTGAAAGACCTTGGTGTGATTAGATCCCAGCCTTTCATTTGAAGCACATGTGGATAATATTACCAGGATATCATTCTTTCACTTCAGAAATATTGTCACTAAACGATGCACCTCTAGGTTGGACTATTGTAACGCCTTACTGTCTGGCTGTTCAACTAGGTGCATAAACAAGCTTCAGTTAGTCCAGAATGCAGCAGCGAGAGTCCTTGATTTTAAAATAGTACTATTGATGTATAAAGCATTAAATAGTCTTGCACTGCAGTATCTGAGTGAACTGCTTGTGTCTTACGATCCGCCACGCCTACTTCGATCAAAGGATGCAGGCTGCTTGTCAGTACCACGCATTATGAAAACTACAGCAGGGGGCAGAATGGTCATCCAATTAATGTTCGGGACTCAGACACAGTCTCAGTGTTTAAGTCTAGGCTAAAAACCTATGTATTTAGCCAAGCATTTTTGTAAATAGATATGCCTTAGGTAAAGGAGCAGATCTGGAGGACTCATGGAGTCCGTGGAGTATTACAGTGAACTGGTATGTTTAGATGCTGTCTTCCCCACTCGCATTGATCACTCAGGTTTGTTGACGGTGAAGTGATTGGTCGCTTTACATCTCAAGGAGCCCTCATGTCTGTGTTTCCTTCTGGCTCTTCCTTTTAGTTATGCTGTCATAGTTAGTCCAGCCGGAGTCCCTGCTTGCACTCTGCACTAAATATACATTTGACTGTCATTTGACTGTGACCATACCTAACTGCCATCTCTCCATCTCTTTGGCTCTCTCCTCTTCTCTCTCTTCTCCTCTCTCTCTCTCTCTCCCTCTACCTGTCACTCTGTCGAGCTATACATGTCGCTCCTGAGCAGCCAGTGATCCAGACCCCCTCTGCCTGACTCGTCCTGGTGTCCTGCTTCTGGTTGAAGATCTCGTCGCATGGATGCCCCATGTGGTCTGCCTAGGATGCGTGTGGTGACTGAGGACGGTTCCACTTTTCCACGAAGATGGTCCTGTCCTCGGCTGATGCAGACATCTGTTCTCTGAGGACTCGTGACTTCAGTCACTCGATAGTTCAGGACTGGAGTTTCCTACAGTCTACCTGAGCCTCCAATAGCAAACTGGACTCAATTTTAACTTAAACATGTCTCCTGTTATACTTAACTTCCAGTCTCATACAGTATGACTGCAGATCAATCCCTGCTATCTGTTTCACCCAAATGAGGATGGGTTCCCTGTTGAGTCTGGTTCCTCTCAAGGTTTCTTCCTATTACCATCTCAGGGAGTTTTTCCTTCCCACTGTCATCGTCATCCTCGGCTTGCTCATCAGGGACAGTCTTATCATTTTGTTTCATACATGTTCACATCTCATACGAACGTAAATAATTCTTTTGAATGTGTAAAGCTGCTTTGCGGCAATGTCAAATGTTGAAAGCAGTATACAAATAAAATAAAATTGAATTGAATTGAATTGAGTGTGTTTCACAGGTTTGCCGGCACATCTGTCTCTCTTTGTGACTTTCTCACATGAAACAGAGCTCTGATTCTCCTGGGTGACAGTCGAGCCAACAGGCTGTAAATGTGCCACCATGCTGTTTGCTCCCAAGCAGGGAAATATTTCCCCCTGGATAGTTCTAGACAATGGCGGGAAAAATTAATACGAGGTCCAAACCAATATTTGACTTCTTGCAGCAGCATGCAATACATCATACTTTATCTGCTCTTCTGTCTAACACAAATCAATTCCAGCCAATATTTCCCAAGATACCGTACATTACAATTTCCACCATTAATGCATTTCCATGCAATCGGTACTTGTACAATGTGATTACTAGTACATGTTCACCTTGGAGGCATACATTACAGTCTAATTTATTTACCTGTTTATTTGAATTTTTATCAGTTAGATCAAGACGATAGTAATAATAATTTTCAACTCTTATTGACTGTAGCAACACCAAATCCAAGAGATCCTAACCCATGTATTAAGGGTTTTGAATGGTTTGTTATGTCACTTAGAATAAAAATAAAAAACCTATGGATGAAATGTGACCTACTGTACAGTATATACATCATAAAACCATGAACCAATCCTTTAGCAAAATAATTAGTAAAAAACCCAGCACAGTAATGAGGCTTATTCATCAATGTTGCATTAAAATAAGCACAAGTCTGAGCTCATGAAATGATTTATGAAAAATATGTATAATTTATATATATATAAGCTACAGTATAAAATGACATTGATGAAGGTGGTGATTTAAACTCAAATGATGAATCAGCTTCAGGTGTGTAATGTACACGAGTGGCCACTAGTCTCTTATTTACGTGTCATATACTGGACATATGAAACACCACACTACACAGTGTACCTTTAATGTAATATACTGTACTAAACAGTTTATGTAAAATCATTAGATTTTCATAGATTCAAATACGTTTACAAACTACATTTCATTTACATTTATCTACAAATCTACAAATACATTTATAAAATATGTGAGAGCTACATGAACTCAAAATCTTTTTTTTTTTTTATGCATTCAAGCAGGCCATCAATATCAACATCAAGATCAGAGCAAAGAATTAAACAGAAGTAGAAGATGGGGGATTTTCTATTAATTTATTCAAACAAAGCCGCTCAAGGCTAAAGCCGGGTAATCTATTTATTGATAACATTAATTTACTTTTCTTCTTAATCTTAGGACTGGCTCAGATTAGGCTAATGTAAAATGTGTGTGTTCCCATCTCACACCCAGGGACTCCGTGTTAGGCTTTGAATCCATTGTGTCCCTGTCTAGGAGATAGGGTTGGAGCATCTAAAAAAAACGGCATATCTTCAGGGGTTGTCCAAAGTAGGACATCTGGTACTGGTGCACTTGGGTATCTAAGGCTCATTATTCCCTTTGGGAAACAAGGGCTAGCCTGTTTGGGCTATTCTGTCAGAAAAGCTACTATAGCAGAATTTAATGACAAAAAAAAAGTTATTTCTGGTTATTATAGAAAGGTGGCAGAACACACAGCTATGTGTGTATAAGGCTGTGTAACCACAGACTGGGCAGAGTGCTTGTGCTGACCGCTTTCCACTGCTAAATGTTAAGTTAAGCCTTTATTTGTCAAATACTGTATACAGTTTGTTACTGCACAGTGAAATTATTTCTTTGCATATCGCAGTGTAAATGGGGTCAGAGCACAGAGTCACCCATGATACAGCACCCCTGGAGCAAATAGGGTTAATGGCCTTGCTCAAGGGCCCACTAATGGCAACTTTGTGGAGCTGGGGCTCAAACCGCCAACCTTCCGATCAGTAACTCAGTGCCTTACCCCTGAGCTGAGCTACCACTGCACCGAAAAAGCCTGGTTTGATTGATCATGCTTTCTTTAACATCATATGAATGGCTGGGTAATAGATGGCTCCAGGATGTACTCTGGGAGGAAAGCAAACCGGAAAAGACAGTGTGATGCTCTGGGTAATGTTCTGCGAAAAAAAAACCCTGGGCCCTGGCATTTCTGTGGATGTTACTTTGACACGTTACACTTATCAAAATTTGTTGCAGACCAGGAATTTCCTAATGGAAGTGGCCTCTTTCATCAGGAGAAAGAACGCTGCATGCGCTGTAAAACAATTTAGGAATGGTTTGAGGAACATGACAAAAAGTTCAAGGTGTTGACTTGGTCTCCAAATTCCTTTGATGTCACTGTGTTTGAGCATCTGTCAAATGTGCTGGACTACCCAGTCAGATCGATAAATACCCCACCTTGCAACTTACAGGGCTTAAAAGATCTACTACTAACATATTGGTGCCAGATATACCACAGCACACCTTCGGAGATCTTGTGGAGTACATGATTTGATGGTTCAGAGTCATTTTGGTGATACAAAAGGGAGCTACGCAATCTTTTATTGCTATGGCTGATCGGTGTATACAGATATAGCTGATGAATGCAGTTTTTTAGTGAAACTTTGTGCAACAAAGTAATGTTTTTTGCTCCTGGGTACAAATCTTCTGACAAACACTTTATCATATTCAACAGAAATATAATTTACAATGATTTCCTTTCAACTTGACCTGTCTGAGCTGTCTAATTCATTGTAATGAAATCTCACTTCTGCTTCTTACTCAGCTTTTCATTTGTTTTGTTTGTAATCATCCGAGGTGGTTGTTACCTTTCAGACTTAAATTTGCTACAGATTGTGCATGTGTGCGTTGAGTAGGATGATGGAAGATACTGCTCTAGGGGAAGATGATGGGTAATTGGCAATCAAGCTGTCTGGATGAAAGAAGCTGCAGTATGAAAGAATGTAGAATATCAGCATGACTTAAATCTCTGACATGTCAGTCTAAACAACGAGAGAAGCTGTAATATTGTGTTTCTACTGTATATGTAGAGACTGTCAAGTCTAACACATGTCTGACAAACAGTTTATTGATGGACTAATTTATTCGTTGTGGGCTTCATCAACTCTTTAGTCAGATTCTTCAGTAATGATGACTCTTCACCAGTAGAAACAGTCTCCAGCACTAGCACACTGTAAAAACAGATGTTGGTGTTTTTTTTTTTTCCCTTTACAGCGCTGAGGTTAGAAAATCTCTTCTTATAGTGGGAAATTTCCAGTAGGACCTCTGAGCTGTCAGTGATGCTTATCTTATTATCATTCCTGAAGGGGCTATTCTTTAGTGCCTTCATTTTTATCCCGTCTTTTCTCGTTTCTTCAGAAATGGCAGAAAGATTGCTTTTGACAAAGTGTCTCACAGTGCGAATGATCATTTTGCCTCAGCTGCCTCTCAGTGTGTGACGTTTCATTAATGAATAAAAGCGAGCAGCTTCACCTTACTCAGCAACAAACCTCTCCTACATGAAGCAGCATTAAATAGAGCTATACACTGATGTTTGAGAAGCAACTTCCAAACGGAAACCCAGACAAACACAGAAACATCTCACACACATGTTCATTATAGAAATGTATAAGATTTTAATTCATTCTTTTGAAATTATTCTTTGATTTTGTTTTGCACATTTCAAATCGTTTTATTTTATTTTATTCATGGTTTATTTTTAGCGCTTCATTGAGCTTTCATCTGCATTCTTATTATATATTCCATCATTTATATACAGTATGCACACCTCGCTGGATGGTACTGTACCAATAGCGATGTTTCGCATGTATATAATACATGCATAATAATGGATTATTTACATCAATATTTCATGGAATATTTATGTCATATTTATGTCAATCCTGGGATATGAATGAGTTTAGTTTAATTCCAGGCAAAGGTCCGATTCCGTTAATCTACATAATGCTAGGGCTAAATCTTTCATAAAGTATTGGTTTGTTCTGAATTTTAATGACATTTAGTTTCAGTCTTTTGTGCTGTTTTTTAGTACAGTTTTAGTAATCATCATAAAATGGCATGTCTAAATTATTAAAACCATTTCAGTTAATTATACATACCGTATAATGCAAATCCTTTTTCGCTGCATACCCATAATGTTCAATAACCTCAAATGAACCTGCAATATCCTTCCCATAAACACAAAATCTAATATGATGCAATATGATACAAAATGATGGTGTCTTAATAGGATACATTTTCTTAGCTTTCTATGAATTTTCATTTAACCCTCTCCTGAGCAGTGTTGGGTGTAACGCATTACAAAGTAACGCGTTAAAGTACTTGGATTACTTTTTTGATGTGATGAGTAATCTAACACGTAAGGTCCGCCATTTAAGTACTCAGTTATTTAGTTAATTTTTCAAAAATCTAATCCAAGTACTTTAAAATCTTTAAAAACTTTTTAAAGATTTTTGGTGTGAAAGTCGTAATACAAGGTGAAATAGGGGTAGTTAACTTCGCTGAGTGATGATGGTAGAATAATTATAAAGGTCTTGACTAAAACAACATGCATGAGGAATCACAAAGGAG
>JAQMYJ010000040.1:7190878-7210233 GCA_030014305.1 Clarias laeviceps | reverse complement strand
AGAATGTAGAAAATAAATCACTAAACAAAAACAAAGAAATTTGCAAGTGACCCCAAACTTTTGAACGGTAGTGTACTGTATATATATATATATATATATAATAATTATAAATGTTAGCATTGCAACATTCAATGAAACAGCTAAACTTTTAAACATGTTTCCTCAGATACGAAGTCGAGTTTTTATATGCTGAAATGTTTTGGAGACATATGAAGCTGTTCTTTGCACTGTGTGTAAGCGAAACATGCTTTGTATACTTTGAGGCCAGTGATGTTCCTCTTATGTTGAAGCATTGGAGACAAATGCCTCAGCTTCATTTGCTGTCTACCTCGGCTGAAGATTTTTTTTTGTTCAGTTTGTGTGTGGTCATGTGACTACATGTAGTTATTGTTACTGCGGCTGATTGGTCAAACGAGGTCATGTGATTATTGTTGCTAAGTCTGATTGGTGAAACACAGTCATGTGGTAGATGACTGCAGACTACCGGCTGCATGTTTAGAATAAATGGTTAGAAAAGTAACGAGTCGAGTGTAGCCGGATGTAGCGGAGTACGAGTAGCGTTTCATCTTCACAAAGTTACTCAAGTAAAAGTAAAAAGTATGGTGCGGTAAAACTACTCACTGAAGTACAATAAAAAAAAAAAAGTACTTAAGTAAATGTAACGGAGTAAATGTCACTCGTTACTACCCACCTCTGATTAACAACACTCATTATTTGTGAAAATTGTATAATAAATGAATACCTAAAACCAACAGTACTATACGCCCACTTTTTTCTACCTCAATAAATTTTTTATAACAGGATTAAAGTACAGATTAAAAAAAAAAAAAATCGTAATTACTGATTCTTTTTTGTTTTGTTTTACAAATTAAAGCATTAGTCCACCAACAACCGGTTTTACATTTCCTACGAGTCACATGTTGTCCCTGTTGTTCTGTTTGTGACACTTTTTACACATTTGCACCTCCTGTGAGCGATATAAACGTGCCAGCGCAGTCTTAATTAATCCTCATTAATAGACCTGTTAAAGATTCTTTCTCTACCGAATATGATTGTTTTGTCTGTATCTAATCCTCCAGACACAGTATGCTCATTCTCAGGTACTGCACATGCACCTGCTTTTGGTCAAAATTAAATTAAGACAACTTGTTATTTAATCCGTAGTTTATGTGTTAAGGAAGTGTTAACTCTGTTCGAAATTCTTGATCCTGATTGGTCAGATAGTGTTGAGTCATTTTCTCTAGCAACAGAGATCCGGTGGGTTCTGGAGAAAGTTTTTCTTATTTATTTATTTGTTATTCAGGGCAATAAAAATGAACTATTCTTAACAGTAAGGGATTAAAAAAATAATAACACGCTATAACACACACACTTGCACGTTGGAGGCTGTAAATGAACAGATTAAACGAGAAAGGCGAGGAGAAGTGACATTTCTGTAACATTTTTCAGCTGTCAGCTCTAACATGTAAACCAGTGCTTGTAAGTTTTCCTACATGGGGTGCATGACGTGTCATTCGTACATGAATAAAACGTGAAAGAGGAGAAAAAACAAGGAATAAAACCAATTTAAGCATGCGATTGTAGTAAAATAGTAAACTTCAAGCTATACGTGTATGTTGGATCGCATCTCAGCACCCTGATGTTGATTATTTTCCTATATAACTGCTATAACAACTAAGGTGTTTTTATTTCTTACACATCACCAAGCCTTTTGAACGCAACTAAACTAAACGCTACCCACTGTTGTGTGTAGTGACATTACATGGGCTAATTTGACATAATGGATGTTTATGTGGCGAAGCAGACACCAACACACACCCGGTATCCGAGGACGAGGCTGTTTTTAGATAATAACAACATGCAGCTCATTTTAAAACGTTCCTCTTTCTACATTGATGCTTGTTTGTCTCTTGATGGTAGTTTAATTAGAAATCATTCTACTGTTATTTACTCTTTCACACCCGCTGTAAGCTACTCCGAGGTCCTGGGTGGATTTTCAACATTCTGGATTGTACGAGGCTTCATTTCGCTTTCCTGTGACATCCTTTGAAGCTACTGGATGTCATTACACCAGCGTGTGTGTGTGTGTGTGTACACCAAACATGTCAGGATCAACGAACAGAGGCTTTTTAAAAAATCGCTGCCATTAACTCACCTGTCTAACTTCTTCCAAGTGCTTTCGGCATGTGACGCACACACACACACACACACACACACACATACACATACGCGGAGCTTCGCACTTGCTCATCTCACATCCTGCTTCTGTTTTACACAGCATACGTTATTTCAAGGCTTGCTAATTAATCAGCGTGAATTCATCCGGAAGGCGGCACGGTGGTGTAGTGGTTAGCACTGTCGCCTTGCAACTCCAGGGTCCGGGTTCGATTCTCATCCAGGCTCGATTCCCGTCTCTGTGTTCATGGACTTTGCATGTTCTCCCTGTGCTTGGTGGGTTTCCTCTGGGTACTCCGGTTTCCTCCCACAGTCGAAAGATATGCAGGTTAGGTTAATTGGCGTTCCCAAAAAATTGCCCGTAGTGTGTGAATGAGTGTACTGTATGTGTGTGTGTGTGTGTGCCCTATGTGTGTCCAGGGTGTATCCCGCCTCATGCCCTAAGTCTCCTGGGATAGGCTCCAGGTCCCAGTGACCGTGAATACAGGATAAAGCGGTATAGACGATGAGTGAGTGAGTGAATTCATCTGGCTGTCTGGTGTTTATTATTAAAATCTTTCTCTTCACGAGAGTACGGGACGCTCGCAGGATGCGCAAACTCAGCTGCAGAGGATATCACCATGGCTCAGTTTTTGATTGATGCGTCCTTTAATCACGTCCTCCGCAAGGAGAACTGTAGCGTCATGATTTTCCAGTTGCGCGCGATGGGACAAACCAGCTGGCTCCCAGTCAGTGAGATTTGTACCTGTTAAAAAAGGTGTAAAAATAGGGCCCGGGGCCCAGAGAGACATGAGCTGGTGGGCTTTCACAGGAAGGATCTTTCTCACCGCGGCCGGGTTTGTATACTTGCTGTGGCTCGTTAAAGGTAAGTTACACTCGTGTAGGTGGCAGGATGAAATGTTAGACCTGAACGCATTTAATGTTTCATTCACACACTTCCCAGTCAAGTGATGAATTAGTTCCTTTTTTTTTTTTTTTTTTTTTAAAGATAAATACCACCATATCACAGAAATGACAAATTCATGCCTGAAAAAGAGAAAACATCTCCGGTCATGGGTGACATGTTTTCCCTCAGTGTCAGTGTAGAAGGGAAGTTATTATTTTATTGATTCTTTTAAATGAGCTATTTAACATAAAATGCATTTGTTTTGCGTGGCTTAAGACTTCATTTGCAGTCAGATTTGGGTCAATAATATAGAATGTGCCTAAATATACCGCATAAGGTGATAATGAATGGTGTTTGTGGAACGGCACCAAGTAAAACGAATTTGTACTCTCAGGAAAGGTTTGTGCAGGAACAACGTAAGTGCAGATGTTAAGAAATTTCTTAAATGAACATAAAACTAACAACAAAACTAGAAACTGGAATCAGGACAAGATACGCGTGATGAAACAACGTGACAAGAGTGGACAGGACAGTAACGAAAAACAGCGAGACAGACTAAATGAAATACAGGGGTACAAGTCCTAGCCCTGCCACGTTGCACTGCTGGGCCCTTGAGCAAAGCCCTTAACACTGTCTGCTCCAGAATTGCTTTATCCTGGCTGACCCTGCACTTTGAACCCAGCCTCCATAACTAGGGTTGGGTACTGAAACCCGGTGCCAATGTGGTCCCAGTACCTTTGTAACCGGTATGTACTGGAATTGAATCAGCGAGCAGATTTCTCGTGACAGATGTCTCGTCCAGTCAGCAGTAAGCATTTAATTCGCAAACTATACCTACCTTTTCCGGTTTGTATCTGACTGGCCGAGAAGTGCAATACAAATTAACAAAACACAAAACAAAATAACAAATTCAAAACCAAATTAACAAATCCGAAAAACAAAATAACAAAACCAAAAACAAAACAACAAAACCTCCCCCCCAAAAAAATTAGTTTTGGGTTTTGTTATTTTGTTTTGGGTTTTGATATTTTGTTTTTGAATTAATTATTTTGTTTTCCGTTTTGTTAATTTGATTTTGAATTTGTTATTTTGTTTTGGGTTTTGTTATTTTGTTTTCAGTTTTGTTAATTTTTTTGCACTTCAGGGCCACCGTAGATTTTTTCAGCCTGGCTGAAAAATTCCCGACTAAGAAACTGCACGTGAACGCGACTCGGAAAACTCTAATAACACAAATCCAGCTAATGTTTGTAGTAGCGCCAGGGTGCATGTTGTTTTCACATTCTGAATTAAAACTCAGGAAATGAGAGCATCCGCGTGAATACAGCGCCTGAATGCGGTAATGACACTTGGTCTGAGGGCAGCAGGAAGCGTTAGCTCACTAAGTTAATCGCGGTTAAATTAAAATGCCTAAAACGTTCTAAAGTGTGGCTGTATTTCACAACAAAGGATTCCAACACCGTGACGTGCAACAAATGTCTTTTTGCATGTAAAGGGAGAAACACCTCAAACCTAATGAAACATTTGTGGACACACAGGATGAAGGTAAAAGCAGATGGATGTACAGTACCATGTTTAACAGTTTGTGGACATCAGCTGGCAGTCTGTGCATCCCCGGCTCCAGTCAGACTAACCTCCCTAAGTCAGGAGAGGTGTGGTATATTGCCACAAATATAATCAAAAGAATTGCTGAAATTTGAAGCTGTTATTGGTGTTAAATGTTGTAGTTGGGTTAGGTAGTATGTAAATTAGTTGTGTTTTGTATTTACTTATATTTATGTATACTTAAAAAAAAAATGTAATAAAAATTTTTTGTTTTATAATGTTATCTGGCATTTCAGTGGCTTTTTTTTTTTTTTTTTAAAGGATTGTTTCAGGTACCATTTTAAAAGTATCGATTTGGCACCGGTATTGTAAAAAACCCAAACAATACACAACCCTATTCCTAACTGGGATATATAAAAAAATCATTTCACTGTGTTGTAAGGTATATGCGTCAAATAATTTATAACAATAATCCTAATAAATGGCCCAAAACATACTGTATACAGTACATTTCCAGAAAAAAACCCACAAAACAAAGATCCATGGGCACAGTGCGCACTCCAGACGTTATCTGACATTTATATATTTATTCCATCCATCCATCTAGGAACCTCTGTAGTCCAACTAACGACCGTTGAGGCCAATGGTGACCACTGTATTTATTCCCATTTTGTATGACCGTGGTACTGTAGGACCTCCGGTGAACATTCACACACTACAGGCAATTTGTAAATGGCAATTAGCCTAATTGTCTTTGGACTGTGGGAGAAAACCGGAGAACCCGGAGGAAACCCAGCAAGCATGGCGAGAACACGCATCTTCCATGCACACAGACTTGACACCGTAATCGAACCTGGGAACTGCAGGTTCAAGGCGACAATGCTAACCACTAAGCCATATATTTATCCCGTGTAGGGCCACAGGGGGCCTGGAAACTATGCCATGGAATCAAGGGCACTAGTTGGGGTGCACCTTGAATGGGTTGAGAACCTACAGTATCAGAGGACACAAACTATGACATTTAATCATATACTACGGGCAATTTGGAAATGCCAACAGGCCTAAATGGCATTTTTTTGGACTGTTGGAGACAACCAGAGTGCCTTGAGGAAACCCACCAGACAGGCACACAGATCAGAGGTGAAGGTTCGAACCCCCAACCCTGAACGTGTGAGGCAACCGTGCTAACCACTGAGCCACTGTGCTGCCTATAAGTGAACATCGATAAAACAAATAATAAATGAAGAAATATGTTGTTTAAAGTTGTGTAAGACGAAGCACTGATTGGTCAAGAGCACTGATTGGTCCCAGACATTTACATCTAATGGCTGCCGTCTCGGACAATCAGACATTTGAATGTTCAATCAGTGCTGCAATCAATGCAATGCAATTCACAGAAAAACAAACAAACAACATAATTTTTTTTTTAAAGGTCAGGTATACTGTACCTTTTACTTGTTTGCCTGGGTCAGTGTTTATCTGGTTAATATGAATCGCTCCACTCTGCGTTCAATGAAAGTCTGTTTTCTGCTCTATCTAGTCTCTTGACGTAAGTGAGAAATTCATACTCAGTTCTGTTCTTTGCATTTATTTTTATCATCACTTCGCACAATTATTTGCAACTTTAGACAACTGAGTGAAATTGTACTATATACAGAAATATTCTTTTTCTTTGGAAGAAAAAAAAAAACCCCACAGAAATGTTTACAGCTTTGGCAGAAGACATTTGAGGCGATGGAGACAATTGCCATCTGCTTTTTGTACGTCGAATCTCTCTACTGCAAGCAGCATCTCCAGATTGGCAGACAAAAGAATTGCTGGAATATATTTTTTATTTATTTATTTGTTTATTTTATTTTATTATTATTATTATAATTTTTTTATCAAGGACATGTTTACTTTGAATTACCAGCACAACTGACAGAAAGCACTTCATAGGCAGTATTCGGGCAGACTTCAAGAAAACTGCCAAATCCAATTAAAGACTTTTCGCAGCATGAAACCACCACTGTGCACTAATAAGGATAAGAATAAGAATGCGAAGAAGAAAGATGTATGGCATGGCTGGGTATCATGAAGCATCAATGCTGTTTCCTTGTTTATTCTGAAACATCTGCAAAGCATGGGTACTTCTTATAATCTTGTTTATAACAGCAATAATGCCATGAATGAATGGGTTCATGACAGACCCCGCCATTTTGTCCAGCAACTCACCTGTATAATGGATCTGAGAAGCGAAGGACCGGTGAGCCTCAAGAACAGAAGTGTTAGAACATGAGTCACAGATAAGCTGAGGAAAAAAAATAATGCTCTCTCTTGCACTACTTTCTTACAATACGTGTTGTATTAAGCAGGATGAGCCGTGGCAGCTCACTTCAGTCTGTTATTTCGATGAATGAAATCGGTGACGGAATGACTGGGGGTTTTGCCAGCATGTTTCTTGGCTCAGCTCTTATCAGTATTAGGCATACCATCTGCTTTTATGTGAAATTCGAGTTCGTGCATGAGAAGACGTTCATGGAAGTTGAATGTTGTTACCCTTTATTTAATTTTTTTAGGTGAAAATGTTGTCATGAGTATAAGAATGTATTATGAAGTGTAATTAAATAGACATATGTGATGTTCAGAGCAGCAGGACACTTAGATAGTCGGTCAGAATGCTAAAGTGTCAGAGTCAGCTTTATTTCAGATATGACATGTTTTCATATTTCGAGCTGTTTTCAGAATATTGAAACACTTGGTGGTGAACGCCACAGTGGCTTAGTGGGTAGCCTCCACGGTCGGGGTTCGATTCATGCCTCGGGGTCTGTGTGCATGGAGATGGCATGTTCTCCCCCTGCTTGGTGGGTTTCCTCCGGGTTCTCCGGTTTCCTCACACAGTCCAAAGACATGAAGATTAGTCTAATTGGCGTTTCCAAAGTTCCCATAGTGTGTGAATGAGTGTGTGCCCTGCGATGGATTGGCATCTTATCCAGCATGTACTCTGCCTCATGCCAAATGTCTCCTGGTATAGGCTCTAGGCTCTGAGAACATGAATATTGGTGTTGCTGATTATATATGGGTGGAGAACATTCACAAAAAAAAAAAAAGAAAAAATGCAAATGCAAGGCAGATTTAAAAATATTTGCTTAACCTGTGTCACATCAAGACATACAGTATTGTAGCATCGGTTTGAAGGGGTTTTTTTTGTGCAAAATGCTGGAGTGTTTCATCCCTAGAATATTTCTACCTGTTGAAGGAAGTAAACATTCTTTTGTCAAGTGTGTGTGTATGTTTTTTTATTTTAAAAGATCACTGTGAAACATTTGCAAAGAAGCATATTTAATGTTTCCAGGATTTTTCAGACCGCATTATGGCTAAGAATGATGTGTCTGAGCTCTCAGCTCAACCCTAAACAAGGCCTGTGTGTATAATTAAATCTTAGGGTTTTGGTTTTAGCTGACGGATTGTGAATGAGCGTGAAATCTTGAAGCTTACGGACGGCTTCCGCTCCACTGTTGCTGTGCATGTCAAATATCCATTATATCACCGTGAGGGAATAGAGGAGAGACAAAATCTGACTCAGACACACAAAGGCAGAATTCACAGGAGACTGATTGCAGGGCATGAGTAGCTTTCTTTTCTTCGGAGAAAATGCATTGCTGGTCCAACAATCATTTTAAGAAGTTGAGAAGACTACAAGATTCCACTTGTTTGAAAATGGCGATGATGTTGTCTTCATGTCCGTGATATTATAGTTTTTTATATTTACGAAACAGCAGCAGTTTTGACTTCGTTTTTCCCCGGTTGCATCTCTTTCCTTGGAAAGCTGTGCAATGGCTGGGAGATTGGGGGGATAGAAACACAAGTTAATTTGTTTATAAACTGTACAGATCATAAGTGAATCCAATTCTCAATTATGTGGCATATGGCTTTAAAGCCATGCAGCAACAACCTGGTTCTCGTAACACCTCCTCTACATTCTGTGCACTCCCTTCGCAGATCTGCCCTACATAATGATGGAAAAGTGCATCAAAACAAGATGTATTATGGGACACAACATGCTACTCTCACATTTTCATTTTCTACCCTGTTTCTCCTGAGCTCATAGAGTGGGTTAAACACAAGACAGGCTTTGGTCCCTGGGATAAAGAAAGACTAAAGCAAAGACACACAAAGCTGCGCTGAAAAGTCCTTTCCAAACCTGTGTCTTGGCCCAGCTCCCAAAGTCAATAGATGTGATTTGATGACTTCTGGGGCAAGATACACTGTTGTGGACTCTCCAGAGTTCACTGTAGCCATGATTGGCAACTTGGTGCACTATAAGTTACTAGGAGATACTGAAGTTTCAGCAGCAAGTCACCATCCTCCAGGGACCCTGTTTAAGATGGTGCATCTGTTGCAGACATTGTATTATTTACCATGTCATGGTGGCAGTGATTTTGCCTAGCTAGGGATTCCTACATCCATCCCATTCCAACCTAAACCAAGGCCTGGGGAGATGCACAGCGGCAGCGTAGTTTGTCTATCCGCAGGCCGATTGAATGCAAGTTTTTGTATTTGTGTTCATTTACCTGGTACTTAAAGTGCTATCTAATGAGGCATGACTATTACAGCAAATGACCCATTTGCGCAATTACCATTTCATCCCGCTGTCAGGCTCAGAGTGTAAGAAGCATCAGAAAGGGTAATAATATCTCAAGCTTTGTTCCTGTAGTCTAGTGGCTTAATGAAATTGATCATTGAACTCGTCTATATGAGGCTCAGGGGAACAATTATAAACAAGACTGGGAGAAGGTTACACAAATATGACACATCTTTTCCTTCCTCTAATCTAGCCGAATCTCAGAGTTTGCGAGCCGTGTCCTCTCAATTTGGGGTACATGACCTCTTCTTCCTCTGTTTCTATTTTCATTTCATGGAAAATGGCTTACATGTCACGCAAGGTTCCTGGTGGGTTGTAAAAGGCAGAGTAGCATTAGCAGTCCTACCACAGCAGTGGGGGGAGTGTTTCCCCTGTGGCAAAGTGTGGAGGAAGTGCAAAAGGCTAACATTCAAGGATTTGTAGGAAAGTCTCACAGGAGATGGAAGTGGGGCATAGATTGAGATAGTGACGAGAAAGGGAAGAGAAGTAAGTTGGTCACAGATAAAAATGTCTAAAGTCTTTTGGATACTTTTTGTAATCTGACAGCTGCCTTTTGGGATCACAGACACCAAGATAGGAAACAGGTATGGATAAAGCAAGCTAAAAGAAGTTGTTGGTACATTAGTGTGGTAGGTGCTTCAAAACCAAACCTAGCAAAAACAAATACTACTCAGAGATTCTGATTTGATTTCCCATGTTCTCCTTGTTGATGAAGATGGAACAGCCTGTATTGAAAGTCTTTGATTCTTCTTACACCACAGCAATTTACATATGATGACACTTAACATGTAATCCTTTTAAAAATAAATTATTTATAGTTTAATTTGCTGACTAAACAGGTACGTCCTGACATTATCGCAGATCTTGACAGACATTTCCCTTACGCATCTTTCTATGGAAATTAAATTTTCACTCATTCTCTATACTGCTTACCCTGTACAGGGTCTCAGGAGGACTGGAGCCTATCTCAAGGTGGAATACACCCTAGGGTCATCATACTCACCCACAAGTCTACTCTGTATGCATTTGGGCTGTGGGAAGAACCCCACCAAGCACGAGGAGGACATGCAAACTCGACACACAGACCTGAAGGCGGGACTCAAGTCCTCGACCCTGGAGGTGCGAGGACATAACTAACCACTACGACACCGTCCAGCCCAATTTAAATCAAGTCCATTAAATTTTATTTGTATAGCATCTTAACAGTAGACATTGTCACAAAGCAGCTTTATAGAAATAAAAATTCTTGATATGAATAATAAAAGAAAAAGTCAAATTTATAAGCCGGAGGTGACAGTGGCGAGGAAAAACTGCCTGGGATTCACCCTCAGAAGGAGGTTCATCATTTTGGGTGACTTTTTGAAAAAACTAAGTTATAGCTTCAGAACTTTATATAGTGCTAAAACTGGAGACACACTCAGTCACTCACTCATTGTCTATACCGCTTTATCCTGTAGTCAGGGTCGCGGGGGGCCTGGTGCCTATCCCAGGAGACTTAGGGCACGAGGCGGGGTACACCCTGGACAGGGTGCTAGTACATCACAGGGCACACACACATACACTCACTACGGGTAATTTGGGAACACCAATTCGCCTAAACTACATGTCTTTGGATTGTGAGAAGACACCCAACAAGCACTTGGAGAACATGCAGGCTTTATGCACGCAGACCCAACGCAGGAATCAAACCCTTGACCCTGCTAACCAATAAGCCACTGTGCTGCTTAAATCTGGAGCCTCTTTCCAAACATAATGAAAAAATAATCTCTCCTCACAGAAAACAACTACATGAATAATTAGACATATTTCTAAAATCTGTTTGCGATCCCTTGAGTTGGTTGTAAATATAGTGATGATCATTATTAGAACAAGTGCATTATATAATCCTTGAAGCCAGCAAGGCTAGCAGCAGAGCTGCTGTTATAGAAAAATTATTTAACAACTTCTGAGCATTCAGAGTCGGGTATTCAACAGCGCTGCGGTATAAAGGATATTACTGTATTGACTAATGGACGGTAACTTATTTCCTCAAAAATGCAATTAAACATTCTAAGTAAAGCACAATAAGTGATTCAGCATTGTATTATTATTATTACTATTATTATTATTATTGGGTGCAAGAATAGAAATAGCTCAGCAGGGTGGTGCGGCTCCTCGAAAAAGCTCATTAACTGAAGCAGCTACTTACATTGCTTTCAGCAGAGACGTTAAATATTTTTTATGGATTATTTCAATTGTGCTTTGTGTAATGGATTGGTTCAACAGCAAATGTTATTACTTTATCTCTGTCTCTCTGTGTGTGTGTGTGTGTGTACCTAGAAGCCTCTTAATATGACTCTGGAGAAGAGCAGCAAGTGTGTAAATAAAATGGATGACCCCGATAACTCAACACACTCTCTGATGTCCCAGATGATAAAATCCTTCCATTTGCTTTTTCTTTAAACTGCCGTCTGGCTGAGCGTTTATTCTTCAGACCTCAAACACTTCGGCGTGATCTCTCGGTATTGCGCTGGGGAAATTCAGCGGAACACTGAGTGGGTGCTGCTGTGCCATACACCTTGCTCTGGGACTCGTAAACACTTTTATGAGGCTTCTTATTGAGGAAGTGCTGCCTTGTTACCTCCAAATATTGGGAAGCACATCTCAATTTTATTATAAAATGAGGTGAGGCTCTAAGGTGTTTGATTCAAGACTTGGCATTTGACATTTGACAGATTTGGGCTTGACATGGTTGTTGTTGTTGTTGTTTTTTTTAAGTGGACTTCGAAAGAACATGTGTTCACTGTATATACAAGGTAATGGATACACAAGCTAGTGTTTTGGTCTGGACTGTTATTTTCCAACCCTCCATTTTCTTTTTTTGGAATAGATTTCTGGTCCTACATAGATACCCTAAAGCCTTCAAAAGATAGAAAAAGCCTTTATTTGTAACGTACACAGTGAAAATCTTTTCTTCACATATCCCAGCTTGCTATGAAGCCTGGGTCGCAGTGCCAGGTCAGCCATGATACAGCACCCCGGGATACAGCCGTAATCTCTTACCTGCTGATGTAATCGTAAAGAATGTAATCAGAAGATTAGGGGCCTTGCTCAAGGGCCCAACAGTGGCAGATCGGCAGTGCTGGGAGTTAAAGCAAGCCCTGAACAGTAACCTAGAGCCTTATCTGCTGCGCCACCATTTTCCCATAAAACTGGGTGGGATACTACTGTGGAACCTTGGATCAAGTCAAAATTGATTAAAAATCTTTGCTCGTCTTGCGAAACACTCGCAAACCGTGTTACTCGCAATCCGAGGTTTCACTGTATATGCTTTCAAACAAGACCTGATGATGTAATGATAACGACTGTCCTGTACTCATTCCAGGATGACTACACTAAAAAATGTACAGGACAGGGGTTCCTCCAGGACCAAAGTTGGGAAAAAAAGATGATGAAAAAAGGGTTCATTTTGAGTCTGAGTCATTTCAAGTTTTCCTTCTCATGTCTTCTCAAGGAGTTTTTCCTTGCCACCATCATCTCTTGCTTGTTCATTCAGGAACTAAATCTATGCAAAGGTCTTGATCCACCCGTCATCACTCACTCACTCACTCATCGTCATTACTGCTTAATCCTGTATTCAGGGTCGCGGGGAGCCTGGAGCCTATCCCAGGAGACTTAGGGCACGAGGCATGTTACACCCTGGACAGGGTGCCAATCCATCGCACCCACTCCCGATTTTGTTATGTTTTTTTTTAGGAAAATGAAAATCAGGTAGTTCAGGACTGGAGTTTCCTACAGTCTACGTGAACCTCCAGTAATGAACTGGACTCCATATTAACTTGTTATACTGAACTTCCAACACACACTATGACTGCAGATCAATCCCTGTTATCCGTTATCACCCAAATGAGGATGGGTTCCCTGTTGAGTCTGGTTCCTCTCAAGGTTTCTTCCCTACTGCCATCTCAGGGAGTTTTTCCTTGCCGCTGTCGTCGTCGTCCTCGGCTTGGTCATCAGGGACAATCCTTTCATACACATTCACATTGCATACAAACTTAAAAACAAACAATGTCAATTGTTAAAGGTGCTTTACAAATAAAATTTAATTGGATTGATTTGAATTGAAAATCAACATGCAACAACATGTACAAACATACATGTAGACAGGGTATACTATATAATACAAAGAGAGTTTGTCCAACTCTAACAAGTTTTAAAGTCTGGCCATCGTTATTCTTCAACACAACCTGAACTCTCTTAGGCAAGCTGTCTGGTAATTTCTTTAAGTAGTCTTCAGGAACAGTTCTCCAGGTTTCTTGAAGGACATACCAAAGCTCTTCTTTTGGATGTTGGTTGTCTTCTGTACAGGGCCCGGTTTCCCGCAAGCTTCTTATCGCTAAGTAGTTCTTAAGTTGTACCTTAACCTCTCTCTTAACGTTATGGCGCGATTACCGAAACATTCATACTCTAAATATATCTTAGGTAAGTCACACGTTCGTAAGGTTGGTCTGACCCACCTTAACTCACTCTTAGCGTTGTTTCAGCTCAAGACGCTAGTAGCCGCCACTGTGCAGCAGTCTTTATAAATCAGCGGTGTATGCAAGCACGTTATGTCACACACTTTGGGGAACACACTTAGAAAAGTAAGCAACTTACGTAAGATAAATCTTAAGAGTCTTCTTAGCGCACTAAGGGTCCAGTCAATGTCCAGTCAATGATTGATAGTGTTTCATCATGGGGTTTTTCCATAGAGGTACAGTATGTTTTGACTACTGTACATTGGCACTACAGTGTTTGGAAGACCACGTAAAAAAAATACAAGAAAGTGCGTCTCTTTGGATGCAAGATATAAAGAAATGAGAGCTGGCTCAAGACTTTTTTTACAGAACCGTACGTCTAGATTTCTGTCTGCAAAGCTGCATTGTGGCAATGATCAAGGCGAGCATCCAGGGTGCCTTGTGTTACTCGGAAATGAAAAGCACTTCACTTCACTGCACCTTCAGGCATCGGCACCTATGGTTCTTTTTGTATAATAAATTGCCCTTGTGCCCCAAGCCTAGTATGCGATTCTGTATTCTTCAGCAGCAAAAAAAAAATCACAAAGCCAAGGGTTTGATTCCTAGGGAAACTATTGTTTTCGTCCGTGAGCATGACGACTCATGGCTGATTTATACTCTGCCAGCGTGGACGAGTGTCATGGGTGGACACTGGCAAGCATGACTGACGACAACAATATCTATACAGTATGTATCTGTGCACTGTTGGGCAATCACTAAACCAGGGTGTCCAGAAAATGAAGAGCGCAAATGAGATGTTTATGCGCTTTGTCCTAATTTGTTGGTCAGAGATGTTTGTTAGTTATTCCTTAGAGAATTTGGTGCTTGTTTATGGTTGTCCATGGAGGACATTGTTAGCACAGTTACAATAGTGTTTAATGAGCAAGAGAAAAAACTTATCTTTTCTCCCTCATCCCCTTTTTTTTTTTTTTTACTTAAAACACTGAAGCAGACACTAGGCTTGGGTACTTAGCGTAGCAATCTAACAGACGATGCGTGTGTTGGTGTTAACAGGGATGTCAGCATTAATTATTATTACTATGGTTATTATGTTTATGACATAACATTAAGTTTCAGGCTCTCCAGACGGTATTCCTGGCAACCTCAAACCGTCTGACGTATCATCTGTTAGATTGCGTTGGACCAAGTTCTGCTCTGCTAGCATTGTCTAAAAGGAGCATGATGGTCAATCAGAATGTTTTTTGACTCCAAGACAGGTGGACATAATTACATGACAATGTTCGTGCATGTGCAGATGTGGGTTAGGTTATCCACAATAATAATGTAATAATGTGTTCTTAAAGTCAAACAAAATTATGAATTATGCCTAACAGTTAAATTAAATTTTTTTTTATAGTTCAACATTTCTTTTGTCCGTAAGTAAATAAGTATTAGCTTTAGATTACTCAACCTACAGATGACCACATTTGTTAAATCCAAGTGATTGACTGTACAGTTCATTAAAAAAACAATTATATAATTGTAAGTCAAAATAATTCGCACTTCAATTGTATTAAAACTTCTGGTCAGCGCTTTCCGTTCAAGGCTACTTTCTCCTCAGTCACTGCCGTGCAGGTGTGAACGTGTTACATCAGTATGATTCAAGCAAAATAGATGCTTGTGGCTGGCACAAAAATAGCAGCATGCAGTGATTAATTATTTTTGTGGTCCGAGGGTGTACCTGGTGCTGAAACAACTCACTGAAGTGCATAAAGAGAAGCGTTTGGATATCCGCAAAAACAAAAAATTTGGACCGATACTCTAAGGAAGGTGAAAGTTTGGTCGAGAGAATCATGACTGGTGACGAGACACGGATTCATCAGTGTAAACGTCAAAGTATGGAAAGGAAACATCCTCAATCGCTGATCGAGAAAAAGTTCAAAAGTCGACCATCAGCTGGGAAATTGTTGCTTACAGTTTTCTGAGATTCACAAGAGCCAGTATTGGATCGTTATCAGGAAAAAGGTTCAACAATCAACAGTGCTCGTTACAGCGAGATGCTTATTGAGGACTAAACTTCGGATTAAACGCAGAGGACTGCTATCCAAGGGTGTTGTGATCTTGCATGACGATGCACGTCCTCACACTGAGGTGTTAAAGCATCCTGCCTTTAGTTCTAATCTCGCTCAATCAGACTATCACCTGTTTGGTTGGCTGAAAGCAGCTCTACGAGGACGAAGATTCACTTTTGATGAAAAACTGAAGACAGCGGTGCATTCGTGGTTAACAGATCAGACTAAAACATTTTTAATGAGGGAATACGAAAGCTTTCTGACGGATTGAAAAGCAAGAAGATTACGTCGAAAAATTATATATTTTCTAAAAAATATTCTACTTATAATTTACATTTTAGACTCACCCATACATCACTCATGAAAAATAAAATAGAATAAAATAAATTATTTCCACACTTTGTCCGTAGAATGTGCCGATGTTGATTACTATGTAATTTGAATTACGGCTTAGGATTTTATTTTACATATCGCACTTTTCCAACCTCTACCAATTCCATATCTCTGAAGTGATATTCGAAGCTTTCCCTGCTACAAGCTCAGTCCTCGGGGAAGAAGTGCTGCCTGTTTATCTTGGCGTGTTTTTAATCCAAGCGTGCTGTGTTTGGGAGTAGCTTAGGCTTTAGGAGATGTTTATCGAGTGAAGAAAGGCTGTGTTTTTCCTTTGTATTGGTTTAAACTTTTAAATAGCATTTAAGGATAAATCGCCCAGCTTTAATTTATCAGGCCAGCCTGAATCTCTCCCTTCGAGTACGTATTTTCACTTACATTTTAAGGATGGCTCACATAAGTGGTTAAACCGTCATGGCTTTTGATTTTGGTCGAGGATTATCTGTCCTGTAATGCTAACGAGTACGGAGCTCTGCTTAACAAATCAGTTCTTGCTGAACTGCACATGAACCTGCCACGTTCATCTTATTATAATTTTTTTTTTTTTTATAGAAGAATAAACAAGCCTCTATTGGGTTAAAGCCCTGTGCTAATGATTGGAAGCTTATTAGGTCAATTCCCAGGACTGCTTCAGAACCGCTATCGGGCCCACAGGTACTCAGCCGTAAACCTCAGTTGTATTCGCTTGGAATAAAAACACCTGATGGAATGAATAGCTGAAAAAGTGTTCCGACACAGGTGCGTGTGTGCGTGTTCGTGTGTGTGTGTGTGTGTATCTGTGTTTGTATGTATAAATCTCTCAATTCCCTCACTCACTCTTCTGATGCATGGGACATTACAGATAAAAATTATGCATTGTGTGTGTGTGTGTGTGTGTGTGTGCAAGTTAATCTTTTGTCCTCTTGTGCTTCCGATCCAGCCGGTGAGACAGCACAGACTGAGGCTATGTGCTTTCTACCAGTCCAGTGGGAGCACAAAAAGAGAGAAAGAAAGAGCGCGAGTGAGACAGCATGCAATGGGAGAGTTATGCGCCGCCTGCGACGGTTTTCGCAGCCTGGGTTCCTGGCTGAAAGGCAAATCGTTGCCTGTTCACATGTCCTTGGATTGCATCGCAGAGGAAGCCTGCTCAGAGTGGACAGTGTAACTGTAGCCCTAAACTACAGTAGATTTATAAATGGGCTTTAAATTCAAACATAGAAAGAGAGAAAGAGATGCACTGTGATATCTGTTCACTAGGGCAGTTAATGTTTTACTGCATTGCATTATAACTTGGAGACGCTGTACTCCTGCACAGATTGTCATAGTGCATTACAATGTTAGTATTTATAATTCCTTTGTAAAAAGAGTTTACCTGAGAAAAGAGCCTTGACATTATGAAGACATCTTCATTCTTTCTTTTCATAAAAAAAAAAAAAAAAAAAATGCTGATTTTTTCCCACATTTCTCCCTAATTAAATGGCAGCCAATTTCCACTCATCATCAGGGAACTCCCACATCAACTCCAAGCCACGTGACGCCACTAACCGCATCTTTTCGGACCACTTCTTCTGCTTGCGTGAGCTCACAGACACAGACAAGCCGTGATTGATGTGATCCAGAGAGCTCGGCCAATCAGCTCTCCAAACAGTATCACCCGGGATTCAAACTGAATCCGAATGATAGGGCGAGCACTTCATTCTTAACTGAGAGAACGGTGCGGCTCCAACTCGTCTGCTCACGTTTTGATATTTCCCTTTAACAGCATGTGTTTTATTATACGCATACATGTGTATGATATCATTTGTTATTAATTTGTTGTAAAAAGTGAAACAAGTTATATATTTATCCATTTATAATTACTGTAAATTTCATACTCCGCTAACAAGTTAGCTCTTGTTGTCCATGCATACTGTAGATAGCTTTGGCTTTAAAGGGCTAGTTCTTTTTTTTTCTAGAATCTAGAATCAAAATTGAGGTACTTTACGATAGGTGTAACCATGAAGTTTGTCACCCGGAACGAGAGTACAGTGTAAGTGATCAGGGTCACATTCGCAATCGTCGTCACCTGCAAAACCGCATTACAAAAGTTCTGCATTCCACAGAGCTAAAATCAGTTGATATGTTTTAAAGTTACATTCTATGTAGTACAAATTTAACTCTTATCTTTAGCTATACGGCTAATTCCAGTTAGCTACACAACTAGTTCTGGTTAGCCAAACAGCTAGTTCCGGAAGAGAAAACTCGCTTTAATGTCACATACAGTACATCCAGTGATACAATACTATATAAATGTTACCATTACGGTAGATAAACATCTATAGCATATTTTTGTTTTCCATACTACCATACTTTGGTACATGGTTGTGTACCATGTAATATAGTGTTGTTTTATGTACTAGCAAATAAGTACCACAGTTCTGTCAAAAACTTCATACTGTAAACGTTGATACAAGTACCATAAAACGACCCTGGTAATTATGGCTTGGTAAAATTTCCTATGGGATACAACCAAAACTGCCAAACACATTTCAAATATCAAGAAATATTTTGCTAAATTTGTACTAATAACACTGTAACTTTGAAAGCTACCAATTTGATTTAACTCAATGCGCTTCATATGAGTCTTAGATGAACTTCGGAATGCATTTTTGCAGGGAACGAGGGTCGTGGATCAGTTACTTACATTCTTACATTGAGCAGGAAAAACAATCCAACACCTAGAGAAATGTACTTGCATGCGCCTCAATTTTGACTGACCTGAAAAAATTAAAAGTAAAAATAAATAAATTATCTCTTTAATAATTTTGTGAAGAAAAACTTAAAAGAAGTCATTTGTAGTGGGTACGGAAAGTATTCAGACCCCCTTAAATTTTTCACTCTTTGTTATATTTCAGCCATTTGCTAAAATCATTTAAGTTCATTTTTTCCCCTCATTAATGTACACACAGCACCCCATATTGACAGAAAAACAGGGAATTGTTGACATTTTTGCAAATGTATGAAAAAAGAAAAACTGAAAAATCACATAGGCCTAAATATTCAGACCCTTTGTTGTGACACTCATATATTTAACTCCATAATCCTTAAATGGAAGACGTTTGGGACGACCAGAACCCTTCCTAGAGCTGGTCGTCAAAACTGAGCTATCGGGGGAGAAGAGCCTTGGTGAGAGAGGTAAAGAAGAACCCAAAGATCACTGTGGCTGAGCTCCA
>JAQMYJ010000040.1:7161766-7173379 GCA_030014305.1 Clarias laeviceps | reverse complement strand
AATATGTCCTTAGCTGCATTGTAATATTTTCATTACTGGAACTATAGCCAAAATCTGTGTATGTAGACATGTTGGGGGTCTTTTTATTGAAAACGCAACATTTTATTTTATCTCTTATCAAAAGAATGAAATGAACTAAATGACACAAAAAAAGATTTGTTCATTTTGATGAACCGAGTCACTAAAATGATTCAAACTTCCCATCACTATTGTAGAGTACAAACACAAATGCCAGTGATGTATTTGCTTTAACGTGCTGCTCAACTATGGAGCATCCAGTGGTAGTGTTGAAAAGGATTTAAGAGTTTGATGAACGCTGCAGTATGTGTTAATTAGTATGTGTGACTGCTTGACAGGGTTTCAAACTTGCAGCAGTGCTGTTAAGTGCTCTTTTAAAAGGGAATTAGTCCCAAGAGGAGTTTTTGATCATCAAATGTTACGGCAACTTAAATTTAGCAGTGTTGTGGATGTTGGGACACTGTTAGAGTTTATATTACTTTATTACAATCACATTGGACCGACGTTACCCACATGATGTCGGGAAACCGTTGGTCGAATGATGTCACTACAATGTTACAAATATGATTACAAAACAATGAATTTCTAATATAATTCATTTTTATTTCCCAAGTGAATTACGAGGGTGAGTCAAAAATTACCCGCACTCTGGCTGCGTGCCCTAACTTACACATAAACTGCTGCAGACGCACACATCATTTCATTCCATACTACATGTTTCACTCATATTAAAATAGAAAACCAAAGCTTTTGCAGAGTGTCAACAGTGTGGGCAGAAATGTGAGGATGTGCATCATTATGCAAGATCACAACGCCCTTGGATAGCAGTCCTCTGCGTTTAATCCAAAGTTTAGGCTTCAGCTCTTCAATAATCATCTCACTGTAACAAGCACTGTTGATTGTTGAAACTTTTTCCTGATAATGTTCCAATACTGGCTCTTGAGAATCCCAGAAAACTATAAGCATCAATTATCCAGCTGATGGTCGACTTTTGTACTTTTTCTCGGTCAGCGATTGAGGATGTTTCCGTTCCATACTCTCACGTTTACTCTCAGACTCGTAGTGATGAATCTGTGTCTCATCACCGGTAATGATTCTCTTTAAGAAACTTTGATCTTCCTTAAAGTATCGAAACCAAGTTATTTGTTTGCAGGTATGCAGATATATTTCTTTATGCACTTCCGTGAATTGTTTCCGCACCAGGTCTACCCTCAGACCACAAAAAAACTAATCACTGCATACTGTCTTCTTTCGTGCAAATCACATATGGGATGTCTATTTTTTCTCACACTGCAGAGAGAAAAAATTAACTGATGTAACACGTTCACACCTACACGGATGTGACCTGGGAGACAGTAGCCTTAACGGAAAGCACTGATAAGACAGTGGCTACCAACAGAAGGTTTAATATAACCAGAGTGCGGATAAATTTTGACTCACCCTTGTTCAAGTTTAAATTGCCGTAGTGTTTTTGTTCCTGCTGCAACTAAGATAATGCCCTGAGTGGGACCTAAAGCCTGGTCTCATTGATAAGATCACAGAATGCTTACCACTGGTCCACTAGAGAGTATGGTGCTGTTGAGAGCCGTAATATAACTCCTCAAAGTAAAACAAAACAAAACCTAGACATGGTTTTGCTGCCTTTGGGAGCCATGATGCACTTCACTGTAATATTTAAAATAAAATAAAAAAACACTAAAACACTCAAGAAATGCATTTTTCTGAAGAAGAAACACAAACGCCGTGTTCGGGAATCTGTTGTGACTGTCCAGTTTTCCAGTCAGGATTTATGAGCAAACAGATGTGAAGCGGCATAAACTCTATAAATACTGTAAATGACTGAATTCTGTTTGTTTTTTTTGAGTTGCCGTTGACATCACAGCATTATCCCCATAAGCTTATGACAACTGAATAACAATGCCATGCAACGCTAGGGTTCATCTGGGTGGTTTATAGAAGAAGATGATATTGAAGATGATATTTATCCAGATGTTTATTTTCTCATTGTCCCTTCACTGTTTTTGGGAAGTTAGCGCTTAATATAATATTGCACCTCCCTTTCCAAGCCGTTTCGCTGTTGTG
This sequence comes from Clarias laeviceps, assembly GCA_030014305.1. Lineage (NCBI taxonomy): Eukaryota > Metazoa > Chordata > Actinopteri > Siluriformes > Clariidae > Clarias > Clarias laeviceps. The sequence goes on along the minus strand of JAQMYJ010000040.1, from coordinate 7,171,279 downwards.
CAAAGTCTGTTTCCAGAGTCGTGTTTGAGTCTAAAACAACAACTTTCACAGTTAGATCCATCTTACCTGACATGGCAGACGGCCAAGCGCAGGGATTTTCCGGTAGCCCAATGGCAAACAAGTGGGATTATCTTGTTTACTCATCCATACCTGCTTCAAAAAATGGTCTTCAATAACTTTTAAAAACAAAATTCTCTTCCAGTCTAGTGACTAAATTGATCTACAAAAAGCCCATCTTCTAGCTGGAAACCTGCACAGGGACATGCATTAACTGGTGGTGCAGAAAGCCAAACTGATTGCATTATGTGAATTGAGACCTCAAATGCACACATACAGTATCTGAGTTAAAAATATACAGTATATATATTTAAAAATGCAATACATGAATTGGCACATGAAAGAATCGTGATTCGATATTGACATGTCCTGTCCATATCGCCCACCCGTACATAAACTGGATAAAAATTATGTACTAAATTAATAAATAGTTGAATCTGAAACAGCTGCATTCAGAAACTTGTGTCCAGAGAAGAAGACTAGCCTCGATGTACAGCATTACATCAATTGTGAGAAGTGTAGCTGAGATTGTGAAGGTGTATGTTGTCTTCACTGTAAGCTATGCTTAACCACAAATGCCTACTTTGTCCAGATGCATATATTTTTCTATGAGTCACAATATATTATGAATATTCAGTAATGAATGACTTGTAGGTTGAACTCCCGCAGAGCCACAAGATTTTTTTTTTCTTCTTCTCTCCGGCTTTTATACATACAAGATTGGCGAATCAGGTAAATTATAAGATTTTGAATTACTGTGTGTTAAAGCGCAGTTCAGAGTGACCTAAAGGCAGTCCTGTCTAGAGGTGCTCTTTCAAACCTAGTGATTTCAGTGGGCAGGGTGATGATTTAGAGAAGGACCTGTGTAACCTGTAATAGTGATGTCTCAGTAGACTGGGAGACGGATGGGACCAAGTGTCTCACCACTTAGATCAGCATTTGATGAATTCCGACTGCGAACTAGAATTGTATTTTTGTTAGATTTCCTCAGCCACGCAGTAAACACTATAAGTAAACTCTATAAGTGGTGATGACCCTTCTCGTCCTGGAAATCCCTGTGGTGCTTCTGGGTTAATAATTTATTATATTTACTTAGGCAAGCTTTGAAATTGGTTCGCTTGAAGGACATTTGGACTGTTGGGCCTTTTTTTTATTTCTTAAATGGATTCAATCACATGCTGCTAACTTTCGAATTTTGGTCAAACTTTTCCTTTCACCTCCCGAGGGGAATTCACACAAGTGCTGTACATTTACATTTTAGCGAGTGCAGCTCAGGGCAGCTTCTGCTTTGTGCATAATAGCCAGACACCAACCGCGTCTTGGCTATGTGATGAGGAGATGAGGAGGTGGTGGTGGAGAAACATTGTCATTAGTGAAGAAAGAGAACGATGTGAATATACAGGAAGTTAACTATGCAGAAAGTACGGACTCAACTGTGTCAAACTATTTATTGATTTAGTAGATCGTTTTTATCTAAGTTGACATTTGAACTGACACGTCTGGGTGGGCGATATGGACGAAACATAATGTCTTGATGTTTTTAAGCTGAATATCAATACATGATATATTGGAGGTGGGGCAGAAAATTGATTCAGTAAGGTATCATGATTCTTTTGTGTGGCAATTGATCCACGACTTACGAACGAGTTCCGTTCTGGGAGCACATTCATAAGTCTGATTTGTTCTTATGTCCGACAAAGTGAGTCTTATACACCTTTGAAACGAATACACAGTGTAAAACGTACTAATCCATATGACTAAATCTGTGCTCTTTCTCCACACTGCCATCATGTGTCAAAAAACATAATCGCGCTTGAGGCAATTAATCTCACAGTGAAATGCTGTCTCTGCACCTTTAAATCACTAGAGGGTTCACAGCGCCATTTTGTCTCTGTTTTGAGCTGTTTTCCACTGTATTGGACTGTGAAGTCTGTTTTGTTGAGGATGTTCTGAAATTAGGATTATTCACCATCGGGACAGCTTAACAGGACAGCCATTTTCTATCATAATGCTTTGGGACTGATTCATTGAAACCGATGAGCCTGACTCATTTCTCCCGCACCCCCACACGCACACATATAATATACGGGACTTTAGACATTTTATACATTCGGTTACACATTAAACAAATTGTATATGATTACAACTATTGGTATCTGGTGCACTGCAGTGTCTATTTTTTGTGCAATACACATGAGCTACTTCCGTGATTGAACCACAGTCCGTTCATATCTGTGGAAATTTGTAACTTGATTGTTCGTAAGTATCTTTATTACTGTATTGCATTTTATTTATTTATTTATTTATTAAAAAAATTTTTTTTATGCATTTGAAGTGCTAATGTGCTGCAGTTCCTCTATAATCCTACAGGTGGTGTGCTCTAAACTAATCACAGATTGGCAGGCAGCGCAGCATTCTGTGTGGTAGCAAATTCTTTGTCAAGTTTGTTTAGAATCGTAACAAAATCTTAACAAAAATTTGCATATCAAATCGGAAAAAATATAAAATTGTGATACTAACAGAATCACAATAAATATCGAACGTATCGTGATAATATCACCTGGTCCCTGGTGATTCCCATCCCTACGATATACAGTGCCGTGAAAAGTATGTAACCCTTCCTTTTTTTCTTTCGATAATTATCACACTTAAGTAATCCAGGCCTCCCTTTAAACCACCTGTATTTGGCCTATTTAAACTATAAACAAGGACTTAAAAAAAAAAAACCTATAAGAGGAATAAAACTGACAAACTTACAGCACCGGGTATTCCCAGGTGGTCTCCCATCCAGGTACTAACCAGACCCGACCCTAATTAGGATCAGATCATCAAAGATCAAAGATCACAGATTAACACAAAGATAAACTGATTAAATACAAAATGCAGTTTTTAAATAATGATTTCATTTATTAAGGGGAAAAAAAATCTGTCAAAACCTGTCTGGCCCTGTGTGAAAAATTAATTGCGCCCTAAACCTTATAACTGGTTGTGCCACCCATAGTGACAACAACTGCAGTCAAGTGTTTTTTTGATAATTTCTCTAATTTTTGCCCACACTTCTGTTCGGAATTGTTTAATTCAGCTGCATTGGAAGGTTTTCGAGCAGGAACAGCCTGTTTAAATCATCTCAATTGGATTAAAGTCTGGATTTTTGACAAAAATGAAAAAAAAAAAAAAAACAGGAAGGGGGCAAATACTGTATAAAGTGCGGTATTTTTTTTTACAAAGTCGGCTAAGTGTTCAGGTGTAAGTCAAAGCCACGTGTGGGAGGTTACAAGCACTTTCATGAAAATAGGCTTGTGATCAAAATGAAATGCAAAGACTGTTTAAAACATGGAAATATACTGCAGGTAAAATAAACAGTCCGATGTTTGAGAACGCTACTAAGTTGTTCTCAACAAATTAATCGAAAGATTAATTAAATCACAATAATTAAATACATCAATTCAAATGTAAACAGAACAAAATAAATCATAACAGGCCAATTTGCTCTTATGATGTACTTGTAGTTTTCTACAGAGGTAGACTACTGCACTGCTCCCAGAGTGTCATAGAGGGAAAGAAACACATGTTAAACATGCTTTCTCTTGGGGCAGAAGTCTTCATGGCACAACATATAGCACACTCTTTGTACTACAGTTCAGAACTGAAGAATATTTTACACATTGTATTTCCGTTGCAACTTTTTGACTTTTAAATGAACAGTCGACTCGCGCAAAGTCGTGGCTCCTCAGTCATTCATGGATTTTTCCTTAGATCCTAATTAATAATTTTTCTTGGAAACCGCAAATACCCTGGCAATATATAATTTAAAATTCTAGCACTTTGAAAAAAACATCCGTTCAGTAATGTACAGTAAACGCATATTTTATATTTTTTAGGGTAATGTATTTAGCTAAGTTTGAAATGCTTATCAAAGTGTTGAAAATGAAATCAAAGTGTTGAAATGAAATCAAAGTGTTTTGAGAGCATATTTTATGGTTTAAACCATAAAAAATAAACATTTATTGGCATTTTTTTTACACACACCCTGTCTATTCTTGCTATCACTATAGCAGCACAAATCGTAAAAATGGGGTTTGCACATGAATACAGGGATTATATAGAGAAATAAAGGGAACATTTACTCTCATAACTATTCTGTTCTATTCTGCACTTAGTTAAGGGTCTTTCTGAACCATTAACCTGAAATCTGGGTGCTTGACTGGAATTATGCATCTTTGACCTTTCTTTATATGTCGACTCCTCTCCGAATTTACAGTAAAAGAAATTGCTGATGTTCTGACTGCTGTTAACATTTAGTTGTCTGTAAAGCCAAGAAAAAGCTTATTTTGTGAATTTCTGGCAACATCTCTATAGAAAATTTGGTTTATTTGGTGGCCACCTTGGCAACAAACTTTAAAAGGTTGTTTTCATATGAAACAGGAATAGGGAGATACCTTGAAATTATAAAGTGATCAACAAGACAGAGATTTGACCACGCATTTGCCAACACTGGCTATTAAACTCGTATATAAAGGTCTAGGTATTCAGTGGTATTTGGATTCCTTTTTTGTTTTTGCAGGCTAAGATATTTTATTGTGTAGCATAACTAGGATTTACCAAGAAGGTGACTGGCTTTTTTTTAGACATAATACATAATACACCTTCATTTATATTTCAAGCAGACACCAGTTTCTACTTTTATACCGTCTTTGACTTTGCACAATCTCTGGATCATTAAAGCTACCTGAAAACTCTGGCCTCGTTTAACATTCCTTCCCCTCACTCCCTGGAAACATAAAGCAAAGGAAGTGCAGAAAGCCCCATTACGTTCACTAACTTTAATAACGCTGCTCCAGTTTCACTATGTGTCATATGTGAAAGTGAAGAAAGGCTGTTGTGTGGAGCGATTAGCACACTTACCCTTAACGTCAGTGGAAAAGTTTCAACCCTCAGAAGAAAAATACCCTGACGGAGAAATGTTCCATTACAATATACGAGCTCATTTTTATATCAGGTTTTGTTTTTTTTAATGATTCCCTGCTTGCAAACATATATTGCTATTTTACTACTATGTAGCATCTTGGATTAATTAATACAATTATTATGACTAAAGATTTTAATTAAAAATTTTACTCTCTCACACATGGGATGTTGTTTACCATAAAACATTATTGCGCTTTTTCTTTTCTGATAATGCATATTCTAGTAATTGTAATGAGGGTAGAATTAGTGTTAATCAATATCATTTGCTAACCCGGCTATCGAATAATGTGGTATCGCACACAGGTAATACACTAATGTAATACACTAATGTTCCCTTTCAAAGCTACACTCGATTCTGCGTGAAAACGCTATGGGAACGTCTCTTTGTTCCCCGGTTGTGAAGCATGTGTGTGTCAAACACTCCAAAAACTTTGGCTTATATAACCTCAGTCAGGTGACGTTATCCGATGAGGTGCACCTGCGGGTTATAAATAGGAATGAACCGGAAACGTCCTCAGGTCTTTTTGTCTTCAAAGATCCGCATTGTGTGTGTGCGTGTGTGCAAGCATTTTCTTTTTCAACGAAATAGAAAGTTATTACTCACCATCACTCAGCTTCTTGTTCCCGCTTTTTCAGGGAACAGGGTTACAGCAAAGTAACTCGAGACGTTTTGTTGAGTAGCTAACATGAATGCATCCACCGCCATTTTATATCATAAGCATTGATGCTGTTGTTCGTTGTTCCCCAAGAAAAGTTTGTGAATGTAAATGCAAATCTTTCATACAGGGAAATGTATTATTATCAGCGGTTCCTATTAATCTTCAAAATGAGAAAAATACAAATACAAATACTTACGGTATGCAACTACAGGCATTTTGGAAATCTATATTTCAAATAATGGGATATGACTAAACCTAATAAACCGTTACAAACCATTAAAAATTTAAATAAATGGATGCATAACCTGGTCATTCAGTACATTCAGGTCATCAGCTGACTTCATTTTTTGCCACATAACATTACTGACATGCATGCACACGCAAAAACACTCACAAACACACACTACCGGAATCACTGCTCTGTCTGCAAACTTCTAAATACACTTGCTTTTGCTTCCATTTGTTCTTTTGAAGGTTTCGCTGAAATGTGACGTTGTTAAACAGAATCATCTTCTTCACTGCTACAGCCTTTTTACACTTTTTTTTCTTCACGGGGTCCGTTGTTGCAGTACAGTTACTAAAGAACCGTCACTACACTTGGACACAAAATTAAATGCTTTACACGCACACACACACAAACGTGGTCACGCGCGCACGGATGTTGACTATATACAAGTGATGCATCCGTACTGAGACTACCCACAATGCCGCAGTGCGCGCGAGAGAAGAAACAAACAGCAGACAAAGCGTATGCGTTACTCGTATGTCAAGATCGAGTAACTCATTTATGAAGTTCAACTTATAGACCAAGTTACTCGCAATCCAAGGTTCCACTGTTTTTCTGATTGTCCAATTCTACTGAATATTTATTTAAATCGATTCACCTTGGCCTGACCATAAAATCAGTATTATATTAAAGATTAGTCTACATACAGTAATGATCTTATAGATTCAGTCGGTCTTGGCACTGCTCAATATGTGCTAAAAGCTCAGCTTTAACAAAGTGCAGTCTTGAGTCAAGAAGGTGGTTACAGGAGTATTTAACATATTCTATAGTTAATTAACAGAGCGCCATGTGTAATCCAGTGCTGGGGGTAATTGCTTGGTGACTCAGACCCTTTCTATCCTTCCTGCTGCCTAGTGAGGAACCTGCTTCACCAAGACAACAAGTCTTTGCCCTTTCGCTTGAAGGAGTGAAAAGCAAGAAGCTTTTTTTTCCCTTCCTTCCATCATGCTGAAATTAATCCACACTGACACTTTCCCTGATCTCCTGGCAAAGCCCCTTCTCTCGCCTGACTAAAATTAGTGGCACATAGTCACAAATAAAAATATACATTTAAAGTTGGTCTGAACTTTCTTCGACTGTAAAAACCGCTGCTGTCACGCCAATCACTATTGAACTGGAATGTTAATTCTCGAGGCAAAAAAAGCAGACTTTGCACTCTGACAATAGCATTGCAGGCTTCATCAGCCTCAGGCGGTCCTGCTGATCAACTCAAGGAACATTCTGACAACAGTGAGACTAATTTTGAAGATTGAGTGCAAGCCCTGGCACTGCATTATACTGTACCAACTCGACTATTTTCAATCTCCTCGTTCCAACTTATATAAACTGCTTATAAATTTAGACCATGTGAAACCTGGCAGGGTTTTTTTTAGAGACACTGGGAAACTCAGGTTTTATAATTGCGTGCTATAGAGAAGGATCAATGTTGCAAATGTCTTCAACCTCTCATTTACCACAGCCCTTAGGGTTTTAATACAATAAAGCTGAACACTGCAAACCCACAATAATATGGGTTGCAACTTTTAGAAACCAGTGTAATAGCTGCAACGCGATGATGCAACGGCTAGTCGAGAAGAAGTCTTTTGTGTTCAGAGGAAAACATGTATAATTATGTGTTTACTTGTCATGATGAAGTAAAACCTCATATTAATCTACCCCCTCATTTTACTGTACATGTTTGACAAGTGCAAAACTTTTTTTTTACCAGGGCAAAATCAAAATCGAGGCACAAAATGACACCTAAAACGACAAATCACTATGTTGACAATTTCCTGTTAAAAAAAAAAAAAAAAAAGCCTAATATAATGCACAAATCTCTTCTTTCTGCTTGTGATTGTTTGGCAATGGATTGCTATTTTCTATTCAATTTCTTATTTTCCTGATGCTCTTGTAATCATTAATCTTCTTTTTTTCCAGTGAGTGATGTCTGTTTTTTTTTTTTATATATATTATTTTTGTTCCACACTCAGATGCCCACTATGTTAAGAAGCAAGAGAAAAATAAAGCATCTTTGAATGTGCCTATGATTAATGAATGCGACTCAACCACCATGTTCAAGGAGAAGCAGTGACCATCATTGAACGAGTCCAATTACAGAGCAGATATCAAAGCAGGCTTTATCTGTAAACAACAGCTATAACGCAAGCACAGGACCGAGACCTTAATTACAATGAAATTAGTCTAAATCTAGCTTTAGTTTTTTAACACAGCATTTAAAGATTTGGCCCATTAAGTGTGCATATCTGATGCCCCAGGATGAACAGGTTATACATTTTAATTGGTTTGGTTGTTAGTAAAAAAAAAAAAAAAAAAGAATTCATTAACAAAAACTCTGTTGGGATTCCCACTGGAATTCAACCTGTACGAGTAGGATTTGATGGATCGAGATCGGACCTCCGTGCTCCATTGGTGTATATTTGGAAGCCCAAAATGTTTTTGGGACCCACTTGAAGCACACATGGCACCCAAAGAATGGCATCAAACCAAGTCCCATAATCACTACATAACACATTCGCTCATTTTCAGTCGATCTGCTGTATCCCAGCCAGCGTCACGGTGGCTCTGGAGCCTATCCGGGACACACTGGACGAAAACGATAGAATTCACGCCAGTCCATTGCAGCGCACCAGGCATATACACATACACACGTTCACATCCACACACTCATTCACACCTAGGAACAATTTAGAGTAGAAGAATATTTTTGGACAGCATGAGGGAAACCCACACAATCAGACAGAGACCATGCAAATCTCCATACAGACAGGACCCAAGCTCAGGATCAAACTGACGTCCTCGGAGCTGTGAAGTGGCAAAGCGTCCCCGCTGTGCCACCATGCCAGCCCAATTACCAAATTAATCACTGAAATTACATGATAAGGTCCTTATGAGTGCTCATGAATGTAATCACTAATCCATAAAAATTCAATACAATCTGGGAATTACATTCCAACGAGTACAACATAACAGTCCAAAAGAGTTGTGAAACAATAACAACTTGGGAAGGCAATTAAAATATCATGTTTAATATCTGCCAATTAAATTTCTAATTGAATAGATATGACTCGTTTTAACTGGAATCAGCTCACCAACAGAGCTTGATTATGCAATTTAATCAATCTTTTGTTGGTACAATACAACCGCTTCCGTCTTCCATAAATACTCGCGTTTTGTGAGAGTATCACTTCTTCTACTTTTGAGTTTATGGGCAGTTAGTACAATAACACCTCCCACTGGACTGGAGCAGAGGATTTTGTGCGCGACATAACATTTAAACAATCAACAACACAGCATTTAAATTCTTATTAGTTATTAGAGTGTTTTGCAAGATGGGAAAACATTTTTAGTAAATTTTAACTTGATAAACGAGCGAGATTTTGAGATTTTTTAAAAATGTGTCGCTAGAGGGGTCTGAATACTCACTACAGATGTCGCCTTTAAGACTGCGCGTGTTTTCCCGCGAGAAGCCGCAATTTAGCGCGCGGCGTGCCGCGACTTGCCGGAGGCAACATTCGGGAATTTAAAATAAATGTGTTGTGCTTC
>JAQMYJ010000040.1:7138182-7149165 GCA_030014305.1 Clarias laeviceps | reverse complement strand
TTTGTCTAAAACACTTTCTCTAAATTTTTCCTAATTGCCTCTGAAGCGTCCATGGCGAACGTGTGCTACAGCGCTAACTAGCTTCTAACACAAGGCTGAATCCCAAAACCCTCTCTAACCCCTAATCAAGAGCAATAGTTCTTGTGTGGAACAAGAACTATACAGTACACCCTACAGTTTACTATAAACTATACACCCTACACTAGCTTTCCGTTTTAATCTATTGTGGATTCAACCCTAGAACAATTAGTAAGCGATTAATTAGAAAGCTTGAAATGTCAGGATTAGTTAACGTAACCTGCACATCATTTTATAAAGCATAACACACAGCGTATCTATAGCATTGTCTCATATGCAACAGAAGCACTGAATGAGCTTCTGAATAATGCTAATGCTAGCAAACACCACCATATCAAAAAGGAATCAAATCTTTGTACACCATCTGAGGTAATCATGTTATGATAACAAATCAAACTTCTGTAAATTAATATCCTTATTACCTTCTTATTCCATTTTCATACACTTGTTTCTCTTTTGAATAGGTTGCAAAGTCTACATCAAGTCACAACATACTACATATGAAAATAATCAGCAGAACAGAAGCTATCCATAGCAAGGTCACTCTTTTATTTGTGTGACAAAGCATCAGGTAATCCTGCCAGGTGATCACCACAAACATGATCATCAATGAAAATACAAAGTCAGTTAATTGTGCTTCCGCCGTCTGCTGTTCTGATTGACGTCATGTTAGGTCACGTGACGCAAAAGGTCTGTACAAAGAGTTATGAAATTCTAAATGATTCAAAACTTTTCTTTATTTGGCCTCACTGCCATGTCTGAACCGGAGTGGAACTCTCATTTTAGTCAAATGTTCTTTGTTTCTTTGTTCTGAACAAATTGTTAGCCTTGTTTTCATTCCCTCTCAAGCACATTAACATCAGTGGGATCCTGAAGAGGAAGAATGAATCTGTTATGAGGAATTAATAGTTGCAATGCCTCTATTCATCATCTCTGGCCTCCAGCGTTTTTGCTGATGAGGGTGAGCTGGAAAGGAGCAGATTGAGTTCAAACAACAGAAGAGAGACAGAGAGAGAGAGAGAATGGAGAAGGATGTAAGGGAAGGAGGGAGGTGGAGAAGATTGACGACTGGTGTGGAGAAAGATGGAGTGGGACTTGCTAGCTCTCTAATGTACACACCCATTCAGTCACAGCTCTGTTTATTAAAAACATACAAAAGGAAGACCTTCAGAGTGTTTTTGTTTTCACATTCTCTCTCACGGTACTTTATTTCCAATCCGTTTTGCTGTGGGAAAAAGAAAAAGATGGCTAAAATGTACCAAGAGAGTCTAAAATTCATTAGAAAGCAGGACGCCTCCGAAACAAATAGTGGTTAATTGGAGCAGATACTTTTGCTGCCAAAATCAGATGTATAAACATCTGTGGAACAGCTGTGGCTGTCAGGCATGTCTGCAATAATGGCCCTGTTCTACCTCAGTATGTACACAGGTGCAGTCCCTAAAAACTACGATGGCAGAACTTCCACAAATCAATGAGCACCAGAGAGACTTGAAGGAAAAAGATAATGTGAAAATGGTGCTTTGTATAATATTTGTAAATGGCCCACTCTTTCAGTACATACTCTGCTCTAAAGAAAAAAAGAAAAAAAATTAATATGACTATAAACAAATTTGATAAACAGCACATCCAGCCTGCTAAGCTGCTTTGGTTGCTGCCTACTGCCTCTTGATTTAGTGCAAAAGATTCTGTACTGTATAGTATACTGTAGCCATACACTTGCTTAGAAGAAAACAGATCCGTCGAATTTTTCATGTCTTTAAATAAAGCACACCAAATTGTTTTGTTTCACACTCAAGCTTCACATTACTGCATGTGACTAGTGCTGTTTTGACCTAAGAATAAATGCATGCATGGAAACTTTTTCTGAGAATGTAGGTCTATTAATACCATCAGTACAAATAAACATCAAATCCGACAACATTTCCTGACGTCACATTCAATAATATTTCCCCCATTAATATAGAAAACCTAAATGTCAAACCTTTGCAGAGGTACTAAAATAACTAGATACTGTATTTCAGTTATCGTATATTTTTTCCAGTCATTCTGGAGCAGTGAAAAACAGAGTGCCAAGCAAATGTAAAACTCACACTAATATAAAGTAAAGCAATGCATAATAAATAAATAAATAGAATAAATAGGTGATAGAAAATCTCAGCTTGTATTCAAACTGGACTGCAAGAAAAAGCACTTTGGAAGGCAAGGAACCCTTTAGGAACCCTTATTTCTTAACGCTTAATTACATGTACAGTACAATAAGGGTGAACCAAATGAAAACCTTCTTTATGTTTCATATCTTATTTACATTAATGTTTACATATATGGCATTTGGTGGACACACCTATCCAGAGCGACTTACAAAACTGCTTTGAAGCCTCGATCAGAAAATACATCCTGATACTGGTTTACTAGGTCATGGACTGAGAATGACATCAATCTTAAAATGCTGTTTTAACATTAAATATTAAAGATTAAAGTTTATTTGGATGTGCTAATTTATATACTTCTTATATAGACTTCCTTGTTGCCATAGAGATGGTAGAAACAGTTAGGCAGTTCTACAGGATTGTAAGATGGCATGCTGCAGTGCAGAGTGTGATAGGGCTTTGACATAAGTGTGTATGAGTCTGTTTTTGGCCTTGTAGATCTGTGATTTGTAGATCAAGCATCTGTACAGGAAGCTAGTGGAGGGAGAGTAGCAAACGAGTTAAAAAAGAAAAGCTATGTTCTGGTTCAGTTGCAAAGGTCAAATTGCGCGAGCCAGGAGGAATGTGCAGTACTCTAGTCTCAAAATGACGAGTGACTGAACAAGCACTTGAGTGACCTGTGTGTATAGGAGTGAACAAATCTTTCTGCAGTTGTAAAAGTGAAATTGACATTAGCGAATCAGATTAACCATGTAAGAGGAAAAAGACAGTTGATTGTCAAGGGTTACCCCAAGGTTGTGTGCAGTGAGTGAAAGTTGATGACAAGGTCCTGACCTGGGAGTTGAATCACATGGGATGAACAGCACTTAATTCTTTTTCTGAGAATAAATTTCAGATGATGAACTGCCGTCTATGCTCAGATCTGCGTGGAAACATGAGTGTCCGAGGGAAGTAGAGGTTGATGTGACATCATAAAGAAATTACATATAGAGGAAGAACAGGAGAGGTCCGGGCATTAACCCTTGTGGGACACCAGTGGAAAGTGGTTCCCCTCACATGTGCCAAAATGTGCCACAGATTAAACCTCATGAGGATTGACAGAAGAGTCTTCTTGCTGACCATGTCAAATGCTGCTAAGAGGTTAAGTAGGATGAGGACAGCGGACAGTTTGGGTGCAGAATGAGAATAACACATGCTGTCTTTAATGCAGTGGGGACATGACTAGATGCTAATAGATTGGATCCAATGGACATGTGCCAAGATCACCACCCATCTTATAATATTTTAATCCCTTCCATACAAAGGTTGAGATACACTATATAGCCAATGGTTTGTAGGCAGTAATGTGGGCCAAACAAGTCTGTAATGCCATATGTGCTTTTTGAACATCCCATCCCAGATTTAGTCCCTTTTTTGCTTTTATAATACCTTCCACTATAAGGCTTTACAGTGTTTTTTTTGGAGTGCCACTGTGAGGACTTGTGCTCATTGAGCTACAGTACAAGAGCATTAGCGAGGTCAGGCATGAATGTTGATTGAGGTGGCCTGGGGTACTGTACAATCAGTGTTCCAGTTCATCCCTGCAGTGGTTCCCTTTAAATGTAGCTGTTGTAGAGCTGCAAAGCTCATTCCTCAAGGCTTTTCCTTCATTTATCATGCTGCTTGGTAAAGAGCATAATGATCCTGATTTAGGCTAGATCTCTATGAGTGTCTGTAGGCAGTAAATGAAATGTTCTTCTCTCAGCTTTATGAAACTAGAGAGCAGCAAGTGGCATCAACTTTCAGAAAGATCTGGAGCTTTGTGAAAGATCTGTGTTTTTTTATTACAGGTGTTTGCATAGGATGTGAAAGGTGTTGCAAATGTTTTTTCTCTTTTTTCACTTTGAGTTTAGTTATTTCAACTGTGTGATGATACAAGCTTCAGGAGATTCTTTCACACAGTGACATGCTGCGTTTGCGTCAGGTTGCTGCTTCCACTGAGCTGTGCTAACAGTCTCCTGCTGCACTGTGGGGTACAGCACTGACAGTTGGAGCTTCAAAGCTCATTTAACAATGAGGGTCACACAGCGTTTCCCTTTCAGTCACCTCCTGGCATTTTATAACTTCTGATTACTTTACACTACAGTTCAGTTTAAAAGGATGCTTTTTTTAATCAACAAGGTTGAAATGGGCTAAATAAGTGGTTAAGCAATAATTAAAATCTTTATATTGCTTCACGGCACAGATCCATTAAACATCTCTAGGGCAAAGTGGAATTGCCCTAGAGTTATTTTATAAAAGTGAAATGTCCTATATTGCTTATCCTGTACAGGGTTACGGTTGGCGGGGGGGTCTGGGGTCAATCCCTGGGGACATAGGGCATGAGGGGAGGGTACATCCTGGACAGGGTGCCAATCTCTCACACCTGGAGGATATCCACCAAGCACTGAGAGAACATGCAAACTCCACAAATACAGACTGGTGGCAGGAATCGAACCCTCGGCACGGTCCACAGTGCTAGCCACTACTCCACCGTGCATTGGTGAATTAATTGTGTATAATTTATTTATTATTAATACTGGTTTTATTTACAGACCCATTGTTTCATAAACCAGAACCTTTTTGTTTATTGCTCTCCTCAAAAAGTAATTTCCTTTCTCACTCATCGCCTATACTGCTTAATCCTTCTATACAGGGTCACGGGGGGCCTAGAGCCTTTCCCAGGAGACTAAGGGAGGGGTACGTCCTGGACGGGGTCACATATACAGTAGTACATACACTAACACATTCATTCACACACTACAGACAATTTGGGAATGACAATTAGCCTAACTTGCACGTCTTTGGACTGTGGGAGGAAACTAGAGCACCTGGAGGAAACCCACCAAGCCTATGGAGAACATGCAAACTCTATGCACAAAGACCCAAGACCCATGTATCTCCAGGGTTTGATTCCTGCCTTGGGTGTTTGTGCATGCAAACCACTAAACCACTGTGCCGCCAAAAGAAATTTCCAGTGTTTTTAAATTAAACATGAAAAGTTCCATCTTAGCTGCCCAAAGTCAGTATGACTCATTTCTAAGTACTTTTCAACAATACATTATGTTGAGGTTGTGCCACAAAAAGCAACAGAACGTTTCTGTTTTTAAAATATGGCCTTGACTATGATCAAAGGATGTTTTGAGAGACAGCAATCAACCAAACTGTTTCTGCTACAGATGTCTCCCTGAAAGACAAGATTAAACAAAGCAAGATAAAGATAAAGCAAGATTAAATACAAGATAAAGCAAGAAAGTGTCAGGATAGAAATTGCAGCAGCACAAGAGTCTTGTGTGTTTGGAGGAAATCTGTGGCAGCGGCATCAATCTCGCTTGAGTTATCTATATCTGGAACGTTTTATCTTTCGATAGGGGCAGGAGAGGTAAAACTCCTTAAAAGAAGACTTTCTTGCGTCTTCCTTGCCATCCGCAGGTCCAGCCTGTTCTTCAGCCATTGCTATATTTCACGGCACTCAAAACTCTGAGATGCAGCTCGGCAGAAAGGTGAAAAAAGGGTCCATTTTTATGCAGGAACGTTAAAAGGTGATGAGAGATAAAAGGAACATTAATACTAGAGAGGCTTACCTCTCCTTTTATTTTTCCATCTCTGTGGTTTGAATTTTGCATGACCACTAAAGGTCTGAAGCTCCAAGGATTTGTGGAATTGCTCTATTTATATTCTCCATGCTGGAACAGCAAGCCTGTAGTTTAGGGTTATTTTAAAATGACTGAACTCTGCATACCTAATCAGACAGCCTGGCCACTGATCGCTCAGAACACAGTAATAGTATTTCTTTTCTTTTGTTTCTTTCTTTCTATCTCTCTCTTTTTTTTTTTTTTTTTGCAATTATAGCCTGGATGCTACTGTCAACTAGCTTCAAAAATTATAATCATGCTTGTTTTTCAAACCACACAGTTGCCTGAGTGACAGAACTCATGCCATTTGCAAGAAAATATTGTATTATTGATGTTATGACTTTTATTTGTTAAAAGGACGAGAGACCCTTTATTTATATCAAATGGTTATATGACTGGAGGGAAGGTGCCTTTACTGAAATATTCACCATAAGGGAATTGCACAAATGCTTGGTCAGAAGTATGACAGTGTTCACTTTGTGTCGCATTTCTTGAGTAAAAGTAGCAAACAAATTCTCAGAGTGCCCTAGAGTTTGAAAGCTCCCTGGGTTTCTTTTCAAACTCAGCAGGAGTCGGCGCTTTATACGTTTGCAAATAAACTCTGCATAGGATTCACAATGAATTTTGGTTCATTTTTGTTTTTGTTTTTATTTTTTTAAATAAAATTTCTCCTCAGTAAACCAGCAGGCCTTGAGGACATCACCGCTGTCCAACTTCATTATCCAACACCAGCTCCCGCTGTCACCTTTTAGCAGCTCCATTAATCCCAAGACATTACGGATTGACAGTCCTTTCGCTATTTGCATAAACCCAAAAGGATGGACTATAACAACACGTAGAGCGCTATATTATAGATTCTAAACATTTTTCTCAAACTTGAAGAAAGGAAAATCTAATTATGTTTCTGCACAGGAGTATTTTTCACTTGTGAATGAAATGTCATTGGTTGCACATATGTTTAACGATGCCCTTCATATCGTTAGTATTTAAATAATGAAAAAAAAGGTGGCCTGCTGAGAGATGATTAACCTTGCATTATAAGTATGATGTAAAGATGTCTCAAAAGTGGCCATGCATTTATTAAGAGCCAGTGTTTCCAAATGTGATGTCAATCAAAACCAAGGCAGACCAACAGGACCAAGAGTTTAAAAATTCAGAGGCTGATTTCACACCGAGCTTGTTCGCCAATGTCTGCACCACAGTTTGATATTTTGTGACATTTTTGTTCCCTATTTGGTTCAGTTAATTTTATACTACAACAATTTTCATGAATTTAGTGACGTGTGTATTGATAGATTCTTCATGTATTCATTCTTAAATAACTGCACACACCTGACTTAAAAATATAAAACCCAGAATTGTGTCTACATACAGTACTGTATGGGTGTCATGATCAGGTGTCCTCTAGAGCCGTGATGATGTAGTTTAATCAATATTTTGTTGGTTGAGTCAATTGAGCGAATCAGGTTTTGATTCAGAATCGATTGACATGTTGTTAAATGGTTTAAAATTCCTTAAAAATATACCACAGCTTTTTCAGCAAACTGAAACCAAATGCATCAACTGTAAATACTTCCTGGTGATTCCATCACTGGTCCAGTTTGGTGTATATATATATATATATATATAT
Source organism: Clarias laeviceps (assembly GCA_030014305.1). Taxonomy (NCBI): domain Eukaryota; kingdom Metazoa; phylum Chordata; class Actinopteri; order Siluriformes; family Clariidae; genus Clarias; species Clarias laeviceps. Next base: position 7,141,657 of record JAQMYJ010000040.1, on the reverse strand, counting down.
ATATATATAAAAAGATTAGCACATTTAACAACACATTTCAGTTTTTATTAAATACTTTGAGAATTTTTTTATTTTTTGAAACCTGTAAAAAATAGCTGCTTGCAATAAATCAGTTTTAAACTTTAAATACGTACATACTACATCTCATCCATCTTCTATTAAATAGTTAAAAAACGAGAAATGAGTACAAGGCTGTTGTATTCATCATACACCATGTGAATACTTCAAAGTCTGGTAATCATACATAAAGAAAAAGCTGTGTTTATGTTAGCTTAAATGCTCAGAAAGGCCATGTGACCTTCATACTGAGAATGTATAGCTGCTTAACATAGAACACACTCCCTATCTTAAAGAAAAAACATGGCCACATCTGCAGGTGTGTGCTAATAAAGACGGCAAAAAGGTGCCTCATGAGTCAAGGCTCGTTTTTGTAGATGCTATCTGGATAATCCTCGATAACCTCGACTGGATTTCCACGATTTGCTGGTAGGAAGAGCTGTGAAAGTCCATTGTCAGGATTCAATCTGAATCACATTAGCAGGGTGTTTAATTGCTAATGGGTTGCAGATGGTCCCAATGATTTCAACTGGCCGCTTTTCCCTCTTCAATCTAATTGCACAGACTGCATATTACATAATTAACAAGTATTTACAGATTGCACTGAGGGTATATTAATCCCTCTGTTCTTTGCCATGTTCTTCTTGGAACTTTCATGCTGTAAAGCTTTCCAACTGACATTTCTAATTAGAAATCATGCAGAGTGATGGACAGCAAATTAAATCAGGGTCATAATGGTGATGATAACTCTTAAGTATTTTTTTTCATTTTTTTCTTCTTCCATCTCTCTCTGTCTCCGTGCGGTTTTGCTGCAGTGATTAAAAGAGCGACGGAGAGCGCTCCTTTAAAGTGGGAGCTCTTTTGTCGGGAATGGAGTTATTGGACGTACCGGATAAGCACACTCCATAACGTGAAGGGAAATGAGCCAGCATGAGTCTTCTCACGTCAGTGGCATGCATCATTTCAGAATGTGCTATCTCCAGTTTCCCGCTCTGGATTAAAAGCCTGAGATGATTAGGTGTGCGGTGACTCAGTGGCCTGTGTAAGCCCGGTTCTTTGAAGTGTGTGTGTGTGTCTGTGTGGTGCGCTGTCTTAATAGCTATGCACCTTTTTTCATGGTACACCAACTGCCCCTAAGGAAGCAAAGGAAACTTTGGATTCTATTTCTAGTTCATCATACAGCCGTTTGAGAGGCAACTGAAATAGGCACAGTGATGAAGGTCCAAGCGATTTGTTATTGTTTTGCCATCATGGCAAGTTTTTTTGTTTGTTTTTGGTTTAAGTACATTTGGACTTTAATGAGCTTTTGGCTGCATATACATACTGGACAGTTATTACCCATGTTCCCAAACTACTGATTTAAGGGTTATTCAGAATAATAATAAAATTAAAAAAAGTATTGAAAAGTATTTTACATATTTTAAAGACCTTTTTTTCGCCATTTTAGTGTCTATCTAAATGAGCCACTGCTGAGTCCCATCTTGCAAGAAAACTGCAGCGCTGAGCAACAAACCAGGGACGGGCTCTTCTTACATTGAGGTCACATTAGGGGAAATATTTCATTGGCTTGTTTAAGCTCCAACCAATACAAAAAATGAGAGTAAAAAGCAGGGAATGTTTTTTTGGTTGCACACACACACACACACACACACACACACACAAAACAGAAGACCCATCTGAAAATTGAAAAAAGGAAATCACCTTTACTTTAAGTTGATCTGTCATTTTTAGACTCAGCAACTTTATGTGGCAATAAAATGAAGCCAGCTGATGACCTGAATGACCTGGGTTTTTTTATTCCCTGATGGCATACACATATTCTAGGACTCAAACAGAAGTGAGAGAGTGGTTCTGGGAGAATTTCCACACAGAAACTGGTCACCATGCTGTGATCAAAGCTGAAGGGAGGCAAATTAAATATTAAAGTATATAGTTTCATATAAAAAGCAATTACTTTAACATGAAATTACTTTTCAGTCATCTTAAAAAAAAAAAAAAATCACGTTTCCCTGGTCAGGATCGTGCTGGTTTCTGAGTCATCGTGGGAATACATACTGGATGGGACACAGTATACTCACTTCATTCACGCCTAGGGGGCAACATTGCCTCACTGGCATGTTTCTGAAAGGTGGGAAGAAACCAGAGAACCCAAAAACAGCCCGTTAGAAAATTCAGCACAGATTCAAACCAGGGACTTTAAGAGCAGAGACAAATTTTAGATAAATTTATTGGTTGTGAACCGATTTGTTCATACTGTGTTTGTGAATCGAGGGTCCATTGTGAACATATAATAAACCTGTAAAGTTGCCATGTCTGTACGCTATTAAAGATATTTGTGAAAAAAAAAAATTGAGGGGACGTAGAATGAGTAATAGAAGATGTTTTTTGGATTTTTTTGTATGTTTGTGCACACATGTAAAAACTACTGAACGAATTTTACACAGGTCTATTTGGCTGAGCTTGAGGGAACATACAGGCTTTGTTTCATCGCAAACGTCCCATATAAAGAGAATATATGCTAATTTGAAATCTAAATGGAAAACGCACTTATTTAAAAAAACAGAACAGTGCACTTGGATGTATACTAAACTTGCTACTAATACAGAATAAGAAATCATTAAGAAAAAAAAACGCTACGCATTTTTTTATAATGTGCTGATGACTGTGCAATTGAAATCTATAAACGCCTTTACTTTTACCTACTCATTTTTTATAGGAAGGAATAAATACGACATTCAAACAAACGCTTTAATTAATTGACTTGGCTTGCAAAAATCTGATCCATAGAGTTTGATTTGTGATTTGGATAATGTTGCTCTTATTTGATTAGGCTTGTAATGCAGATTTTCAGGGGATTCGTTTTGTGACTTGGATTTTTGTGGTGCTTATTATTTGATTGACTTGGCTTGCAAATACAGATTTTGAATACCTATTTTGGTTTGTGATTCAGCGTTTTCTGGGTGGCCATTCCATGCGAACGAAGTCTCAGGCACAGCCAGAGGTGGGTCGAGTATCCAAAAAATTTACTCAAGTAAGAGTAGCTGTACTTCAAAATAATATTATTCAAGTAGAAGTAAAAAGTAGTGATCCAAAATATTACTCAAGTAAGAGTAAAAAAGTATTCAGTGAAAAGATACTCAAGTACTGAGTAACTGTTTCATCATAATGTCCGATTTATTTTTTTAGAAATTATGTAAGCAGTCAGACAAAATGATAAAATAATGTACAAATTGCGACATTTCCAAATAATAAAATTAATTTAATAAAATAAATGAATAAAACTTGATATATTTACAAAATAGCAAGAAATACAAATTTCCTAATCTCCCTTTTTTCACAAAATAAAGCTTTTGAAATAAATACCTACTGTAGGTAACATATGTATGTTTGAACAGTGTAAACTATTTCCTGTGTAAGA
>JAQMYJ010000040.1:7114709-7129840 GCA_030014305.1 Clarias laeviceps | reverse complement strand
TCACTTAGCATATGTATTGCTAATTCAAATAAGCTAGCAATAATTAGCAATAGCACAAACAGCCAAACATACATACTTTGTACTTTAGTTAGTTAACCTTAAACTAATGCCAACCAGACAAACGATTCTAGCTTATGAAATTGGATGGTGCTGTTTTAACCTTTAAAATAATCACATTTCTAGTTTTAAAAAGTGTCTATCAAGCTTCATTTCATTATTAGATCCTAGTTTGCCCCTGGAACTGGAGCTTTATTCCTGGTAAGAGCGTTTCAAGAAAAGATGACTTATTTCCGGAAAACCTGAGGTAAATGTGTAGGCGAGGTAGAGGGTAATATCTGTATGTATGTTTTTAGTGGTGTTGAGATGTTGTGGTATTTTATCTGTCTGTGGTTCACTCGAAAGAAGACTTTTGCGTCACTAAAATGGCATTACAGGTGGAAAAAAACAAGTTTCAACTGTTTTACTTTCATTCTTGCAGTTGGAGTTCTTAATCTTGCAGTTTTTAATGAGTAGTTATCTTCAGGTTTCTATGTTTATCATGGCTGTTGACCAGGATATTTATTTATTTATTTATTTTCATGATGTGTTTGTCATATTGCTTTATTTTATTAATCACATCATGGCAAAGAGATACCTGCAGTTTTCTACTCCTGATTCTGCTGCAGCCATACAATCTACACATACAGAGATTTTGTGTAAGATGTTGTTTTTATTGACCATGTATTAAAGTATAACCTTAAGCAGTAGGTCAAGCTCACAAACATCTTAGAGTTTATCATTTTATTTTATTTTTTTATTTTAGAAGTTAAGGCCACATTGAGCCACATTGATGTTCATCACACTGAGGTATGTTCACTACCTCCCGGGCTGTCATGCTCACAGTGGTTAAAAACTATGCTTTCATGTATTTCTGTGCAGTGGTTTGAGATGGGGCTGGTCACTAAATCAGCATTACTACTCAACCACTGTGCTCATATCCCAGTAAAATGAGCCAAGTTCAAACCAGCATTTGGTGGAAAACTAATACTGCAGCATTTTTTCAGAAGGCACTTTCAACCAGAATGCTCCTGTCTGTAAGGAAATTAATTTTATATTTAATTGGTAGGATGCCTTTTCTTGATTACTGACTGGGATATTTGTGAAGCACTGCCAAGATATGAGAAACTGTTGTTGGGATGTAGATTTAAGGAAGACAGGAAGAGTTACTGGGTCGGCTTGAGCAGGAACAGACTGAGACTGTAATGGGGAGAAATAAAATAGTGTTATCAGGAAGGGTTCCTCTTGCAAGACCAGTCTGCCACAACTGCCATTAGTGTGAAGGAGATCCTGAATTAATTTTTTCATGATCACCCTGTTTATAAATTCCGGCGAGAGATTTTCAGCAAAATATTTGGAGGAAAGTATTCTTTTACATTGTATTCTGACAGAGTTGATGATGGATTCAGGGGGTGAAGATCATATACAGTAGATTTCCAGCAAAAATAGTGTCCACTGACAAGTACACAAATATAATACCCGATGTGTCAAGCAGTTCCAGGAATAGTAGATTGTGACTCTTTCTTATAGAAAAGGACATGTAAATGGTCTATTAATCTGAATGATATTTACATAGTAGGGTATGTGTATGAATGGGGATGTCTTTCTGTGTGTATATGATGGATCGCTTCTTTTCGAGCACTTCCAGCCTAAACAAGATAAATGGCTTTTTTATTTATTAACTGCAAGATTCCTTTTACTTTATCAGCATCAGAAGATGGAGAACGTTTGTCAAAGCGATTCACATTGACTCTTATAACACAGCGCTATTGATTTCACAATACCGCTTGGTCAGAAGATATTGATTAACCTTCTATTCCAGCTGACAGCATTGCCTACTGTAACTCAAATCACAAATTATTTTGTTAATGCAAAAGTTATTACAAGTTACAGCACTTGTTATGTCAATGCATCACGGTTTGTGTTGTGGACGGTCTACATAACGACCAGTTCATTAAAAGGTGTTTATATTTAATAAAGGAAAATGTTTGATTGTTGATATGGTGAAATTTTAAGTAAAGAGTTTTCAGTTTAATTTATAATAACGGAAGGAGTCTCCAGTGCCGGTAAGTTCAGAGCGACAAAAACTTGGACAATGTTACATGTTTTTGTTCTCTCCTTACTATCACAAGCTGGAATTCCTTCAATAACAAAAGAAAAAAGAGAATGGGGGAAGAAATGATGGTTTATCACTGCAGTAATGCGAGTAATAACAGGAATTTGTTTTATGCTAAAAAGATACAAAATGTTATTCGCTAATACGTTATTGAATTGTAGTCAGTATTGTATATATAAACTTTGGGTTGTACTGAAAAATAAACACCTTTGGGGGGTGTACAAGTAACACCACTTCTTGTCAGCCCACATCACATCATTCTGTTGTTTATTATATTCTTATAACAGCATGGATCCTCATATTTAATTTTCAAACAGCTCCTGCTGACAACCATGTTTTAAAGACAAAGCTAGAATATTATTTATTTTTCTGTTCAGGACAAGACTGTGTTTTATTGACCATGTGTGTGCTCATGTCCACAAATGTGGAATGACAGGCCTGTCACTCACTGAATGTGATCTCTTTGAGATTTATAATCTTTATGAGAAGAGGAATGACATGTCCCACAGCTGGTTATTCTGGCTCCTGCACCATAAAGAAGCCTGGCCTATAGCACTGACCTAAAGTCTGGGCATAGAACCCATGTCGGTGTGTTTGTTTGGATGCCGAGGGAGATGCCCTTTCCCATGGATTGAAGAACCCTGCAGTTTTGTCTGATAATGGAGCTGCAGGATACTGCTGCTGTCGATGAAGATTAGCTTGAAACTCTCAACTATTTACTAATCAATAAGACATGAGGAACCTGAGCACAATTAACCTATGGGTCCAGAGAGATGAGCTTGAGGGAAGAAAGCAAAAAAAAAGAAAAAAAGAAAGTACACAGGCATCAGGTTGAGTGAGAAAGGAAGAGAGAAGAAAAATAGAGAGAGAGAGTATGAATGCCATAGAGCCTTTAGCAATGACAAAGAAGGAGAAAGAGCGAGGGATGCATGCATGCCAGCTCTGACAAAACAAAACTTTTATAAGCGTTTATAACATTGCAGAAATTGCCAGTGTTTAGGATGAATATTCAAATAACACTAGCAGCTCATTAACAATGAGGCAATTATATATTACATTAAAAAGTAATACACACTGATCATCCAGATCATTAAATCTAGTGACAGGTGTAGTGAATAACATTATCTTGTTACAATGGCATCTGTCGAGGAGTGGGATATATTAGGCAACACGTTTAACAGTCTGTTTGCAAATTGATGTGTTGAGAAGAGACGACTTCCAATGGCTAGACGAGCATTTAAAATAATAATGAAATGGCCCAAGGAAATCTATCGGCGATAGGGTCACGGGCACTCGAGGCTCATTGATGAGCATGGCGAGTGAAGGCTAGCTCGTCTGGTCTGTTCCCACAGGAGAGCGACTGTACAAAATTGCAGAAAAGGGTCATGCTGGCTCTGATAGAAACATATCAGAACACACAGTACATCGTAGCTTATTGTGTAGCTGCAGAGCACTCATGCTGACCCATGTGCACCACAGAAACTCCTACAATGGCATCAGAACTGGACCTTGCCTGATGAAGGGTGCTTGGTCTAAGACACAGATGGCACCAGGATGCACTATGAGAAGATTGTTAGACAATGCTTTAATTGCTTTAATTGTAGGTAGTTTGATTCTCTGGGCAATGTTCTGCTTGCCAACCGTAGGTCCAAGCATTCATGTGGATTTTACTTTGACACAATACCTAAACCACTGTCATAGACAAAGTACACTCTTTCAAGGTCCTCCTTTAGTAGAACTTTGCACCCCACCACTTGTTCAGGTATGGTTTGAAGAATGTGTCAAAGAGTTAAAGGTGTTGCCTCGGCCTCCAAATTGTCCAGTGCTCTGGACAACTGATCGAAAATCTCTGGGATGTTCTGGACAAACAAGTCCGATCTAAGAGGCCCCCACCTAGTAGCTTACAGGATATAAAGGATCTGCTGCTGAGATCTTAATGCTGGAGGTTTTGTGATCCTATTCCATGATGAGTCAGAGCTGTTATGGTGGCACAGTGGGGACCAACACAATGTTAGACAATGCCTTAAATGTTATGGCTAACTGTTGTAAATATTTCTCTATCAGCATATATCTACATCAGCATGTCCACTAACTGCACAATCTTCCTATCAGACAACAGTACCAGAGAAGACTTTACTTTTTCAGGAATTTCAAGATGGCTGTATTTTAGTGAAAAATTCTTACTCCCAATGCCAAATACTCAAGTCCTCAATACTTATTTTTCTTGCATATATACAGTACCTACACCTTTTCCACACACACACACAGTTTCATGAAACTATGCATATGGTAAACACCAAGCATTACAATACAGTTTGCTTTTTTTCAGGTACTTATGATAAAAAGGTGAAAATCAATAGCACTTCACCATGACACCCATATGTTATTCATCCCTTAAACGGTTGCCACAAAATTGGAAGCACACAACTGTATACAATGTCTTTGTATGCTGAGGCATTACAATTACCCCTCACTGGAACTAATAGACCCGAAACTGTCCAGGAAGGACAATGCCCCTGTGCACAAAGCGTACAGTTTACAAAGCTTTGAGTGGAAGAGCTAGAGTGTCTGGCACAGAGTCCTGACTACACCCCAGGCTTTCTTGACCAACATTAATGCCAGACCTCATCAATGCTCTTGTAGCTGAATGAGCACAAATCCCCACAGCCATTGCTGGAAAATGTAATGATAAGCCTTCCCAGAAGAGTGGAAGTTATTATAATAGCAGAGATGGGACTAAATCTGGAATGGGATGTTCAGAAAGCATGTATGCATGTTATAGTCAGGTGTTCACAAACTCTGGAGCATATAGCGTTTAAAAGTATAATCTTTCTTCTAAACTGAAATATATTGAATGTACTGTTCAGACTGCAGAAAGTATTCTTTAATGATTATTTGGATGTTCGCCAGCTCTAACTCCTATCAAAGATACATCAAAAGGCTCTATTCAACAACCCATGCACACACTGTTAATTTACACACTTGAGTTATTAAGTATGGATTATTAAAAGATTAAGAAAAGATAAAGTAAGAACACATCTATAAACAAGAACTATATAGACAAGGAAATTAAAGTGTAACATAGCTCAAAAAATTACCCCCATTACTTTCACTTGGTTTCAACGTTGACAACACCCTCGAAATATTTCCTCGCTGTATATGAAACATAACCAGTAGACCATGAGGCTGCTTAGCATGAGGAAAGGAAAATCATTTCTTCATTGGTTCTGAGTATTGAGTGGCTGTAGCTTTGAAAATAACTAAAAAGAATTGATGTTTCCACCACCATTATCTTTGAAGTAAACAAGCCGCTGTTTTCATAGCTAATAAGAGTGTTGCTAGCAACATACCATGTGTGAGCTTAACCTCCTATGTTCACCAGGTGCAGCTATTCCTGCTCACGTTCCTGCTGCGGCCAGGTTGCTGGAGGTGATCGCTGTCACTCTAGGAAATCATTATGATTTCACCAGGTGTGCCGGGTGAGGCAGCCCAGAAGCCAAAGATATGCCTAATGCATTTTTGACGGAAGCCGTGTCTGAGGAAATTCTCACACTCCTGGGGTTATAAAGCCGGGCAGAGGGTGGGACAAAACTGTATTGCAGACACCGTAGACCTTCTCCTAGCTATTCAAATGGAGAAAATGGTTAAATAGCATTAATTTGTTACCTGTGTTTTGGATTTGATTCTCATCCTACATACTTTTTTTTTTTTTCTTTTCTCCTTTTTTTTTTTTTTGCATTTTTCTGCACCAGATCACAGGAATGCTTAATGATTGCTCCTACTTTATGATCTCTTATCATTAGTTATGTTAGTTTACATCAGTTGCAGCTTTTTACATACCACCTTTTTTTGCCTAATGATAGTATTTATTTATTTGTATTTATTTATTTTTTGCATGCTTATTTTACAACTCATGAGGGACCTGCTGGTTCTGGGAGCCCTAAACGAATGCATAAAAAGTTTATTTAAAATATAAAAAGACCCCACCTTAAAGGAACCTGTTGTAGGCTTCTTCACCTTTGAGATATCCGTCAAAGTAACAGGCTGAATCTTTTTTTATTATTATTCACTCTCACTTACTCATTTCCTATACCACGTATCCTGTTCAGGGTCGTGGGTAGCCTGGAGCCTATCCCAGATCACTTGGGTCACAAGGTGGGTACACCCTGGATGCTGTGCCAATCCATTACAGGGCACACATGCACACATTCACTTACACACTATGGGCAATTTGAAAATGGTAATTACTGTAGCTTACCCTGCATGTCTTTATACTGTGGGAGGAAACCAGAGTACTTGAAAGAAACCCACCAAGCACAGATAGAGCATGCAAACTCCACACACGCATTATTATTATTTTCCCTCTAAGATTATAATTGTACTTTTTCTGTTTTGGGTTTTCAACTTCAAGTTTAAAAAGTTTTAAAGTTGAAGTTGAAAACTTCACACAATATTATACAGTATTTAGACAAGGGTGTTCTAGTCCAGTTCTGCAAGTCAAATCTTGGCTCACCAATACTTAAACACACTCATCAAACCAGGTAATAAACTGAAAGTCAAATCATCTGGGTTTGAGCAGAACAATCCCCGACTGTGCTGGACAGTGGCACTCCAGCCCTGGATGTGAACAGTCCCGACTTTAGAGTCTAAAATGAAAATACTCACAGTTGCATAAGCTTGTAAATAAAAAAACATTATATTAAACTTTTATCTTTTGAACAATTTTTGGAAAGAAGTACTTAATGGTTTACCTGATACTGGGTACAGAACTCCTGAAATCCAGCCCTTTCCCAATTCATCAAAACTAGAGCACCTTAAATCCAAAATCTCACATAAACTCCCTTTGCTTGTGTGATTAATCCAGTGACGGTTTGAGAGGTCAGAACACCAAATCGCGAGGTTTGACTAAGATAACAGAGTTGTACGGTATCGTCTTAGGAAAGTTTAAGAGATCTTGTGAAATCTCTAAAATGCTGGAGAGAAAAGGCTCGTTGAGGAAGCTGAGCTGTTTTGGTGGCGACATTGACCTTTCTCTGTATTTTGCGCTGGAAATCTTATTGTTCATTTTACCGCAACACGTTTAGAATCTCTATTTTGATTTGGCAGAAGGTATTAATTAAATTTGTCTAACAGCAGCTCTGGAAGTAGTTTCAGCCGGGAGGCAAATCGCAGGTTTATATTAATGTTCCTGATCTAATCCGTTATCATTTCCATTGTAACTCTTAATTCACAGAGGCATGTATTGCAGATGCTCACTATAATCTAATAATGCATGCCTGAAATTGTAATACTATAATAATCAGTGTCAGTCTCAACCTACCAGGGGGATGAAACCAACATCCTTCAGGAGTAGGAAATCGTCTTCAAGCCCAATTTTAGTTTTTCTGAATGTTCCTAGTACAAGACTTCACAAAAAAAAAAAATCACAGAAACTCTGATGACACAAAAAGTAAGACTGTCTGTGTGCAGTGAAACTCAAGCATCTCAAGGTAGGCTGAATGACTTTCACTACCAAGAGCTTCAAAAGTCTTTTCCAATTTCACTTGTCTATTTCTTTCATCTTAGTGTTTCATCTGCCTCCTCTTTACCTTTCATTTCCTTTCAAAGCAGTGTGCTAAGGACACATGGAGTGGAGCTTGATTGCATTGTGTGAGGTGTGGGATTTGGAGAACAGTTGACGACTGTGAAGGTGGGAGCACTCTGTGGAAAATAGTAGAAGGTGCAATTATTTGTGTGTGGATTTTCAGTAACCGCTTTATCTTGGTCTGGGTTGTGGTGCCTGTTTGGAGCTTTTTCTTGGAAATCCTGGCTGAGAATCAAGACCTTTCACTGTAAATGAGATGCCAGTCCTTCATTCATGGCACAAATTCATGTAAAATTTGGAATAAACAAATCACCTAGTGGCACATTTTTGTGTTTGAGCTACAGATTGAACCAGGGAGCCCGAAGCTTTGCGGCAATGATACTACATGCTCCATCCAACATGGTGCCACCACTCTTAATTCAGGGTTTGTCTCTTCAAATTTGTTTTACCAACAGCACTGACCTCATTTTGGATCTTGAGAAAATGTAGTCATTTACCTGTTTTTGGTGTCTTGGTCTTAATGAAGCTGCTTTATTTCATTAGTGCTGACTCCAGCATCATTTCAATCCTTTATCCTGTACGGTTCTATTCTTGTTCTGCTGTTGTCTTTCTGTCTTAATTTAATGCCTTCATCCCTTACTTCGCTCCTTCCACTTTGTAGTCCTGCTGACTTCACTGAGCTTTCGCCATGCTTCACGAGGCCTCTCTGAATGAAAGCGTGCATTTTAAAAAGCGGGTTAAAAAGATGGCGTCCCCTCTGGGGTGTTCCTCTTCTTGCCTGCTGATTCATTATGCTACAGAGAGCTTCGGTTAAGACACTCAGCATCTTAATAGCATTGAAATGAGCTGCGGAGCCACAGGAGGCCGTGATGGCCCACGTTCTGCCTCTGCTGCTGGCTGTGTGATATATTTCACTGGTAACACTATATTAGTTTCTTACATAAGCGTCGCACTCCAAATCGGCAGCGCTGTGTTGGTTTGGTTCTTGGATCTTGGGACGCAGCAGATTGGGGCGCAGTGGTATGGCTCGAGCCCCGATCTCGCCACAAAACTGTCAGTGATCCCTCATGCCAGAACGTGCTCTCCCTGTGCTCTCATGCTTATTTGGTTTTGCTCCCTCGTTCCCTCCTGTGTCTGCGCCGCGCTTCCAAAATCCAATTGAGTTTTTCTGTATGGGACTCATTCTGCTGACAGGCGCGTTTACTGCTCTTTTTCCTCACCCTTCCTTCTTTTTCCCCTCCAGCTATTTTACTTCGCGCCTCTTCTCCATCAGCCCCCTGTGTGTGTAAGCTCATTTTTTGAAGTTCCGTGTTATGGCACTTTACTATTGTTTACTTTCAGAAAATGCAGCAGCCAGCTGAATGAACTCCTTAATATTTCACAGCCAATTGTACAAGTCAGAGCGTGAGATATTTTTGCCACAATGTGTTACTATACATCATGGGAATATTTTCAGGATCTAATATACAGACATTTCTATTTCACACTAGGGTGAAAAAAGCAGTAAATATTTCTGGTGGAGAAAATATTAAGATATGTCAAATTATTTCCATATTTGTATTTTTCTGTTGACAGTTGTAGACTTCTCAATTTGAGACCAAAATCTTAGAACATTAAAACAAAAGTCATCATAAAGCTACAATCATAAGCAATATCTACACCATTAAAAATCCTATAGAGCACAGTGTCAGACTTATGTTAATGCTATTCCACCAGATGCTCATCCCATGAAAAAAATCCTGTTACATAATTTATCATCTATTAAATCTTCAATACTTTGCATTTGGTGGAATATATATTTAAACCCAATCTATTGCATCAGGACAAATCTGTAGTTCTAGAGCAAGTTCTCCTTAATTGTTCTAGTCTTGCCACAGCGACTGATACGTCCATCCTCACAGAATTTTCGCCTCCGATTATGTTCACATTTACCCCTTCCTAAAATGACAAAGTCTTAAATAAATAAGTAAGAACCTTTTAATTTTCTTAACATTCTATGACCTCTGACAGCTGGATTCCAGCACACACCTGTAGAGGGAATCAAACAAAAGACACGCTGCATCATAAATGCGCAACCATTACACGCAGCACAGGACAGTGAGAAGTAATGGCCGCAAGATTGCCTCGGGGAACGTTTGCGCTTTCATCTTCTCGTTTCCCTTTTCACAGATTGTCCTGCGCTCTCTTTTTTTTTTGTTTGCCGGGTGTATTGTTTAACAATGAGTGTGTTGGCTGATTTGCACCCTACAGGCATCCTGCCTAGGGCAATACACACATGCACACTGGGATGGTATAGTGCAGATTGGAAGCGCTTAAAAACATGAGCTTTAATTCTGATTAAATATCCTGAACAACAACAACACTTATTGATAATTTCAGCACATTATGGATGATTGGTATAGGACACAAGTATAATTTTTGTCTTTTTATTGTTGTCAGTATTAAGTCACATTAAACTGACATGACATGACATAAAGTTCAGTAGCAGGTTATGAGTTTAAATCACAGCACCACCAAGCTGTTACTGTAGGACCCTTTAGCAAGTCTCTTTACTCTCAGCTGTTTAGCTATAGAAATGAGATAAATGTAGGACATACCTTTCATTTTGTATCTATAACTCTTTACCCTGGACAGGGTGCCAATCCATCGTAGGGCGCACAATTTGGAACCACTAATCAGCCTAATCTGCATGTCTTTGGACTGTGGGAGGAAGCCACACAAACCCAAAGGCTGGAATTAAACCTGGAACCTGGATGTGCAAGTCGACCGTGCTAACTATTAAGCCACCAGTGTAAATGTATATATAAATTTATACATATATCATCAAATTTATGTATAGCGGGGCGGTAGGAAAAACCTGGACTTGTCTTTCACGTGGCATTCAAGCCGCCATCGCCCCAATGGTTAGGTACAGTAGTTATCTAGAAGACGAATAGTTATGTTGTGTCAAATGTTGTGCATGTGAAAAGGAAGGAAAAAACAAACATTACTTTTAGAGCTTTCATTCAAGACCAAGACTATGTTTAACAAGATTAAGGTGCAAGCGTGACATGCATCATTGCAGCTGAACATTGTTTGCAATGATGTCTTGAATACCTATTTTTTAAGCCAAGTGAAGCCAACTAGCTTAATATGATGGATTTCCCTCTAAAAGGATTTTTGTGGGATTTCGGTCTCAGTCTCGACTCTTAGTACTCTTGCTTATGTTTGGACTTGATCTTGAGTTGGCTTCTCTTGGCTAGGTCATGACATTATTTCATTCAGATAAGTTCTTGCTTTGAGAGCTGCGGACCTGATGTTTAAGGATGTTTAACATTATCCTCAATCATCAAACAGCGAATGTGATTGATTAAAATGCAAAATAATAAATGACAATTTCACTAAAGAGTTCACTAAATCTGGCAAAGTATATTTCTCAGACACACAATGTTCAAAACACCGAAAACTTTTCTGTCTTTTTTTGTTTATTAAACAAAACTTTTATTTTTTTCCACCCAAAATGTGACAGTAAATGATTGTATTATAAAGCAAAATGCAGCGCATACACCAATGTAAATTGCATCGCTTCATTCTGGTACATGATCAGTGAAGCGAAACTACAAAACACCACCTGCCATAAATGAGCTAAATGCATTTGAAAGAATTGTGGAGAATAATGAAGCAAAGATATAGAGTGTTTACCGTCTGTTACTGACATTGCAGTTATACCAGCAGTCATAAACTGTAATAAAGCTGACAGAGACTGGTAGAGGAGGAGGCTGGTGATGCATTGTAAACTGAACTTCTTGTATTGTTTTATGTTTTCTCATGATCTTCACAAAACACAACACTTTTCTCCTAGTCCCACAAGGCTGCTAGTGACTCACTACAAAAATCACTAGTTTACAGTATATAAACTCAACCAAAATACAGTGCTGTTGATACTAAATTACATACTTATAGAGACAAAAAAACAGAAAATATGCGCTGATGTATCCTTTGTGACAAAACTGTGGGAGGTGGATTTAAATCATTTTGCAAAACAATACATAGAAATTAGATTTTTGTGGATTTAACTCCTAGGAAACATGCACAAAATTTTTCATATTGTTTTGTATATTTTTGCATCTTTTGAAAAAAAAAAAAAACATTTAGAATGTTTTTTTAATCTCATTTCGTACAAAACATCAGTAGTGCACTGATTTAGAAAACAAAAAAGTTGAATATTTTTTTCTTTTTTTTAAACTGCTAACTCTTCAACTATGTGCACATTTGCAATCATGATTTTCAAAAAGATGCAATTTAAAAGTAACTCTTTAAAACCAAAAAGAAAAAATTAAGTACTGTGTCAGATGTGAACTTTCATGCCATTGGCACCATCACAGACTTTTTAAACTGGAACTGCCAAAGACTCAATGGTGCTTGCAAATCGACTTTTTTTTTTCTTCTTTTAAGTGTGTCAATTTCTACAATATTTTTCGCTGATAAAATGAGGTGTAAATTAAGTGTAAGCCTACACTACCTACTAAACTCAGTTCACACTATGATTAACTATCCAGCCGTAGTGAGAAGATTATGCACTTATTTTTAGTTTGACGGGTCCACATTGTTACTGTGAGATATGAGCTCTGTTTAAAGTCTAACAGTTTGCTCTCCATTTTAGTATTTAAAGGTATAATTGGAGCAATTTATTTTTTTCTGCTTCCTCCTGGATGTTCAAATTTCTTGGTGAAGTGGACATAAAAAAACCTGCCACTGAAAGCAGAAATGAACAGTAATTTATTCCTAGTGAAGCTTTTCAGAGGGAACAAGAAGCTGCCTGATGAAGAGCTTCGGTTAATGGTCACATTAAACATTAGAATGAAGGAAAATAGTGATTGCTTTGACTTTAACTGTGGCATGGTTGTTGATACCAGATGGACTGGTTTTAATATTTCAGAAACAGATTTTAATACACATAATTCTCTAGAGTTCAAACACAGAATGGTCAGAAACACACACACACACACACACACACACACACAAAATAAAATAAAAAAATCCAACATACAGTAAGGCTGATTGTGACATAACATGTTAAAGTGGTTTCGGTTGGGAAACAAAAAACGAGTAATATAAGTAAACTTCATTTGTTTTTACTATTCTTTGTTATTTTGTACCCGGTTTCTGGGTTCCTCTGGAAAGCTTTATAGGTTTAATGTCTGACTTTATAGATTGTCTAAAAAATGCATACAAAATAAATATCTACAGTACAAAAGTGTACAGACATAAAGGACTTGAAAAATCACCACTTAAATATTACCATCTGCTGTGACCATAAAGTTTTGTTTTTGACACTCCCCAACCTCTTTAGAAAAAGTGAGTTTCTGAGTTTTATGCAAGTCAAGTCACTTTACAGGATGTGAAGGCAGCAGGAATAAATATCCATCAATCCATCCATCTATCTATTTTCCATACTGCTTATTCTGTGTAATTCTGAGTCGTCTTTGGCCTGATGCCTAACCTCAGGGCACAGGGCACAAGGCCTAGTTTAGCCTGAATAGGTTGCCAACACATTGTTTCAAGTTTCAAGTTTTATTGAAATATGCACAGTAAAGAAACATGTTCCCCCCTGTACAATGAAATTCTTCCTTTGCTGTCCCCCTAATGAATGCCGCTAAAAAGTAGAAAATAAGCATAAAAAAATTGAATAAAAATAAAAATAAATAAATATGGATATACAAAAGAATAGGTATATGTAAAAAAAAAAAAAAAGATATATATCAACATAGAATTAAGGAAGAATATAAAAAATATGCAAAAGTATGAAATGAATATCAAGAATATAGCAGTGGGAAAAAATGAGTCCTTTAGCCAGGATGTCCTGCATCTCACACTTCTGTACCTGCGGCCTGAGGGAAGTGGTGAGGGTTGGGTGGGGTCCTTTAGGATGGAGGCAGTTCTCCTGCGGACTCTACGATTTTGCTCTGCAGCGAAGTCCTTGTAATATTTTCAGCAGTCTCCACCACTCTCTGCAGGCGTTTGCGGTCCATTGCAGTAGTACTGCCGTACCACACGGTGATGCAGTTTGTCAAGATGCTCTCGATCGTACAGCTGTAAAAGTTTGTGAGGAGGAAAAGTCTGTAAAACCTTAGGAGACATGCCAAGCCTCCTAAGGAAGTACAACCGCTGCTGAGCCCTCTTAACCAGCTTTTGTGGTGTTTAGTGTCCAAGCAAGTTCGTCACTGATGTGGACACCTAGATATTTGAAGCTGCTCACCCTCTCCATTTCCAGATCCCGGATGAACAGTGGTCGATAAGGTCCTTTCTCCTTCCTCATGTCCACTATCATCTCCTCTTGTCTGTGTTGAGGGAGAGGTTATTATCCACACACCATATTATTAGATTGGCCATCTCCAGTGATGCGTCCTATCACTGCATTGTTGTCTGCAAACTTCAGGATGGTGTTGTCCTTGTGAGAGGCGACACAGCCGTGGGTGAACAGGGTGTAGAGGATAGGGCTGAGGACACATCCCTGTGGGGTGCCTGTGTTTGTGGTGATACTGGCTGACGTCCGATTTCCAATCCTGAGGGCCTGCCAGTCAGAAAGTCTAAAAGCCAGTCACAGAATGTAGGGTGCAGGCCAAGCACCCAGACAGCTTGTGGGTGAGTTTATTTGGGATGAACGTCTTAAAAGGAGAACTGTAGTCTACAAAAAGCAACCTGATGTAAGAGTCTTTATTTTCCAGGTGAGCGAGGGAATGAAGGATGGCAGCAGCTATCGGTCTATAGTCATTCAGACAGGTGGGCGGGTTCTTCTTAGGGAGGGGGACGATCGTTGTGTTTTTAAAGTAGTTGGGAACAGTGCACTGACTTAGGGAAAGGTTAAAGATGGAGGTGAAAACATCAGTCAGCTCGTTGGCACAAGCTCTTAGGGTCCTCCCAGGGATGTTGTCCGGCCCTGCTGCTTTGCTTGGGTTAATCTTCCTCAACGCTTTGTATACGGGGAGAGGGATTCGGTGGTCTGGGTGTTTGTGAGCATCCTGTCTGTGCCGCCATTGGAGGTTTCAAAGTGTGTGTAGAAGATGTTGAGATCATCTGGCAGGCTATCTATGGAGCTGGTGGTGGTGGTCCTGTAATCCGTGATGTGCTGTAGGTCTTGCCACATCCTCCCAGAGACAGGTAGTGGAATAGAAGCCTTCCAGCTTCTCTCTGTACTGCCTTTTTGGTGCTATTATGGCTTCTCTTAGTCCGTACTTTTTTTGCTTTGTACTCTTGTCACATTGCCTGATTTAAATGCAAGGGAATGGAGAGCCTCTGAGTGGTGCAGTGGTAAAGTGCTCGCCCTATCATCCGGGGATGATGCTGTTACCTCTCACAGCCGGAGGCCTAGAGAGAGCTGATTGGCCGAGCTCTCTCAGGGGGGAGGGATGAGAG
>JAQMYJ010000040.1:7086668-7101712 GCA_030014305.1 Clarias laeviceps | reverse complement strand
ATTTGGTTTATGAGTGTTTTGGAATACGAGCCCACTTCCGGAACGAATTATGCTCGTAATCCAAGGTTCCACTGTATTAAGCAAGTAACAATGTGTCATTATCTATAGATAAAAAAAAAAACTTTTATTATTAGTTTCTCTATGTGCTCAGTTTTACCCCTTATGCACCATGTGTCTCACCAGCAGCTCAGAGGTCTACTTTCCTTTCTAGATCAGGGATCAGGTGCAACCATGACAACTAATCAGGACGAACACGCATTCAGTATAGGATTTCCAAGAATCATGAGGGCAGATAAGATCTCATTAAATGGCAAACATTTATATAAAACTACCAATCATAATGAGGAGGAAAACAGGCAATAAAGTTTTATAACACAAGTTATAAAAACAGACAATTATTACGTAAAATACCAGTTTAAAAAAATATTACAACATGATTAATAAAATACCAAAAAGCAAGTAGACTTTTAAACATGCAGTGGAAAAAAAGAATATCATAGGCAGGTATGATTAAACAAGTAAAAGCTACAAATTTAACACTGTTTGATTCCTATTCAACGTGCATCTCTTGAATCTGACTTTAGAAAAATTGGCAGACAGTTAGCCCCACTGTGGCCAAAATGGAATATGCTTGTTAAAGAAGCTGAACTTCTGACAGCGAGTACTCTGACATAGTCATGTATCAAAGGAGACAATCAGAGCAAGGCTTCAGTCATTCATGTCCATGTTGATGAAGAGGGATGAGAAACTTATCATGGTTGACAATTCACAGCTGGAGTGATAAAATACATACAATCATTTTCATCATGCAGCCATGGCTTAAATAAGGTTGGAAGTGTCAGCGATTAGGAGACAATGAACAAGACTGTGTTTCGAAACTTAGCCAATGCGGTGTCCTCCTTTATCCATGTTTGTACAGTACCTAAACTTCTTTGGTTACAGGACCTTAGAGGCCTCACATCCTTATACAGGACTAAAAAGATCCACATATACTCTACATTCAGGTGCATCACCATGCAAATTCTGCAATGCAAGCTATTTGTGGCTGATCCTACAAAACCTTTTTTGGTTTTTTTGTTTCCTTAACAATAAAGTGAGACTGTATATCTTAAGAGGTTGCACTACAGTACATTACTTTACCAAGACAAGAGCCTTGTACTGTATGTGAAAACCTACTTGGGAATAAACCTATTTCTGATTCTGATGCTGATTTTAAAACTACACAGGCTGGTTAGAATGTATAGTACAGTATAGTATAAAATGACAAACCCCAATCTAGAGCTACAGTACGTTCCCATTACAAGGCAATTTAGATTTTTTGGTCAGATCAGATTTGCATGTCATGACAGTCTACTGGAATGGCACACATTTGCACATGTCCTTGCTTTTGTTATCAGGATTAAAACAAATCATATTTGTGTGACTACTTATTTATTTCAAACAGTGGATGCAATTTTGCTCTCTGCGGTGGCAAGCAGTTAGTTCCTGTATTTGTTGAGGTCCAGAGGAAGAAAGCGAGCCAGATGTCTTGCTTAACAGTTTTATTGCAGTTATTGCTAGCACTGCTGTGAAATCCCCACACTGCCAGTACTGACTGATTACTCTACATATGACGTCGAGAAGTGGAGAATTCTGAGGCAAGAACTCTGATCTGGGCGTTCTCATTTAAGTTGCATGTCTAATATTGGACTCAGATCTGATATGAAAAACATCAGATGTATGCATTCAAACAGCCCTGAAAAGAAAAATCTGTCAGATTAGGTCATTAGATTGGAATTGAGTAACTTCAGGTTGCATGTGAATGTAGCCTTGTAGAAGATGTGATGAGAACATTGATATATTGGTCCAGGTGTTGGAGTGTCGGGCCATAGAGGCCATATAAAATGTTGATATTTAAACTCAATAGGTGAACAAATACACCTCTACTGTTCCTTCAGAATCTCCACCCACAAATTCATGGATGTGCATTTGTTAGGATAATTTTTGTTATTCTGTTCAGCTTATGAATATCTTTCAACATAACTTTATTAGAAGATTCATAAATGAAGCCCTCTGATTACAATTGTTCTTTAATTGTTTCTAAGAGCACACACTTACTTTGATGTTCCCTTTCATGACATCTGACATGACCTCACTTTTTAATTTTTTTGTATAGGTCTAAAGCGGATTCATGCTCTGACCATTCAGGCTAATTATGAGTTGAGGATCGACTTGGAGGACTTTGAGAACAGCACTTCCTTCGCGCAGTATGGATCCTTTGGCGTGGGATTGTTCTCGGTTGACCCGGATGAGGACGGCTACCCGTTGAGCGTTGCAGACTACTCAGGAACCGCCGGTAGGTTCTTTCTTTGTCCTGAGAGCTTTAGCATTCAGCAGGTATGGTGAGGGCTCTATATCCCAGCCTGAATCTTTTAGATTCATGGGGAAGGAGGAACCCTTTTACAGATGCATTATACTGAAATGCTTTATGGAGTGTGAAATTCTGTCTATTCTAAGGACACATGCTGTACAAAAGAGCTGCTCACGATCCAGTCCTTCTCCTCTGGCGAAATAAAAGGGGCTGACCTTTGTTTGGTATGATGTAATTGTAAGGAAATAATGGCGGGAAAAAGTGGATTTTCTTTTATTTTTCTTTAGAGTTTGAAGGACAGGTCAAGCACAAACTGACATTTGGGCCAAAATGTAGTTTTCATCCAAACTTTGTTTTAAGATTCTTTGAAATTGTTGTTCAGCAATCTATCATCTCTTATTATATGATGGTTTAAATATTTTATTCCTACCATACTGTTTCACAGTTTCTAGTTGGAACCCGATTATGCTGACATTTTCAATGTATTAAAAATAAGACATGGAATTGAACCTAAGTAAAGCCATGCTTTTCCTTCACTGTCCCCAAATTTTCATACTAACAGTAATTGGGTTTCTACTTCGACCAGTTCTGGCTTCCTCACTTCTGCCTCCAGCCTAAACTCCCTGATCTGACCTTCACAGCCTCGAAAAGAGCAGTGATAATGAAGCATCACAACACATATAGTAAATGGTATTTCAACAATGCAGACAGTTCATTATTACAGGAGTCATAAATAAACACTCCATTAACATAAATCAGACAGTAAAGGCTGCTTACACTCTGCTCTAATTAACCAGGATGCCTTCAGGTTTCTGATTCAAAACATCCATAATGCAGCAATTCCTGTTCTTGTTATTTAAATGTTCTATCTAAATCTATGTTTAATCAGGCTTCTTGTTGTCCCTTCTTGATTGTGTTTTCTTTTAATAAATTTAGTTTTTATTTGCCACAACAATCCTGCTAATCCTATGCTGGGAATTATCATTCACTTGTTACAATGAAATAGCAGCAAACAAGACTCATCATATTTGTCGTGTTTGCTGAAACAAATTCTATCGCTATTAATCATTAATCCTATTTTAATAATAACCAGCCGTGTATTATAAACTAACCATGTTACTGCATGAGGGATTTCTTCACCTGCCAGCCGCATTTAAAATTAACACACATACAGCAAGATGTTTGAGTCTCTGAAGGCTCAGTATTTTTTTTGTAGAACAGTACAGTTTCTCAAATATGATCGGTCAGAATTTAATATTAATTCGATTGTTCTGAAATGTTATCTGATTTGTAGTTTTCACAATGAAATACCTTGCTTGATTATGCTGCACATAGTCTAAGCCCAATAATAAATGTAATTAATAAATAATTATTTTACACTGCTTATTAGTTTAATTGTAACGTAAAAACAATATAAATAAGGAAAACCTTTTTTATTTTATAATTATTGGCAAACTGCTTTTCTATTTAAGGCACATTGCATGAGAAAGAGCGCTGTTATACAGTGGCCACAAATGATGTTCTGTAACTAATCACAGCCATGTTTATATTCAGTATAACAGCACTCTTTCTGATGCAACGTGCCTTAAATAGACAAGCATATATACATATTTGGCCACAGGGATGATGCTATAACTAAGCACAGCCATGCCATCAGTATAACCTCACAGTTGCAAGTGCGACATTGCTTATATAACAGTTTAACAAAAAAACAATACATTACTTACAATATCAAGTAAGAGACATTTTGGATGTACAAAATACAAGAAGCTATAAATGAACATAGTTTCTCTTATTTTTAATCCACTATTCATTCTTATTTTGTTCATACATATTCGTTATATTTGTTACATATTCAATGGGATTCACCATTGTTTTCCTTTTGTTTCTCTTTCTCTTCTCTTAGGTAAGATAAAATTGTACGCATTCTTACCAAGATAAGAAAAAACACTACCGTTTTTACACTCTTTTTTTTTTTTTTTTTTTGCATGCATAGAAAACATTGTTTTACAATTTATAAACATGAAAAAAAATGTGTATAATATATTATTATGTGTTTTTAGATGAATGATAATTATTGGATGATTTCATTATGGGCTAAAGAAATATTATTGGTCAGGTCAATGGAAGATCAGTGTGGTAAGCCTGTGAGTTACTGATTGGAAGGTCAGCGGTTCTAGCCCCAGCTCTGCCAGGTTGCCGCTGTTGGGCCCTTGAGCAAGGCCTTTAACCCGGTCTGCTCTAGGGGCACCATATCATGGCTAACCCTGTGCCCTGACCCCAACATTCTGAGGGTAATATTCCCTGGTGTATGAGAAGAAAAGAATTTCACTTATGCTGCTCAGGAATGTGTATATGTAACGGTATGAATTAATTTAATTAAGACTATATAAACCCTGGCATGGATGCATGTGTTCTGCATCTGAATGGACTTCAGATTGCTGTTAGATGCTTTGGCCACCCAGGGCTCATGCAGAGAGCACATTTTTTAGAGATCGCACAGATTTGTGAGACACATGAATGGATGCTGAGCTGTTTCAGATTGCCATGAGCTCTCTGAAACACATCATTATAAAAACCATTATCCAGTTTAACTTTATGAAACAGTCCAGCTACCTCAACTTTATAAAACTCTAACAGAGGTGATGGAGGTTATGCCCTCACTCTATGCACCATCGAAGCATTTTGTTTGATTTCTTTTTACTGTGTGTGTCTCAGCTGACACGGCCATTGCTGAGTTTTTGATTTACCTGTAATGCCAGCGCTTACGCCATGAAAGATCACATGTTTATGGTGTTTATTTCAAACTACTGCTGTAGTTCTTCTTCTTACTACCTTTCTTTGGTGGCATCTCTCCAGTTCTCGTGCCTGATTTGCTCAGGACGCAACATGCGCCTGCCCTGTGGTGTTTAGTGGCCTTGCCTATGTTAATTCTATGCTAATCTTTTGCGCCAACGAAGTAAGATCAAGTGGAATTTATCATTCAGCTCACCTGGGAAAGAGCAGATTGGGATGGTTAATGTTTGGTGCATCTGGTTTTGACTTTTCTCTTATTTGTTCTCTTAATAGAAAATTAACATAACATTTAATAGAAATTTAAGAGAATGTTGCTGCACGAGGCCCAGTGTTTATTTTTGGCTAGCAGAAATAGATAAAAATATAGCTACACTTATTTTATAGCACACCAAATGTGCCTGTGACTTTCTTTGCATGGAATGTAATTGTACTGTACACTCATAAGCGCATTTAAAAAAAATATACAACGCTATCTGTTGGAATGAAAAAAAAATTTACGTGTTACCGGGAAGTGCATGGAATAAAGGTGTGATAGTGTGTTTATTAAGTAGATTGCAATTGCACACTCATAAGTGTGTATTAAAAAATGTAGAGCGCCATCTGTTGAATTTTGAGATGAACTGATGATTTTTTCAAAGTTGATTATTTTTTTTATGATATAAGGGCGTTTTCAATTTAAATTTCAAAATAGTATATCTTCTCTTCCCGTGGGCTGATTGTGATGAAACAAAGCCTATATGTAACCCCGAGCTCGGCCAAATACACCCTGTGATAACCACATTAAAATTGGTTAAAAAATTGTGATTTGATGCGTGCTCAAACAAACAGACAAACAGACAAAAATTGAGACAAAACCATCCTGATGTCTTATATTACTCATATTACACCCCCCCATTTTTTGTACAGACATGCCAACTTTACAGTTTTATTATATGTATGGATAGATTGGCTATCTAGCTCACATACTTTAATATTAAAGCTGCTTCTGGTAAAATAAGTGATCCTTCTTCCTTTTCATTTTCATCTGACAAGATTTCACACTTTAAGTTAAAAATGATATCCATGAAAAAATGTTTTGGCATGTCTGGTGATTGTGTAACTAATTGTACTGTAATAACACTTTTGAGCTAGGAAATGGGATTTGATGTCTAAACATGGTCGAGTGGAAATTATAGGAAATATCAGCATTCTTTGTTCCACGCTCGACCGATCAAATTAATGAACCATAACTAACCATTAAAAGGGACATAAAGCACTAAATAACTTCCCCCCATGTTTATTATTTTCTTATAACAGCATGCTCCATTGTTTTTATTTCTTATATATTGTTTCATATCAATATCCATCCCTCCATTCTCTGTACAGCTAGTTATCCTGTGTAGAGTAGTGGAGGGAGGCATCAAACAGATTGATTGCAGGGGACGAGGAAACGCACCCTGACACACTCATTCATATACTATGGGCAATATGAAATCAACAGCAATCAACCACCTGTTTAAGCACAGCAAAGGGCGCATGCAAATTCCTTTATATTAATATTCTTACTATTTTTGTCTGTTACAGTACAGTACAAAGCCTGTGTAATTGACAGAGAAACCTAACAACAACATTTAACATCAAAACATGCAGATGTGACTTATGCCCAGTCTAAAAATATCATTCTGCAGTAGTGCTGTTTTTTTTTTCAAAATGAATGAAAAGCAGTTTGATCAATAATAATAATAATAAAAACAGGTAATAATAACATATCCTTAGTTAAAAATGGCTGATAGGATTATTGATTTTGCGAGCAACCCCATGTTCCAAATTTGTTGGTTTCTTATCTCTTCTATTATGCAGTTCAAGCATTTAAATGAGCTAGTAGAACTGGTTATATTTTTCAGTGCTTAAAACCTGGATGAACTCAATTACATCTATTTTCTTACTCTAGCTTTCTAAGAATAAAACAAATGGAAACTCGTCTTCTTCTAAACTACTTCAGCTACTACTATCTCCAAAAATCTGTGAAGATTTTTTTTTCCCCCCCAGACACCATTGTGCATCAAATTGTGTGTGTTTTTGCTACCTCTCAAATGAACAAAATGTGTCCGTTTTGGTGTGCAGTGGCCTTCAGTCTGGAGGGTGTCTACACCATTACTCGCTACTTTGTGCAAGTGAAACAGGTTCATAGGCTCGGAAAAAAAAGAAACCCCATGAAATGCAATTTTTCTGAAAGGCAGATTGAGGTTATGTTCAGGGTGAAAAAGTTCTGCGTCCTCGACAAGCCAAATAATAGCGTGTCCAAGAAACGGAAGTCCACTCCACAGAGTCCAGACATCACCAAAATGAGAAAGTGAAGTTTGGACAGGAGGTTTAAATTTTTTTGGGGGTGGGGGGTTGTACAAGAGCAGGCAGCTTAATTTATAGTGAAGTTGGTTTCCCATAATTCTCCTTGGCTTCCTGTTTAGAAGCTTATACTAAAGCATGGGTGATTAAATCGTGGGTAACCAGGGATTCATGGGCATTCAGTTTACCCAAAGAAACCTCTAAGATTAAAAAACATTTCTGTAGATTAAACACCAAAATCGACTTCGCTTGACTAAACCTTAAACACTTTTAAATTCACCCAGATGTTACAGTGGCCATGTGATGGTTTTAAAGCCTTTGAACAAGACTGTAAATGAAATTCCAGAAAGAGAAATGATTACTGTATATTCTCCTCTCATTTCACTGTGATGCCAACTACACCCACTTCCTGCCAACTTCATCTACAGTAAGGTGAAATTTGTCCTTTGAATTCATAAGCTTCAGTCTTGTGAGCACACAGACACTAAGAGAATGTGGCTTTGGGCTTTAATCAGGAAACACAGGAAACAGGAAGGACTGAATGTGCTGTTTATTATTTGTAGAGCCGCTGACATGCGCTTTAGTTTTTTGTGGAAAAAATTCGGATTTTTCCGCCTGCCTGCCACAATTTACTTGTTAGCAATGCTGACACTTTTGTAGTAAAAGCATGCATAATCCTCCTCTAATGTATTCATTGTGAGACTTTTTCATAAATGAGTGCATGAGTAATGGGTATACAGATTTTATTCTTTCATTCAGGTGCTTCAGCGCTGAAGCGTGTTCAAAGTATCAGCACAAAGTCCTTTACGGCAATGTACTGTAGTTCGTCACCATCGAATGGGCCAGAAAAGATGATTGGTTGTACTGTATGAATATAATGTTCTAGTATGAAATGATACACACTTTAAAAGATTTGTTTTGCTTTGAAATGCACTGCTATTGTCATAAAAGTGTTTTGTGGAGATTTCCACTCAAATTCTTCATACTTCATACTCCCAAATATGGTGTGGTAAGTTCTTGCTTTCAAAAAACAGCTTGTACTACTGTTGTGAGAACATTTCTAAACATGCTGACCAACTATACATCAGAAAACTGCTGACAGAACTGCTGGCATGGGCACCCATGGCTCTCCCATGCCCGCAGGGACTAAAGGCCAGCCTGTCTGGTCCGATCCTACAAAAAACCCAATGCAGCACAAATCGACAAATAAAGGCAATGCTCATCATGATAGAAAGGCATCAGAACATTCAGTGCACCATAGCCTGGCACACATACTGTATGGCCTACCAGGCAAAGAACCCAAGGCTACTGACCTGACCTCCAATCTCCCCAGATCCCAGTCTGTTTGAGCACCCATGGGATGTGCCAGACAAACAACCCTGATCCATGGAGGCTCCACCCCACAACCCAACCAATGTCATGATAAGGCCAAAGTCCTGGTGTCAGACAACACAGCGCACACTTCAAGGATCTGCAGAGGCATGCCCCAAAGGGCCACAGCCGGCCTGGTGGCACAAGGGAAACCCAAAACTAAAGTCATCGTAATGTTAATGGTTTTAATGTTATGGCTGATCAGTCTATTACTGCTACAGTAAGTAATGGTGCTGCATGAGATCAGTATTGATCATTTATTACTACACTACTAAGTTGAAGTAATCTTAATATAAATCATAGAAATGTGAGAATATGTACATTCCTTTTTACATAAAAAAGTTGTTGCTTTTCTGATAAATACCTTTTACACTGCAAAAAACAAGCTAATATGGTATCTAATAGTAAGCTAGTAGTATCAGTGAGCTAGTATTTCTTATTATAAACAAATATAAGATCATTAAACCCATTTCTTTACTTTATTTAACTAATTCCAAATTAGAAATAGTCTTATTGTACATAGTCTCTATTGCCCTTTTAAGCATTTATTGCTAGACAGAAGCAAAATGTTGTGGTGGTAGAAAATGGAAAACCTAAGTTAAAAGAGGTCTCAGGTGATGTTTATTAAACTTACGTTTGGTTAATTCCATCCATCCATCCATCTATCCGTCCGTCCATCCATCCATCCATCCATCTCAGGGGCCTGGATGGGGTGCCAACAGGGCACAAGCACACACACAATCACAATCCATGTGCAATTTGGAAACACCAATCAACATGTCTTTGGTCTGTGGAGGGGAAACCGGAATACCTGGAGGAAACCCAAGAAGCATTAGAAGAAAACCATGCAAACTCCACAAGCACAGACCAGAAGCAACATTCAAACCTCCAAACCGTGAAGGTATAAGGTGACAGGTCTAACCACTAAGGCACTGTGCTGCCCATTTAGGTGATTTGTATACGATTAATTTTACTCTATTCAAGATATTCTCACTTTGTGAGAAGTCAATTTATGCAGTGTAGATGTATTCTATATTTTATTGTTTTTTTTTGTTTTAAACTACAGTATTTATTAAATGACAAATACTTTCCCTCGGTTGTCTTCTTTTAATCAACTTATAGAAGCAAGACATAATATTAACTGATACGTATCTAGGTAGTCTTTAAAATGGTAGTCACTTGACAACTTCATATGGGACATAAATCTCAGAGATGATAGCACACTGACAGCAATAACATTTTCCCCCTAAAGTGACCTCATATAAGTGCTTTGTTATTCAGCTCTGCCCAGCTCTGCTGTTTTCTGTTAGGGCGTGGCTCAGCTGTACCGTTTTTACATGGACACTGAAGGGGTGTGTTTAAAAGAGGAGTGAAACAGAGTGAAGGGTGAAGCATTATAAGACTCACATTGGGGGACCCCTGAGGATCTTTAACGTTCACTGTTTTAATGAATGAGGATTGCAATAGATATGATCTTTCACTGGCCTTGGTTTAAGCTTATGAAGCATTAAATTTGAAAATTAGCAACACTTTCAGTATAAATTAACTCAGGTTATTTGAGGACAGAGTTCAAAAAAATTGAATAGACCTCAAATGTTAATGGAAAACCTTCCCCCCTCAAGCATTGACATGTTTTTTCTTTCACTGATGCCATCACCTTGGTCGTTCATCACCTCACTAAACACACTGATGAGTTCTTGAGGCACATGAGAGGGATTTATGGCATGTAACTCTTCTTTATGATGTGACATAACTGTATCACTACGATCTCCTTTGCTGCAGTAAAAGAGCCAGTGTGAGCCACAGTGCTGCAGTAAAGCCTGATTTTATCAGCACAGTCTGAGAGCTGTGATTAGTTTAGAATAGATGAGGCCGAACACTTATAGCCACATTACATTCTTGAGACTTGCAGTCCATCACGCTGCTTAAAAAGGGCACATTACATGAGTGGCTCACTTCGTTACTCTTTTCCCCTTTCCTGTCCTGCACTGCTGTCAATTCTTTTTTTTTTTTTTTCAACTCCTGTTCTACTCTTTTGTAACATTCCTGGGTAGGAATTACTATAGCCTACAACCACGGCTTACTGACCTACTGTAGAATCATTTGTACCTGCATTTGTTAAACTCATGAGCTAATTAATAATATTTTAGGAGCTTATGTATGACAAACATCTACAGCCCAAATGAGAATACAGTGTCTGGGGTGATAAATTACACTCAATATAGGTTTCACTGTTTAATCAGTCTCAGTTATTTAAAGTAATTGAACTGTATGATGTGAAGTAATGAGACATAGCGATTCTGTGATTTTTAATGCTTTCCACATTATTTCTACCTTTTTCCGCCCTATAGTCACTTCAAAACTACTGGCACCCTTGCTCTTAAAAAAGCTTCCAGCTTGTCATTATGGAGGTGTTATCTCACAGCCAGGGTTTAATGTAGGATCTGGCAAGTGGTGGAACCCTAAAATATAAAATATAAAAAAGTATAGCGGTGCAGAAGGGAAAATGACTCCCCTCAAAATAACTAATGCACTCATGGAGTTTTGAGACAAAAGTGTGTGCGATGCGCTTTTTCACTTGAGCGACGTTTGATAGTAATATAACGCCATACTGTATATTACGTCCTGATTTGTTGAATGAGTATCTCAATGTT
The DNA here is from genome assembly GCA_030014305.1 of Clarias laeviceps. NCBI lineage: Eukaryota > Metazoa > Chordata > Actinopteri > Siluriformes > Clariidae > Clarias > Clarias laeviceps. The sequence continues at coordinate 7,090,216 of JAQMYJ010000040.1, read as the reverse complement.
GCCAGCCTGAAGGAAAGTGAAGCTTCAACAGGACTACAACTCATGAAATGAAAACATTAGTATGAACCAAAGGTCATAGAGCATAGCACTCTAGAATCTTTGGTATGAACTGCCAATCTGATTATTTATATACAATGAGTATATAAAAGAATCATCCCCTTTAAAATAATTACATTTCGTTACCTTGCAGACTGAAATGAAGACAGACACAGTTTTTGTTTTATCCTTTGTTTACTGAGTGCAACTTTTAACATCTAAGTGAAAGATATCACACCAACATGTCAGAAAAAAATAGAAAGAAAAGAAAAAACAAAAAAAAGACTCACTGAGTTGGAAAAGGATCACCCCCTCCCAAAATGACTTGTAAACTCAAACAGGGGAGGCAAATCACCTTTTGAATGACAGCTGTGATCAGCTGTGGACATTTTGATTCTGCAACTAAAGCAAAATCACTGGGGGTGTTTTTTGGGATGAAGTTGTGCACAGGACAAGTCAGGAGATGGATGCAAAAAAAAACCAAAGGTTTTATTGCTGTCTAGATGAAAAACAGTAAAGTCTGTTATTAAGAAGTGGTCCGTGTTATATTTTGGTACAACACGGACCTCCTTGGATCAGAACGTCGCTTCAAACTGGATGAAAGAACCAGAAGGAAACTGGTCAGAGAGGCTTCCAAGAGGCCTACAGCAACTCTGAAGCAGTTGCAGGAATTTATGACAAAGAGTGTTCATTGTGTGCATGTGACAACCATATCATAAATTCTCCACAAATGTGACTTTATGCGGAATGGTTGCAGGGGGGAAAAAAAAACACTCCTCAAGAAAGACCACATCCAGTCATGTCTGAGCTTTGCAAAAACTCAGATGAGACTAAAATTTAATTACTTGGCCACAACACCAAACATTATATCTGGCGGAAATCCAATGCAGCTCATTGTATTATACCCCTTTGTTATGATGATGTTTCTCTGCAGCAGGGACTGGAGCACCTGTTAGGGTAGAAAAATGGATGGGGCAAAATACTGTAAAATTCTCAAGGAAAATCTGCTCCTATCTGCCAGAAAGTTGTCAACAGGAAGAGTCTTTACCTTCCAACATGACAATGACCCAAGCACAGAGTAAAACTGACCACACAGTGGTTGAAGGAGAAACATGTGAATGTCCTTCCATGGACTAATCAGAGCCCTGACTTAAACCCGAATCAAATGACTTGAAGACTGCAGTCCAAAAATGATCACCATCAAATTTAACTCACCTTGAACAGTTCTACAAAGAAGAGTGGGCAAATACTGCAAAGTCTAGATGTGCAAAGTTAATAGAAGCATGTCCCAGTATACTAAAGGCTGCAATTAAAGCAAAAGGTGGTTCAACAAAATGCTGACAAAAGAGCAAAATCCTTTTCCAACTCAGTGATTCTGTTTGATACCTGTTACAAATATGTTAAAAGTCAGGCTGCGAAGCAACAAAATGTAAATATTTAAAGGGAGATGATTCTTTTCTATACCCACTGTATCTATCAAAGGTGCCGGGAAACATGGTTCTGGATCATTCCAGCCCAATTAATCCCCTGCTCACAGCAAACAATGGCACTACAATTTTTAAAATTTGGACTCCTATTTGCCTCCAATGCTATCTGTGTAATATAAGAACATAACAACAGTAAATTATCATGACACACATAATTATTTCCTGAAGGTAACTTGTTTTTGCCAACTTGCAATGACTGCAAGATGTTTTGATGACTTTCACATCACTATGGAAAAATTCAGGCCTACTTTTCTTTGAGAAATTGCTTTAATTTAGCCGGAGAGCATGACTTACCCATTTCATGTCTTGCCAAGACATCTCATTGTAGTTCAGATCAGGGCATTGATTTTAATTTTGTTAGGTTCGAGCTGTTCAGAGATGGAATTGCTCTTGTGCTCCAGATTGTTGCCTTGCTGCATAACCCAATTGAGCTTGAGCTTCAGATCACGGACTAATGACCGGATATTCTTCTCCAGGAGTCTGTGGTAGAAAGGAGAATTCATGGTTTGATGAGCCTTGTTTTAAGAGAGAAGCTAGTGTTTTCCTGTTGGATAGCAGTGGTTTTAACCTTGCAACTCTCCCATGGATACTCTTTTGGGGCAACTTTTTATTTTCTGATAGTGGAATCATAAACAATGACATGATCTGTGGTGAGCAAGGCCTGCAGGGTGTACGCTTGGGTTATTGGTGACTTCATGGATGAGTTGTCAGTGCACTCGATGAGTTAATAATGACTTTCACTGCTTTTTTTTTTGCTGGAGTCCAAGAGTCTTAGAGCCTTACTAACCTTTTTTTGAATTTGTACTACATAGTACCACAGAATAGTGTGCTGCTTGTTTTCACATTGCTAGGAAGGTTTTACTTAGATGATGAATAAATGTAGCTAGGTTGGCACTAATTAATCTCTTGTTTTATTATTATTATTATTATTATTATTAATAATAATAATAATAATAATAATAATAATACACCTAATTATGAATTACATTTTGTTAATTCTTAGGTTAGGTACCTAAGGTTAAATTAACCAAAAGGTTTAGTTGGTCTTGAATTACTTTTTTTTTCTTTTTCTTCAAAATATTTTGTATAAAATATTGAATATTTCAGTTGTCATTGTAGAAGATCTGCCACATTTTTTTATGACATTTTACATGAATCTATACATTATCTTTCTCCACATTATAAATTTCTGGCAAATGTTCTAACATATGCATAGTTCCTGTGTTATGGATTTGAAAATGTTTGTAGTTAATAAACAGGCGTTATTGCTGATATTTTTACCTGGTCCTTTCTTCCATCCTTCATTTTTGTGCCTCTTTCCGCTTTTGCATGCCCAGTATTGGACTTACTGTTTAAATGACAAAAAAAATATATATATAGTTAATTTAAGCATATACTGTACAGTATAGCTGCCACATATTTTGAGTTTGCATCAGTGTTGTTTGGTAGGAACTCATACATTATGTGTTTTACTTTCTTTTTTTTTTTCCCTTAATAAGGTTGACCTTTACATAGAATTTCCCAGACACGCAAAACCCCATTGTTATTCTTCAGGGAAACTAAACATGGTCAAAGGCAGTTAACATTTTTGCAGTACAATTAAAAAGTACTATGTTTAAGGAAATCACAGTATGTTTTTTAGTTCTTTAAATAAAGAAAACTATTACTCATGTGATAGGTGTTTAATCAATTTTTTTATAGCTCATTCATTGGAATTGGAAAGTGTTCATATACACATACAGGGGTATAGGAGTAGCTCTGGTGTTGGATTGCCATAAATGCAAATGTAAATACAGTAGCATGGTGCACTGAACTATATTAGGTGTAAATTTACACCAATATAAATTAGTTAGTAAATATACAGGACAGTACATACTATCTAGACGGGACTACAGAACTGTATTGAATGAAAGAACCAGTGCAAACACTTGTTTTCTCTCTAATAGATAATATATATACAGTACAGGCCAAAAGTTTGGACACACCTTCACTCATTCAATGTGTTTTCTTTATTTTCATGACCAT
>JAQMYJ010000040.1:7075070-7086210 GCA_030014305.1 Clarias laeviceps | reverse complement strand
TGAGAAGGTGTGTCCAAACTTTTGGCCTGTACTGTACTGTATATATATATATATATATATATATATAGATATAGATAGAGATACAGTGAAACCTTGGATTACGAGCAAAATACGCATAAATCAAAGCAAATTTTCCAAACACAAATAATGGAAGCTCAAATTATTTGTTCCACAGCCCCCAAAAAATAAGTACATAAAAATAATTAATACAAAATATAAAGTAAAAATAAAACAAATTAATGTGCACTTTATCTTAAAAAAAGTAAAGATAAATCATATATATATATATATATATATATATATATATATATATATATATGTATGTAAAACTTTCAGACTTGCGAATATTTATGAACTGTGACTAAGTTCTTTGCATTTTAACACCAGAGTATAAATATGCCACAGCTCCATTGTCTTTATTTTATAACAGGAATGTCAGATGAGCCAACTGACGTATGAATCTAAAAAGATTTTGGTATTTTGAACTCTCTGATTTTAAGAGACACTTTTTGGAAACCCTGCTCATTCCTGCATCTCATACAGTATTTATAACCTTTATTCCAGTGCTCAAGTTTGAAGATGCCAGTTGTACTGTATACTGTACGTTTATGAAGTTGGTTAGATCAGGAGACCATTTGTAAAAAGTTGGTTCACTGAGGCATATTAAATGACTGTTTTAAAGAGATGATCAAACTCCGGTGAGTGTTGGGAAGGGTTTGATTAGACCAGGTGGATGCTGGGAAGCAGCAGTGTATTGAATAGTCTGACTGCCTCAGGAAAGAAGCTGTTGCCGAGGTGGTCATTCACTTCTGTTTCATTAGATTCAATTCAGATTTATTGTGGCTAGTAAAGTACTGTACAGTATCCTATCTCATTAAACACAATACAATGCAACATTGTAAAACTTATTGGGGATGAGAATGTGTAGACAAAAAAGACTGACAAACAGTGCAAGTTGATGTATATGACAAAACAAGACGGTAAGAGACTAGTATGGGGTTATATAATTCCTTTATTATATCAAGGTAGCAATAATTCTGAAATTGACTCAGGATGAGTGTTTCACACAGTGAACCTGCCTCTCTCTGTTCCTTTAGGTGACTCATTGCTTAAACATAATGGCATGAAGTTCACTACAAAGGACAAGGACAACGATCACTCGGAGAACAACTGTGCATCCTTCTACCACGGAGCCTGGTGGTACCGCAACTGCCACATGTCCAACCTGAACGGTCAGTACCTCCGCGGCCAGCACTCGTCCTACGCCGACGGCATCGAGTGGTACTCCTGGACTGGTTTGCAGTACTCCCTAAAATTCACAGAGATGAAAATCAGGCCTACGTGCGAGCAAAACGAATGAGCGGAGCACGAGCATGTAGGTGTGAGAGACACTATGTAAAGAAATGTACAAGGACTGTATGATGACGTATTCTTCTCCTGTTCTGCGTGGTTCTGTTTCCAAATCCTTTTTCCATCCTCCACCATTCCAGTCGTAGTGTAGTGGTAGTGATAAAGCAGACTCTAGCTGGTTGCTTTTCTGAATATTATAAAACCATGAAGTCTGTTATGTCTTACGGTTATTGTTGAAATTTATAAAAAAAAAAAAAAAAAAAAAAAAAACAAACACGACTTCCTGTGTAATTTAGTAAGGATTTGTTTGGACTTTTTTTTTTCAAAAAGCAAAAAATTATCCTTATTTTCAGAAACTTTAAGGCTGTATTATGTACAGATGTTGTTTTTATCGGTTTATTCTGTCATCAAGCTTTGTTAAGTCTTGAAAGCTAAGTATTTCAGCCACTTGAGCCTGAAGGAAAGCAGAGAGAGAGAGAGAAAGAGAGAATGCTCAATTTCTTTTCTAGCACTTCAATGGCACCACGCAGCAAAATGCACAATTACCGAGAGGCTATTATACATGGAACAGAGATACCGAATCCCAGTTCGGAGAGAGCTTGTCATATCATGTTGTTCAGTAATTAATCACAATGAGCCAGAGGGACAAGGAGTGAGAGGAATTATTACATTAATGGAAACCTTATTATAATAACATGCTCACTTCTGATTGCAAGTGCACTCCATATACATGGAGTACTATCCAGTAGATTACAGCAATTAGTAATTGCTGGTGATCATGTGCAGTTTAGTAAAGGAATGTTAACTTAACTACAGCTCATCTCATTATACACCGATCAACCATAACATTGACATAACAAAACATTAACACATTAAGGCTGATTATTAATTATATACCAGTAAACTAGTGACAGGATCATGGGCACTCAAGGCCAGCCGCTCTAGTTAGATCACACCAAAAAAAAGCCAATTCAGCACAAATTGCAGACAAATTGAATGATGGTCGCAATAGAAACTCAGTGTACCACAGCCTGCCTTGCACAAGGTCCAGCAGGCAAAGGGGCCAAGACTGCCAACCTGGCCTCTAAACTCCACAGATTCCAATCTGATCAAGCACACATGGGATGCAGCAGACGAAACAATCAATCCATAGAGACTCTGCCCTCCAACATATAGCACAAAAAGGATCTGAGCCCGAAGGGGCCACAGCAGACCTACAGTGTATAATACAGGGCATAATGTTTTGCATTTTGATGTTATGACTGATTGGAGTATATGACCTTTCATTTATTAGGTCACTTTGAAGAAATTAGATTTGTTTGGGATTTAGAGCTGAAACCTACTCTAAGCATTAAATGGCCAAAAGTTTGTGGATACCTGGACATCAGATCCATGTGTTGGACTTCAACAAACTGCTGCTATTTTCGAATGCTGTAGCATTCCAATTTCCCTTCACTGAAATTCAAGAGCTTGAACCTGTTCCAACTCCTGTCCACAAAGCAAGCTCAATGAAGACACGGTTGGAGTTTGAAGTAGAAGAACTCAAATGTCCTGCACAGAACCCTGACCACAACTCCACTGAATGCCTTTGGAAAGAACTGGAAAGCTAACTGCACCCTAGCCCTCCTCACCTGATATCACTTGTGCCTGACATCACTTATGCTCTTATGGATGAATGAACACATCTAAAGTACTGTGCAGAAGTCCTGAGGCAGCTCTCATTTCTTCATATTTTGCTCACAAAGAGCCAGACTTTCTTGTATTTTTAATGGGGTCTTGAGGAATAGTTCTTAGGCTCTTATTTTCACCAAGGTTTTGGCTCTCATTTTCAGTCCATTCCCTTTACCTGAGCAATTTTTAGTTTTTTTTTGTTAAGATGCACTGTGAATTATGAATCATTAAAGTAGAAAAAGTATATGGCAAAAGCATAACAAACTGTATATAACTTTAGAAACAGGTGCAGATGATGATGGATGATCAAGGCAGTGATTAGACGAGAGGGGAAACGAGGTTGCTGCTGAGGTTGTTAAATAAATAACCAATTTTTCTGTTGTATCTTTGCACCCTGTTACATTAAATTGTCACATTTGTTCCCATTTGTGTTATTTAATCTACATATTTTAATTTAATTTAATTTAATAGGAAGAAATGAGAGGTGGTTCAAGACTTTTGCACAGTACTCTAAGTTTGGAGGATATTATAAAGGCAAATGTGGACCAAATCTGACATGGGCTGTTCAACTAGCATATGAGTGTGATGGTCAGGTGTCCATAATTTTGGCCATATAGTATAGCAATCAGTATTACAATATAACGTGTTGCTTCTTAAACAAAATAAATGGAATATTACAGATATAATGGGTATTAATGCAGGTGCATGATCTGTGTCTGATAGAGATTTTATTTATTTATTTAATTTATTCTATTTTATTTATATAAAATTATAAAACTACTGTATTGTCAGAAACAGAAGAAGAATCATGAGCAGTTCCAGCATTGTGTGTAAATAAACCTCACAGTTCCTCAACCTCAGTTATATCACTCCAGTTCATAACTAGCCTCAACAAGGGACAGGGTTTATTTATTTTTTATTTGTTTGATTGTTTGTTTGTTTATTTTTCACACAATTGTGCAGTTATTATGCATAGCTGCGATATGTTCTTTTTACCAAAATCGAAACATGCTAATAGCATCATTTTAATAACAACAGTTATTAAGGATGTACAAAAACAAAACAGGGTCGTTCTTTGTCCTGCAAAGCCTTAAATCTGACCACTCGCATGAAAGAAAATATGTAAAAAACAAAAAACAAAATATAATAATAGTTTGCGACATATTACTATATATTTATACCATTGTTCATTTCTATCCATCAAACAATACATCCATAAACTATTTATTTATAATAAAAAAACTATTAATATAATGCTACAGATATTTATCTTCCAGTCATTTAAATGCTAAACATCACTAAATTCATATGTACCCACTCTCGGTCCGAATAAACACTTTATTATTGTTTTTAGTGAATTAATTATGTCACAGTTCTCACTGTCCGTTTTTGTTAGTTACATTTTGCTATATATACACTGATTTTTATTTGGAAATGTGAGCTATTTGCATTTTAACAAACCCAGTGTGTGTGAGATTAAGATTAAAAACCCTGAAACTTGTGATGTTTTTATAAGCACTAAAAAAACAGGTGGGCGGTTTGACAAAAATATCATATCTCGATATCTGAAGATGTTTTTACAAAAAATGAGATGCATGATGATTGAGACACACAATGCTGTACAGTACACACGCCCACACATACATACTTATATACAGTATGTATGTATTTTTCGGACAGACCATGTATATATACATATCACGCCTGTTGGCGGTAAACCACTGAAGGTCAAGATTCTGTAGTTTTAATAATAAAAGAAAGATCCACCCTGAAACACACTATACAGGGGGAACCAAATGTCAGACCTAAGTCTTTTTTCTTTAGGGTCAGCCGAAGACAATTGGCCCAGAACAATCAACATTAGGACTGATGCATTAACATACAGTACTGTGCAAAAGTCTTGATCCTCCTTACATTCAATCATATTAATTAAATCATGTATATAAAATTTAGCAAATAGCAATAAAAAATGCTTTACTGTGACAGGCTATAAAGTGCCTAAAGCTAAAATTTTAAAATTGGTTGTTTACGTAACAACCTTAGTAGCAACCTCATTTCCCCTCTCGTCTGTTCCAACCACTTACTGTAGCATTCAGCATCACCAGTACACTAATCATCTGTCATCATCTGTACCTGTTTCTCACTGGTTCATGCCTTAAGTTAGATGTCTTTTTTATGTTTGAATTATTCATTGGTCACTGTGTGGTAACACAACTTTTGATAACACAAATAAAAAATAAAAATAAAAATCTCTGAAACTGGTCAGGACTGGACTGAAAATGAGAGACAAAAATGAGAACTAAAAAAAGTCCTTCAGAAATCCTGGAGAGCGATTCCTCAAGACTTGGAAAGTATAGAAAGCAGATATACAGAACAGAGAGGTGGCTCAATACTTTTGCACAGAAGCAGCACAAATTTTGTCAATTTGAGCATTTGATGTAATTTATAATCCTTTTTTGCCTATGGATCCAGACATTTGGGCCACTCTGTATAAGTTTAAATTTAAATCAATGTGATGGTAGTGATTCTGGGACTGAAGTCTTGATTAGTGCTGCATTGTCATTATTCCTGTGAGAAGTTGGCGGTTGTCTGACACTCTCACGGCAGACGGGGACATTGCTTGCATCGTTAAAGTGGTGTGCTTAATAAGAGAAAAAAAATCTAATCTAAGTCATAAGGGGTAACTGTCAGATTTCTCAAGAGCAAACACTTCTTTTCTCACTCACTGTTTCCATCAGTGTTCAATATCATAATAATGAGAATTTCATAGAAGTGGAGACACTACAGATTGGAGTTTCAGGAGACAACAACGCAGCTGGACTGAGTTACAGAAAAGAATCTGCTTATTTGTGATTTATGAAATGTCATTGACTTTCATTAGGGTACAAGTTGATGTTTTAGAACCTGATCTGTTTGAGCAGAGTAAGGAAATAAAGCTCTGGTTCATCACGCTGTGGCAGAAGTGAAGCAAGTTCAAAGTTGCCACTATGAGCAGGATGTCAAATGACATGGAAACCATTCACTAAAAGTACAATTTAGATCAAATGAGAGTCTAACATGCCAATTAAATTTGTTTAAAATTTTAAACAAAAATGAAATCAAAACTTTTATATCTCCATTGAAGATTGTGTTCTAAAATGTATACGCAAATCATTTAAGACTAATTTTATCTTTACAGTACAAGTTAAAATCTGATACAGTATGTATAAAATCCGAATATCATTTTATTTTTATATCACTAATGCTGTGTAAGTGTAATATATACAGTACCAGTCAAAAGTTTGCACACAAGTTTGGATTTGTTTTCTACATTTTAGAACGTTGCAGGATTTTTTTTTTAAATTACAAAATAACACATGGAATTAGGTAATTAAACATAACAACAACAACAACAGTCAGTTATTTTAAGACATGAAGGTAAGCTGTTCTGAAACAGTTCTTGCAAGAACAGTATTGTGTCAAGTGCATTTGCAAAACCCATCAAGCACCATGAAGAAACTGGCTCTCATGGAGACCTTCCTATGAAAGCAATACCAAAACTCACCTCTTACTAGCATCAAAAATCAATTAACAACACCTGAGATTAGAGCCATTATGAAGTAGCAGATACAGTGCCTTGTGAAAATATTCATACCCCTTGAACTTTTCCAAATTTTGTCATGTTACACCCACAAATGTAAATGCAACAAAGTGGCACATACTGACTGTTGTTATTGTTACATAATTACCTAATTCTGTATGTGTTATTTCATAGTTTTGAAATCCCCAGTATTGTTGTAGAATGTAGAAAATAAATCATTAAACAAAAACAAAGAAATTTGCAAGTGATCCCAAACTTTTGAGAGCGGTAGAATATATATATATATATATATATATATATACAGTACACTACTGCTCTCAAGAACGGTTTGAAGAGCTAAAATACATGAATAAATAAGCACTAAAATACAGACCTAATTAAACACACTAAGGGATACAGGTTAACAACGAATGCTGAAAATTTCTTGAAGATTCATTGAAGATTATCGCTCTGGTCATTTGTTGTAGGCACGTCTCCTTTCCTATACTACCTTTTCTAGTCTGGTCTGTAGTAAGCCTGTTTTATTTATCATTCCTGATTCAAATCTATTAATGTGTTTTAAATGTGACATGAATGACATGAAATAAACCTTGAGTAATTTCTATTTCCATTTTAATGTCTCTGGGTTTTTTTTTTTTTATAGGGGTGTTTTGGTAATTATTCCTCATGGTCAGCTAGCACATCAGAACAGCCAAAGGTCAGCTCATTAGCAGGTAAGTGTTTATCGGCCAAATAAAGATCATTAAGCAAAGATACTTTGGTGGACATTTCGGACACGCCGCTTTGTCGTACAAATTAATTGGTAGGTCCTGTTTTGGCAGTCATTCAGAACAATGCAGCAAAGAAGAGACTTTATTTCAGTGAAGACCTGGCAACCAATGCAGACACGTCTTCCAGGTGAGGACTATATCAAATGCCACAGCAGCTGACATGAAAGGTGACAGGAAAAAAAATGGAATGGAGATTTTTTTTTTTTTCCTTTTTTTTCTCGGTGTGTCCCGCTTCAGTTTAAGGATGGAACGTGAACTGATGGGGCTCATTAAAATTGAAGTCACTATGACTACCTGGTACCAGATGACGCGCTGTATCTCAGACTGACAGAGAGGCGCTCAGAGCCTCCTGTGTGAGCAGAATGAGGTGTAAAATAGGCCACGCTTCACCTTTTTTTGACATTTTTGCATTGCAATTATAAGATAGTAATGTTCACTTATTCTCAGCACTGGGTAAAGGGCAGACATTTGCATGGCGTCATGTCCCATTACATCACGTCGAGTATTATTTTAAATTAAAAATCACTCCGGTTGATGGGAAGTTTTACTACAGTGAAATAGAGTGTCGCTTCAGTTTCTCAAAAATAGTTACAGTCAGAGGTACGCATAGGTTCAGTCTTACAAATTGCAGCCCAACATGAAGCTGAGTTTCTCTTACCACCCTGATGTTTTTTTCTCTTTCTTCTTAGACCACACTATTCACTTTTTATTTATTTATTTTTTGTAATGAAAGACAGATCATGCTATTTTATCACTTTATACGTAGTTGTGTATAAAGTTGTTGAATGTTTACAAAACAAATTAGTTCCTGTTAATTACATTAAAGCTGCTTTTAAGTGTCATTTACTGTACACAAACACATCATTTCTTCTTTTTTCTCTTTTGAAGTTAATAAGACAACAAAACAGCATTTGTTGTCTGACAATGACAGCTGCAGTAGTGTTCCTGTAGATGTTCACATTGTGGAAAACTTACTAACACTGGAGACTCGTCCACTAAATGTTAAAGTAACAGGTCCGCAGCCCTTAAAGCTTAGAGCATTTTAGCTCTTATTTGTTATGCTGTTTTCTTTTGTTTGTTTGTTTGTTTTTTTAAATAAAAATATATAGGGCTCAGAAGTGGGCATCAGCACAAAATAGGCAACATTATAAAATGAATTTTCAAGAAAAAAAATGGGTCACATAGGCAAAGAAATAGCTCAGATACACGGTCATGTGTTTTAACTGTTGTTTTCAGTTGTTTCTAAACTGAACCAAACAACAATAGTAATACTGTATACTCATTCTGAGAGTTTGTGACGTCATTCCCATTCATCATTTTCCCATGGTAAAATTTACACTTTATAAGCGTAATGATAACTTATGATCTACCTGACATACCCAAAGTCTGAAGCCTCCCCATTAACACACACCGGCAAGACTTCCATTTAAGCATGTACAGTATCTGTGCCGCTCGAGTTTTAAGGGTTAAAGAAATCACCCATATAAATGTTTATTATTAATTTTGTTATTAATAATTATTATTATTGGTTTGTTATTAATCTTAGATTATATGTAGCATCACAATATAAGTTCCTCTGAATTAGCAGTTACTATAGAAACAGCAGTTGTTATATAATGCTGTTATATAAGATTCATTACCACCTTCTGACAAATCAGATTCAAGAATTCTGTGTGGATAAAAAACAGGATGAACTGCACATGATGTCATCCATGGGTTTTCTACAGAGCTGATAAACTGTGGGAGCTCTGGACGTCGCCATCCTGACAGCTCACACTCTGACTTATCCATAAAATGGCTTTAAGGGAGCCTGGCTGTTGGTTGGAACACACCTTCTTACCTTAGTTGCCACAGTTTTAGCCTTTGGCTTAGCTAAAATGTTATGGTGGCTAAGGATAATTTATATGCTAATGTTACTTTTGCATTCGATTGAACTCCGTCATTCATACTCTACACATCTTCCCGAGCCAACTCATACATTTCCTGTGGCAAGATTAACTACAACAATTCCATTAAGCTGGTTAGCTAAACAAGCTAGTGCTTTGACACCAATTGTTAGCTCAAATCATCCACATCCCTAATGATGCATAATTTTAAAGTAATGGTAATTGATGAGCTACATTAAAAACTCATCCCCCTGTAAAGTTGTCATAAATGGGAAATCTAGTTATGGAGACCCAAACAAATTTTTGTTGGACATTTTAACATGGGGTTCTAAGGGGATTGGAGGCCTAGTGGTCCTTCGGGGAACTGCATATTTTGCACGTTGGGCTAATTTTTTCGCCCTTTGAAAACTACTAAATGAAAGACGCTAATGACTGTGGTGTTTCAGAAACAGTGGATCACATAATTTGTGAACATTTCCCCTTTCTAAAGGGAAAAAATTGTAGGAGATGATCTAATGGTTTCTACTCAACATTAAATTCATTAGCTACTAATGGGAATATGGGTTAATGTGCACTATTATCCTAATGCAAGTTTAAAAAAAAAAACTTTCCATCATGTATATGAATTTTATCAGATCTTGATGTCTAATATTTCCTCTCTCGTTTCAGTTCAATACAGAGTTTTTTTTTTTCTTCTTCCTCTTTCACACTCTGCTTTTCTCTCATGCTCCCTCTTCCCTTATTCTTCAAGGTCATTTTTAGTTGTGCTTGGCCATGTTCTTTCTGAGAAGGCCGAGTGTAGGAGGCGAATACTCGCATGTCCTCGGTGGCAAGGTCTGCCTCTGAGTGCTGTCGGACCACTCAGCGAATCATAAGCTTGTCCATTATCTTCTTCTGCTTGTATCCTATATGCTTTGTGATTATGCTCTGCAAGCTAAACTTACAAGACAGGCAACCACAACAGGAAGGGATTTGCAGTGTTTATCCAGCCTGAGACCTTTCGTGTCTCCTGTGCATGACTGATCGATAACTTGCGGTGTGGTCAGGGTTTCAAATCACTGCTTCACTGTATGCATCCTTTAATGGCTTTGTATGTCTATGTGGTGATTTAGGAGGACCTAAAGAGACCTCTCTCTTTACTGCACACATTGGGTCTAATAGTCTTTTCACTGGAGTAGTCACTGCTGTGCTGCTGGTTCAATGAAATAGACAGGCATAGCTGGGATATCTGTTAAAACTGTAATGAGGTGAAAACCAATAGTTGGATTTAGTTGTTGGCCTCCTATACATGATTCTAATCTCTCAGGAACCTTTTTTCAGTAAAGAACTCTTAGAATCTGAACTAGGACTCGAAATCTGTTCTAACAAGATGTCTTCATGGTCGATTTCCATTCAATCTTTTAAATTGGTCTTCTTAACACTAGCTACATTAACATAGACAATATTTTATCAATCCAATAGAAATCATTCTGATTAAATAGTCTAGAGGGAGCATGGTGGCTTAGTGGTTAGCCCTGTCGCCTTTCACCTCCAGGGTCCTAGCTCGATTCCCGCATCGGGTCTGTGTGCTTTGAGTTTGGATGTTCTCCCCGTGCTCAGTGGGTTTCCTCCGCATCCTCCTACCGTCTAAAGACATGCAAATTAGATTAACTGGTGTTCCCAAATTGCCCGTAGTGTGTATGTACAGTATGTGTGTACCTTGCGATGAGTTGGCACCCAGTCTAGGGTGTACCCCACCTCGTGCCATATCTCCTACGATAGGCTCCAGGCTCCCCGCGACCCTGAATACAGAATAAATCGGTATTTACCAGGGGTCTCCAAATCCAGTCCTGGAGGGCCAGTGACCAGCACAGTTTGTAATTTACCAACACCTAAACACACCC
>JAQMYJ010000040.1:7050225-7067725 GCA_030014305.1 Clarias laeviceps | reverse complement strand
TGTCAGCAGCAGCTCAAAAAGATGTGTCTTGTCCAGAGAAAGCTGGGTACAGCCTTTAACCTTCCTAGTTGGTACAGTAGCAGTTGATGGATGGAAGAGGGCACTAATCTGAAAAGAAGTGGGGAGCGATTGAAAACGAATAAATCAAGAAGAAAATTAGGGAGAAAAAAAAGCTGTAGTTGTTCCATCCATTTTTATACCGTATGTATACAGTACAGTACCAATGTTGTGGTGAAGAGGTGTGAATAGTTAGATCCCATTCCCTGCTGTAAATGGAGAGTCATACAGGTATGATACTTTACATACAGAAACCCAACAGCTACTGTATATACAGTATGACTGATCTCATATATGTGGAGTAATAAAATTATGAGTTTGTTTGACCGATACTTCAGTTTCAGTGTACTGTGAGAAAGGGTTAAAGCAATAATTGGTAAATTGTATTGGTATTGGAGTAATGAAACACTCCTAATAGTTTAATATCATTTAGTGTATTGTAGGATGAATGCTTTCTTAACATGAAAAATGGTGAGCTGAGTCTCCCAATGCAGTATAGAGATGCTGAAAACGCTGTTCTGGTTTTGTAGTGGCCCTTGTTGCTCTCATTACTGTGGATATTGCTTTCTCGTGCCAGTGGCTTTACTGCTGCTATTGCCTCTGGTACAAGTGTGATGGCTTATACTGTAGATAGATCCAGTGTAGAGGCAGGTACACACCAGGAACATAATAATAATTAAAAAATAAATAAATACAATTTAAAATAAACAATAACATTTCTTGCAATGGAATGTTACAATAGAAAAAAAAAGAGGATATTTTAAAATATGTTCTATACGGTTCATACACACATACTGTACTATACATGCATATTTAACTCTGTCTGTATAAAAGAAAAAAAAATTATGCAATATATATATGTCGCATAATCATGCATTGTATAATTATAGCTTGCCAGTTTGATCCTTGGAATATGCTGTCATATTGGTATATGGTTATATGAACTTGCAACTTTTGCGTGGGATAAAGGTGGAACAACCTGCTTATTATATACACTGAGCTTATGTTTAAGGCCACAAACCTATAAAGTGAATTAGAAAGAAGTTCTTCTATCTTTATAATCATTGCACACACATCATGAGCCAAGCACAAAAGCCAAGAACAAGAGGCTTACTGTCTTACCAAAGATTCTAAGTGACGTGACACTGCGTGAAATCTAGCCTAAGTGGATCCTGAGAAAACAGCTGCTTGTGGCGCTCCTTGGGTGTGAGATTTACTGACCTCCCAATAAACCTTAGCAGAGATTACAGCCTGTCCACTGCATTAATTAATTGGACAGCCTGGCAGCTTTTGTAGCAAATCCTAGGCAGGACCTCAAAGCTTTGATTAAATCCAATGCTAAACCTGAAACATTCCTGAGCAGCTCGAGATCCATTTTCTTTTCATGTTATAAATTTGGGCTCAAGACTGAAAAACATCCTAATGGAATTCAGCTGATGGGTTTTACGCTGCCGTAGAGAGAAGTCCTGTAACAACCTTGCACATAGAGGGACTGACACGCTTTTCTCACTTTTGCCTCTCCAGCTGCTTGCGTAATTATCTTGGTTCCTAGAGCCTGCTCAATGCTGAGAAGCTTTAGTGCCACTTCTAAGAAGGATTCTGATTAAGACTCATAATCTGCAGCGGAGGAATGATCACAGACAGGAAGGACTTTCAAGGATAAAGCCTGAAGAGGACTACAGTGCAGAATCAATCCCATGGGTTTGGTTCATTTATTTTATTACCTGGGAAAGATTTTTCAAAACTGCCCGGGATAGGTGGGATAGGCTCTTTCCTATCAATCACATCGACACTAGCAAATCATGGGAGTCTATGAGCTCCAGCAGTTCAAGAAGATGAGGTTGGCTTCATGTATCTCAAAGGAAGCACATGATAGCCTTCACCCTTCTGAATCACATGATAGGGGCCACCTAACTTATTGGTGAGAGATACGCCAAAGCTACCAAAGCTATTACGGATGAAATTTGGAATAAATCTTAAAAATAGAAGACTAGATAGGCTCAGTTTTGTCGGAGTGGCATCAGGTGCATAACATTGTCGCTCAATATCAACAGCATTTCAACCACAGCAAGACAGTCATTTATGACACATGATTTGTCATATTTTAAAGTCACTGTTCAAAGTAATTTACATGGCAAGAGTGAAACGAGCGGAATGTCCTCCAGATTTAGTCTCCAGTTGCCCTTATATTTTTCATCTCATTATCAAAATGTTGGTAGCACCCATATAAGTGGTGGGAGCTGACTGGTGGATGATGACCAAATTGTGGAAAAAATGGCCCAGATGTGTCAGTTTGGTGTTTGGATGTTGCTGCATTGTTCAAAATTAAAATACTCCTTAGCCTGGTATTAAAGCTAATTAAATTAAAAAAAATTATCCACTGTCATTTATCTTCATCTAGTATATACTATATGTGTAAGAAATATAGCCTGAAATAAGGATGGGATTAGTGATCTATAATCTATAATCTGGATCATGAGCTTAAATGGGGATAGGATCAGGTCCTGAAACTGTCAGGATCAAAGCCTGGGAATGAAACAAGGTCAGAACAAGAAGTAGAAATAGAAACAGAGACTGGGCCAGGATCGGGAGAGGAAGCAGTGGCAGTCGTGCAGCAGCCATGTCTGGTGAGCTCACACTGTTGTTAGCTTCAGGTTCTCTCTCTCTGCCTATACCTCAGGAATATAGACTATATACCTTTTGATACTCGCCTTTCTCGTTGTAGCTTATCTTAGTGTGATTTTTGTCAATAGTTTCTATATAACTTATAATATAATATAATATAATATAATATATAATATCACAACCATTTATCATTCCCTAACTGCTGATGTTATCCAGTCAGTTCCCGCAAGGTTGATCATAATGATAATTTTCATCATATGAGTTACTCCACATCAAAATAGCAGAGTTATATAAGACCAAACTGTTTTAACATTAACATAGCACAACTCTTTACCTAACTCCTAAATGAGATTAGACACATTAAAGCTGATAACCATTGAAAATGCATGCCCTGCCTCAAATCATTAACCCAAGCAAGTATTCAGTAACAACAACTGTGTAAGAGCTTCCCATTTAGTCGGATACACTAATGCACCAAAGGAACAACTGATGCTCCAAGTAACGCTGATGCAATTGAATTATTTAAAATGTTAGGTGTAGTCACATTGGTTAGTTAGATTGCTTCATTTCCTGTGAAATGACTGCACCAGTGTTTGCTTTTTCCTGTTGGTGAATGGCATGACAGCCAGAATGGAAGGGAGGGGGAAAAATGCTGCTGAGTGTGATAAAAAGAAACATTTTTGACACATCAGAAAGAAGCAGAAAACAAGCTTTGAAACTTGGATCATACAAATTTCAATGCTGTATTAACATAATCTTGTGCTGATATTTTGCTCCAAACTATGTCAGCTTTTGGTTCCTATTTTGAATGCAATCTTTGGCATTTGAGTTTTACATAGTGGATATTACGTTATTGCTTCTGGAAATCCATAATAATAATAATAATAATAAATAGACAAAGAAAATTCTTGGAAAAATGGTAAAATAGGTGTGCAATGGCACACTGCGTTCACTTGCAAGACACTGAAAACATATTTTTTCATAGTTACAAAGATATGCATTGTTATGCTGATTCCAGAGAGAATGTCTGTGAGTCGAGGGGGCATGACTTGGGCCACTCACTGTAGCTGCCCCTCCCACTGCATGTAAAACTCACAGGCACAGAGAATGGATCCGGCATAAACTTCAAAGTCAGTGCGCTCCTGTGATATTTTTACTTGTATCAGAGAAAGCGTAGGTGTTAGAGCTTTTGTCCATGGATTGTTTGAGAGATGATGCCTTCCTTAGCCTTGTGGGGTCTTTTTGTCTAAAGTTTCATGTGTGCATTTCAACAGTTGAACACAGTATGACAATTTTACAAAAAGCGTTTTGTGCTGAAAATCAGCCAGATTGTAAAAAGATCGGATTCCTACAAAATCTTTTTTTTTTTTGCCAGGTCTCAAACAATGCTTCAAAGCTCCTTAACGGTTTCACCAATTTTCTTCATTCTTTTGGAGCTGGCAGGAGATCTGGCTCCGGTTTAATACAAGTTTTTGGGAATATGTGAAAAATTTAGCACAAATTGGGGAGAGAGAAAGAGAGAGAGAGAAAGAGAGAGAGAGAGAGAGAGCACATGCATGAGGGTCGGCTTCATGGCCCAATCCTTCCACAGGTACAACCAGAAATATTTCCCAAAGTTTTTGTGCTTTCAAAAAATTATAATAGATTACAATATAATAATTAGTATATAGTAATATACAGTAGTTTATAGTATATAGTAGTAATATAGTAATTAGTATAATTACAACAATAATAGGGTTGCCCAATATCATCATGATCATCATCATCATCATCATCATCATCATGAAGAATAAGAAGTAGAATCTTCACTTTGATTTTATAAAATGTTATTTACCTGATTAATAATAAATACAATAATAACACAAATACACAATCATAAAGAATATTTAAAAAATACATTAATACATAAACTTGATCTTACAGATAATTAGATTTTTTTTTACTTATAAAATAATGTTATAATGTTTGTAGAGAAGTTGATAATGAATAATAAATCAACATACAGTTAGTGAATAAATGTTCAACAGATGATGCTTAATGACAGGAATTAGGGACAAAGTTAGAAAAGCCTTTACAACCTGCAAGAAATTTGTAATAAATATTTAGCTGACAGAAGCACTTAAGATGGATTATACCATTCCAGAAGAAGGTCCCTCGGGCCCTCGCCATACGAATTTAATCCATTCCATTCGAGTTTGTAACTCGAAATTTTGTATAGCAAAGTGCATTTTCCCATAGGAAACAATGTAAATGCAGATAATCCGTTCCAGGCACTTAAAAATATTACTAAAACTTCAAAATTTTCAACACTATAATCAGTTTTTGCATATTCAAACAATCAAAACATTTACTGTAGAAAGACATATTAATGAAGTAAAGTACAAAATAAACAGTCATTAAACCCCACTTAACCTTTAATTATTATTGTGATTCTTGAAGTTCCAGACAATTAGAAAACAGTACAGAACACAGAATTACCGATTATAAATTACCCCGAAAAGTGGCTCATTTTTTTTTATACCATCCTTGTTTTATTTTATTATTTTTTTGCACTAAAACAGTTTAACATTCACATAAACAAGTTTTACCTGGCTACCGGAGATGTACTAAACCAGAAATGTGCTCGACCGGCTTGATTGCTTGTATGCTGAAAGTGCTTCGCGTGTCGAAGCAAAATCCAGCCAAAATGTTGGTTTGTCATTTGCAAAATTCTATAGCTCAGGCATTCTTATGGTGAGGGTCCACTGTACCTTTCAGAAGACCAGGAGGATGAGAATGTTTGTCACCGTCATGGGACTATCTGACCATTTTGATTCATACACATACACATTCACATTCCATACAAACTTAAATAATTCTTTTGATTGTGTAAAGCTGCTTTGCGATATAAATAAAATTGAATTGAATTGAATTGAATTTGGATAAAATTGGAATAATATAATTTTGACTTTCTGTTCTTAATTAGCTGAAGCGTATTTAAAGTCAGCAGTCAATAAAATTAAGCTACTGTACAGGAATTTGTCCATTCAAGAGCCTATTAAAATAACAAATACCCATATAGTACCTTATGTTTGAATGAAACAAGATCAGTAAGTGAAGCAAGGCAACAATTGAATGCATAAGTGATTAGTATTTTTTGTGTACTTTAGTGAGTTTTGTAATTGCAAAAGCTTAAATGAGGAAGCTGCTTAGTTAAGATACCTACAGAGCCATGCTTCACTTTTACGCTGCCAGTCTGGTCATTATTTGACCATTATCTGGATTATTTTTCTGTGCAGTAGACCTGCTGGTGCTCTGCAGTCTTTTGTCCTCAGCTAAAATCCCTGTCTTTCTTCCTGTCTGTCTGTTTGGCTGTCTGTCTGTTTTTCTCTCTCTCTCTCCCAAAGTGTCAGCCGAACCCAGGTCAGAAATACAGCTAGACCACAGATGAGCTTTTTGCTTGATTGCTACAGGAATCGGTCAAAACGAAAACTTTTCAGCACAAATAATATGGCAGCTTTCCAGCTCACAGTGACAAAAAAAAAAGAAATTACATTAATACCGCAGGGAAAACAGGATGCAGGTGTGCTATGTTAGTCATTACACTCATAGCTCATCCCTCAAACATCTCCTTCCTAATGCACACCAACTAATCTACACCCTGCTTGCTTTTTTAATGCAATATAAATGAAAAAAAGGTTTATATACAGTATGTATATATGTGTTCAAGACAAACCAGGAGTAAGTGTCCTCTGATTTTTTTTAGCTGCATATTTAAAGAAATGTTACAAATACCAAATGAAATACAGAAATTCAATGTAAACAAAAAGAAGCATGCAAAACTACATCAAAAATCAATTTAAAGAAAAGATACCAGAGTGATTAAGTTGCTTCATGGGTGTTTTTCCTGACTAGTGATAGTCCGTTGGGTTTTATCACCCTACACCAGTTAATTTTGTGTGTTTATGTGTTTTTCTTTTGTTTTGTAAGTGTGTTTGGCAGCAAAAAAGGAAGTTTTTTTGTTATGCTTCCTGGACGAGTTTCTTCGCCAATAATTATCCATTATAATTATAATAATCACCATGGTCTCTTTTTTCACAGCCTGAATCTTTATATGAGAAGCACCATATGGCGTCTCATAAATTTTAATTCCAATGATTGCTTCATTGACTTGCAATGAAATTAAAGTCTATATACTATATTGAAGACAAATATAAGTATAATTGTAGCTAACATTTCATGTTCTGACTTTTTGTTTTATTTCATTTGTAGTTTGTATGGTGTGGAATCTTCAAGTAAACATCCCTAAGCTATTGAGGATGTCTTTTTGTCTAATGTTTTTTTTTTTTTTTTGTGAAAGCCCTGCTTTTGTTTGTTTCAACTAATACTTATAATTACTGTAACATATTCCAAAAGCATTTCCCTTACTGCACAAAAGATTGTAATTTTTTTCCCTCTTTCTTTCCTCAGAGTTATGAGAAGAAGCCATTGCAGAAAATTTTAGTACGACTGCAAAAAGAGAAACATGGTTAATAAACTAGACTGTTTAAAAATCCAGCTCCATCAGCTACATATTGGTCTAAACAACACCAGCATTACTGAAAACTCAGAGCAGTGGCCCGTGTTCAGTGCTGGCACATTTGCTTATCAAAAGTGAAACATTACATCCTAAGTTCTGTCTGTGTGCTTCCCTTTTTTTTTTAAGACAATAGCTGAGTAAGCTGATCTGGCATTTACAACCAAGCACATTTTTCACAGCAAATAAATGACAGGCTTTTTCTCCCCCCAGCAAAACTCTCGTACATAATCTACTATATTACTCATTTACCTCAGTACTGCTTTGAGCATTAGGGTAAAAAGGTATAAATTGAGCTTGTTGAAATGAATAGAGGAAATAGAATTTGACCTTACTCAGTTACAGGTTGGCAAACAATTTCTCCCGTTTGTCAATTTTATTTACTTTTTAAATCAACCCACAACATACAGTAGCAACATTCTTGAATTGTGCTAAAAAATACAACTGACCTCTAAAAACTTTAATTGGAGCTTTTCACTTGCAGTTAATGCTTGGCCAGAGTAAACCATGCTGTGTGATGTTCCACATGCCCAAGGTCAACCAGTTCTCCTGTACACACTGCTGTACTGTATATCTGACTAATTATAATTTGGCACAGCAAAGAAAACATGCTGACTGTTTGCCAACTGATTCTGAGGAACCTCTTTACCTGGACTTAATCCATATCTGACAAATCAAAATCTGTGTAAAGTTGCTGTGTGGGAAAGAAGTGGGGAAACTGCTCTCTCAGCTCAAAATGTAGTTTTCCTTCTGTTTTCTAATTAGCTATGTTTGCACACAATTACATCAGAGCACCCAATATTGAGTAAGGTAATGTGATCTTTTTTGATAATCAAAGCTCTCGTGGATCCGCTCACTAAGGGATTTTTGATTTTCATATTCAACTCAATTCACTTAAATTTCATTCGTATTTGTTTTTGTTTTTGTTTGTTTTTTTAAAAATATGGACATAAATTAGATAAGAGCTACCTCTAGGACAATTCTTTTTACTTGGCAATCATATACAGATAAAACACTATATACACCTGCGGTTTCATTATATTCAAATAGGTACTCTTCAATATGGAGTTGATCCCCTTTTGCAGCTATAACAGCTTCAACTCTTCTTAGAAGGCTGTTCACAAGATTTTTGAGTGTTTCTGTGGAAATTCATTCTGTAGAGCATTTATGAGGTCAGGCACTGATGTTGTACAAGAAGGCCTGGCTCGAAATCTCCGTTCCAGTTCATCCCGAAGGTGCTCGATGGGGTTGGGGTCAGGGCTCTGTGGAGGTCAGTCAAGTTCTTCCACACCAAACTCATCAAACCATGTCTTTATAGTCTTTGCTTTGTACACTCGGGCTCAGTCATGTTGAAACAGAAAAGGCCATTCTCCAAACTGTTGCCACAGAGTTGGAAAATAGCATTGTCCAAGATGTCTTGTTATGCTGAAGCATTAAGATTGCCCTTCACTGGGGATAAGGAGCCTGATTGAAACACCTGAATTCAATAATTAACAGCTTTGGCCAAATACATTTGTTCATATACTGTAGTGTATCGCTTAAATTATATTTCCCCAAAGTTGTGCCATAAAAATCTGCTCTTGGCACTCTTTATTATGCACATGTTCCTTTTGGAGATATTATCCATGTTCATGGTTTCTATAATTTCTATGCAAATTCTCCTCTTACAATAACCCTTCCATTTTCCTCCCACCTGCCTCACTTATGAAGTGTTCACACAACTTAAAACACCAGAAGCCTACACATTTTTAAAGTTAAATAATGTCAAGCTGAAGAGCATGATTATAGCTTTCAAGTGGCACTTGCGAAAGCTGTGGATCTCAATCTTGCAATTGTTGGGATTGTACTTTCCACCCATATACTCTATTACGCAAATTGTCTTTTGTCATCGCTGTAATATTACCAACATCAGGCCAAATCTGAGTTTTATAACGCTAAATCTAGCTTCATTATTGCACTCATTATTATTATTATGATTATGATTATTATTATTGGAATATTCTCAATATCAACAGTGAAAGGAGAATTTTGATCTTAGAGACTTTCGTACGGGCATGGTTGTAAAGCGCCAAACGGGCAGGTTGAGTATTTCAGAAACTGCACAGAGAAACAGAGAAAATCTCTGGAGAAAATGGCTTGATGGATACTCCACTCTTTACAATCAAGGCTAATGGAATAGCGTCTCAGAATGGACAATATATTGAAACTTGATTTGGATTGGCTCCAAAAATACAAACCCACATTGAGGTCCTCTCCCGTCAAGCCAAGAACAGGAATTTAAGGCTTAACAAACCAGAACAAACCTTGATGAATTTTTATTTCTGCTGAAATACAGATAGTAGGATCAGAATTTGGCACCAACAACATAAATCCCTGGACCCAACCTGCTCTGTGTTTAATGATCGGTAATAGTGGTGGTGTATTGGTGTGTGGAATGCTTATAGCTTTAAGCTTACAGCTTAGTCTGTGAGTTTAATTTAGCCATATGTTTGTGATGCCACCCAAAGCAGTGTTGCACGAGTACTACTACACATAAATTTTTTATGATTTATGCATTTATCCAGAAATGAGATTGAATTTGAAGAAAATAATCTGTTTTTTTATTTTATTTTGAAATAATCACCAAGCTAAAAATAGCAAACTGAATAAACTAGTTAAATCTTGCATTCCAATAAAATAAAACTCATTAAACTAACTAACAATAATCATAATTCCAAGTCTTCTCATTTCTATTATTTACAGTACATGCATGTAATGGGTGATAGTGATTATGGATTAATAACATTTGCATAAATCATACTGACTTAAACTTGTTCTGTCACACAAACTAAGAGCTGATTCATATGTATACAATTTCTATGAACTTCTAATTGTATATTGAAGTATACAAAGACCGTTTCCTTAGACATACAGTGCTGTGAAAAAGTATTTGCTGATGTTTTTGGCATATGTACAGTATCACACTTAAATGATTCATATCTTCAAACACATTTTAATATTACAACAAAAAAAAAAAGACATGGGTACATACAGAATGCAGTTTTGCAACTGCGATCATACAGTATGTGGCTTTCTGCATTAAATCACAAGAAGCACTGCGTGACTGCAAATAGTTTTATAAGTAAGAATGGTTTCACTTGTTTGTGTAATTTATTATCCCCCCCTGTACTTTTGTTTATAATTATTATTTTAATAACTGTTTTGTTAATAACTGTTAAATTGTGCATATTAAAATTAGAACCATCTGCAAGTATAATTTTTTAATGAGCAATAGCAATAATGATGTTAAGTCAAAGCAGTTCATGTAACTTTATCATATGTGGTTTTAATATATCAAATTTTATTACATTAAAAAAGATGTAAAAGTGATAAAGACAAATTACATACATATATACACTATATTGCCAAAAGTAGTCACTCGCCAGCCTTGAGTAACATCCAATTCTTAATCCATAGGGTTTAATATGATGTTGGCCCACCATGTGCAGGTATAACAGTTTGTGGGAAGCCTTTTCACAAGGTTTAGGAGTGTGTTTATAAGAACTTTTGACTATCAGAACCCAATTGATGTTGTACGAGAAGGTCTGGCTTGTAGTCTCTCCACTAATTCATTCGAAAGGTGTTCTATCGGGTAGAGATCAGGACACAGAACAGGGTTGTTGTTCGCACCAGTCAAGTTCTTTCACACCAGACTCGCTCATCCTGTAACACAGCGTGCACGTTTAGTTTAAGTTAATAGTTTAAAACACCAACTCATCCTCTCTCTAAAATAAATCCTGGGTAAGGGCGAATGGCCCGAGAGGATCTTAAATTTTATTTTTAGTTTCTACCATCCCGTACATTCTCGCGGAGCTCTGTTTATTTTGTGTTTTCAGTTTTCTTTATTTCTTAAATAATAATCCCGCACCATCTCTAAATAGGAAGGTCTTCTCGTGCGTGTCACAAACACTTTCACAACTCCAATTTCATTCACCCTCTCTGAAGCCCTGCGTTAGGGATCTTATAAACATTATTCCTTCTTGTGGTGCGGCTCTTTATACCGCACCAGGTAATGTCTTTATGGACCTTGCTTCTTGCACTGGTGTGCAGCCATGTTGGAACAGGAAAGGTCCATCCCCAAACAAAAAATTTGTTCCCACAAATTTGGGAGCATGAAGTTGTCTAAAATGTCTGATGACATGAGAATGCTGAATCATTAAGAATTCCTTCCACTGGAAGAAAGGTGCCAAGCCCAACTCCTGAAAAGCAGCCCACATCACAATCTCCTTCCACAAACTTTACACTTGGCACAATACAGTCAGACAGTTCTCCTTGGCACAATGCAGAGAATTAGCGCCCGACCAGACTAGTGCATCAGATTGCCAGACAGAGAAGTGTGATTCTTCAATCAAGATAACACGTCTCCACTGCTCTAAAGTCCAGTGGCTGTGTGCTTTACACCACTATATCCAATGTTTTGCATTGCACTTGGTGATATAAGGCTTGGATGCAGCTGCTCGGCCATGGAAACCCATTCCATGAAACTCTCTACACAACTGAGCTTCAGCTACTCTTTTGGACACATGAACTTTTGAGATCTGTAGATATTGACTCTGCAGAAAAATGCCAACCATTGAGCACTATGGGTCTCAGCATCTGCTAACCCACTCTGTGATTTCACGTGGCCTACCACTTTGTGGCTGAGTTTCTGTCGTTCATAATCTCTTCCACTTTGTTATAATACCGCTAACAGTTGACTGTGGAATATTTAGTAGCGAGGAAATTTCACGACTGGACTTATTGCACAGGTGGCATCCTATCACGGTACCATGCTGGAATTCACTGAGCTCCTGAGTGTGACCCATTATTTCACAAATGTTTGTAGAAGTGTCTACAAATGCCTACTGTAGGTGCTTGATTTTAGAGATCTGATTTTATAGGTGCTTGATTTTAGAGATCTTTTATATACCATGGAAATGATTGGAACAACTGAATTAAATTCAAAATTATTTGGATGGGTGAATTAATACTTTTGCCAATATAAATGACTAGAAATGTTAATTTGTTTAAAAAAATTTTTACAAATTAAAAAACAAGAAAAAAAAAGTTTTTTATTAGGCATGTTATAATTAATATTTTTTTAAATGATGTACAGGATACATTTGAACAGCATTACTCCTATTGTAAGAGTCATTACATCTATTTGACTTAATGTTTAAGTTTGGTAATGAACAGCAGGCTTTGTTGTCTGTGAATGAGATGTAATTTGGCTGGAGCAGGGAAATAGGCAGTTCTGTCTTCTCTACATCTGTATCACACCAGCAAGACTTATCTCTTTATGTTTTCCATATATCAGACATTTATTATGATTATTAGAACAGTCAGACCAAGAAAACATTAATTTCCTAAAGAAATGTTGCCAAATAGATGAGAAGAAGCCTATAGATTTTCTTAAATCTCTCACCAGAGTGACAGATCGCCAATGACTGCCTCGGCCTGTTCTGTCCTATGATGTTTATTGCCATAAAAAAAAAAAGCCATTGCTAAATGTAGCACTTTACATCTTCTTAATGTGCTTTATTTGCACATGTTTTGCTGA
Organism: Clarias laeviceps; assembly: GCA_030014305.1. Lineage (NCBI taxonomy): Eukaryota > Metazoa > Chordata > Actinopteri > Siluriformes > Clariidae > Clarias > Clarias laeviceps. Next base: position 7,054,910 of record JAQMYJ010000040.1, on the reverse strand, counting down.
GTGTACTTTAACTGGTCTAGATGTACTTTTCAGCACTTCAGGTAATCAATTTTTTAGGGTTGGGTTTGAGGGAAATTTGTAGATAATATATTTCAAATTTGGTTATATTGTTCCTAAACGTATATTATTCCTTTTTCCAGTCTATTATGCAAAAAATCCAATGATGACATCAGATCCAGTTATCTTGATATTTGCTTTGCCTTGACCGAGGAATGGAAAAACAGTGTGACTACGAGTATGAGAAGAATTATTGATGCGTAACTCAAATAAGATCGGGATGCATATATTACATTCCTGTAATTAGAACGCAGTGTTGTTTGGCCGTTTTTCTATGTTATCGTAAGCACATAATTAGGTTTTATAGAGCAATGCACTTACTACAGATTATAGCAGATACATTTTGCTGTAAAAATAGATTGTTTATGAGATCATAAATTAATGATTTACAGATAATATGAGGCTTAGGAATTGCTCATTAAAGCTTTTCTCGTATATCATTATTGTTTTTTTTTAATATGTAGAAGGATTTTATTAAAGCTCAACACTATAGAGAAGGAAAACAATGTAGAAAAATGCAGTGTGTTGCTAGTGTTGAAATATGTATAGCATTGTGCAGTGGGTTTTACAGACTATATTCTCCAAAAAACACCTTAAGTTATATGTATTTTTTTTTACCACCATTAGTTCCTGACTTCTTGGACACCCTGTAAAAAATCAGACTTTTTCTCCTTTCAAAACCCGGGAATGATTGAAATTGCATTACACAAATCAGGAGACCTTGAGCCACTTCTCAACGTGATGAGTGAGGCAGGAAAAATGGCGAACATGGCTCCATGCAATGTGCTGCCTTTTATTCACCCTCGAATCATCAGCACAGCAAGTTCAGGTGGCTGGAAAACAACAGTCACTTTTTCCACCATCTGTTCACACTTGCTATAGTAAAATAGAGATGCAGATCAAAGGAAATTCTCTGAGCCATCAGGAATCCAGAACTGATGTCTAATCAACTGGAAGACATCTGTTAACGAAAGCCTTAAGTATTGCTTTTTTAAATTTGGCTGGCCAGAAGGTGTTCCTAAATTTTCTACAGTATATAGTAGCTGTAGTTCTGGTATAAGTAAGTCTCAAGGCAGTTGTATGGCAGACGATCCACATACAGTAAATCTGAACTCAATTGTAAACAGAATAAAAAAAAAATGCAGTGCTATTTAACAAAGAGAAACATATAAAAGCTGATATGGTGAAGCTTTTTATGTATAAGAAGACGTTTTCTTACATTTCTTATATATATGTGGAAGGAGTCTCACGTGTCATTGCCTTTGTAATAGTTAATAAGTACAAAAAGGCATACAAAATTATATTTGTTCTTGCAGATAATCTGTTCCAGCCACCTGAAAATATTAACTATATTACCAAGTTTCCAACACTATATTTATATTTTTGGATATAAAACAAGTAAAACATTTGGAAAAGACATCATAAATGAAGTACTGCAAAATATGAAATAAATGGACATTAAACGTCTCTTAACTATGCTTCATGATTTCTCTTGGCACAAGCTGATTTCTTTCTTAATTTCCACTGAAAGTTAGCTCTCTTTTCTTCTTGCTATCATCCTTGCTAACTTTCTTAGGACCTGTGGTGCTGTTTTCACTAAATCTGAAACAAAATGCAAAAAAAAAAAAAAAAAAAAGAAATCCACAAATAAAATGAAAATTTGTAAAACCTCACTTTGTTCAGTTTGGTTTATTCCTTTACCGAAAATGTCCTTGCAAATTTCTTGTAAAATTTTGATTCTTGAAGGAGGGTATGCTGAGGTTCCACGGTGCCACTACAGAAAGAGAGGGACTTTGTGCTATCTGATATAACATTATGACTTTTATTTTGCCTTACTAATTTTCTCATACTTAAAAAAAAAATAAAAAAAAAATTAACACAGGACTCAGAGCTCCTGCAAAGTGTGACTGTTAATGTTCCAGCTGAAATACACCTCAGACAATGCGTTTTTTTAATACCCCAAACACCCATTATTTTATTTCATCACCATATGGGTCATTTAAATTCTGCTGAATCACACCAATTCAGAGAACAGGAGGAACAAGTCAGGGCGAGGGGATCTTCCTATGAGGTCACAATTGGGGAAAACTCTTATTAGCTTGTTAGTTCATACAAAAATAGAAAAAGAACAAAAACATAAAAATTTTTCTTTGTCCATGCACATTTTAATGTCTAAAAATGATTTAAATGTAAATTTTGCACAATAGGTTCTCTTTAAAAGGCATGAAGGATAAAAAAGAGGCTGGTTATATCACAAGAATATATAATGTACATGATTTACAGATATTCCACAGCATTGAAATCATCATACATTATAAACAGATAAAATTTCATTCAGTAATATATTAAGAATTGTAATAAAAAAAAAGTGCTGTGGTATAAAAGAAAAGTCAAAATGTAAAAACAGTCAACTTACAGTACAGTATTAAAAGGTAATACCAGTAACTCTGTTTCATTGTCTCGCCACATCACACAATCCTGTGACTGATTGGTTTCCTATAAAACCACTTCCCTTGGATTTTATTCCGTCCTTGCTGATCAAGATGAATGGAGTGTTGATATGGACAGGGACTTCCCGTATACCATTCTGGGATCACGTATTGTGGTTTCTGCTGGAATTAATCAGATTTTGGCCTGACTAAAAAGAGTCTTTTTGTTCAGGCTCAGCAAAGAAAATAGCTTTAAGTGTTTGGCAAGAGAAGACCGCTGAGTGGACTAATGGTAACAGGAACTCATGGGGAGCGACAGAGGGAAGAGCAGCCCCTTCATGTGGTGGAGACGAGAGCGCCGAGAGAACGATGATTCCCCTGAACGAAACTTGTTAATGAGCTCAAAATGCCAGTCAGAAATGTCTGCAACCAGCAGGGCAGCAGCTGAGGTCATTAAAACAACCCACAGATTCACCAATATGTACATTTTTACACGTAGTTCAAGTCTAGGGATATTTTGCGGAACATATAGTGACTAGCTTTATTTAAATTTCTATGAGGTTTGTAGCAGAACAAACATGCTTATAGAGTCTATTATCAACATGAGCACATGGGCCATGAATTTGAAACTGGTTTCTCTCCCCTTGTGTTTGCACAGGTCAGTGTGAGGTCACTCAGCAAGGAGGACAAAAGCAGCATGATAAAACACTGCTTTCAGACTGAATTTGGAATGAAGGATAAAAGGGGGGCATATAAACAGCATGAGGTGCTTTGTCAAAAAATAAATAAAGTGATTGAGAGGTGGGAAACTGCTATGGATTGTGTGGATTTGGCGCTGACGTTTTCGGGTATTGTGTATATGCCCATACAATTACTGTAGATAAGTTTATTATATCTCTGGGGCTTACAGTATATATCCGTATTTCTTTCAGTGACTATAAACAGATCAAAACACTTGTAAAAGATACTTGTAAAAAGACACTTGTAAAAATAGATCAGACAAAACAAAACAAATGATAAAAATCAACATCAGTGACCAGATCTAAGAGTAAACCGAATCAAAAATAACATACTGTATTAACTAAAAAACAATCATACTGTATATATTATGGGTTATAAGCATAAATACAGTATAACAACATTATGATGTTACTGCTAGGCTGATAACTGCAATAAACCTGATGCCATTTTTATCCTAAAAACTAGCATACTATAAGTACCTGTCGCTGAAATATACTGTAGAAAATAGAAATAGTTGATGATTCTAAAAATAAGCTGATCAGCTTTAATGTAATCAGTGATATTATTATTTCAGGTTAAAGCCCACGGACATGTCTGCCTGTCTTTCTGTCAACAGAACATCTTATGCTTTGTTTATGCTAAATTATACTTTTTCCGTCATGGCCCAAATACACTCCATGTTCGGTAATCTGAGAGTGAATCACAGATAAGATATCTGTAGTAGTTCGGTTAAATATGAATTTTTGACTTAAAATGAATCTAGCATTTTAAAATTCACTTATCCAACTTCAGCGCTGTTATTTTATCAGTGAAAATATGAAGTAATTCCAGTAAAAATATTTATTTTAGCTTTTCTAATTACAATTTCTCAGAGAAAAATTGCAAAGAGTTTGAAGTTATCATCATCTATAGTGCATAATATCATCCAAAGATTCAGAGAATCTGGAATAATCTCTGTGCGTAAGGGTCAAGGATGGAAGACCATACTGGATGCCCGTGATCTTCAGGCCCTTAGACGGCACTGCATCACATACAGGAATGCTACTGTAATGGAAATCACAACATGAGCTCAGGAATACTTCCAGAAAACATTGTCGGTGAACACAATCCACCGTTACATTCGCCGTTGCCGGCTAAAACTCTACAGTATTGGTCAAAAAAGAAGCCATATCTAAACTTGATCCAGAAGCGCAGGTGTTTCTCTGGGCCAAGGCTCATTTAACATGGACTGTGGCAAAGTGGAAAACTGTTCTGTGGTCAGACGAATCAAATTTTGAAGTTCTTTTTGGGAAACTGGGACACCATGTCATCCGGACTAAAGAGGATAATTACAACCCAAGTTGTTATCAGCGCTCAGTTCAGAAGCCTGCATCTCTGATGTTATGGGGTTGCATGAGTGCGTGTGGCATGGGCAGCTTACACATCTGGAAAGGCACCATCAATGCTGAAAGGTATATC
>JAQMYJ010000040.1:7032259-7046402 GCA_030014305.1 Clarias laeviceps | reverse complement strand
TTGGTGACAATATATTTCTTATCTTGGCAATATTTCTGAGGTGAAAGAATGCTATCCTGGTAATATTATCTACATGTTTCAAATGAAAGGCTGGAATCTATAATCACACCAAGGTCTTTTACTGTTGCACTTGATGGATAATAAAGCATTCAACATCTTTTTGTGCCTGTTAAACCACACAGGCTGATGCTACCGACCCATTCTATACATTTCAATAGCATCAGAACGGTCCTTAAGCATTATTCAGACGATGCTGCAAGATGGCTGGCACATAGCGTAGCACCATAGCAGTACCATATAAAGATGAACCAGTTGGGGTGGTTTGGGCCTTTTACATGGATGTCCCCTGGTTGGCTCCTACAGGAGTCCTACATAAACTAGAGGTTTATGAGGCACATTCCACTGGACACTAGTTGCTGCGCAGTTTTGATGTTTAGATTAATTGATACATTTGTAAATAACCAGAACAAGCTAATTCCTTACTCAGAAAAATGTAAATATTTACCCTAGTCAGGGTCAAGGTGGATCTGGAGCCTATTCCCAAAACACTGGGCATGAGAAAGGAACACCATGCACATTCACTCACTCATTCACACCTTGCAATGTAACCTCCACAAATGTGGTGAAAAGTAGATGCACAATTTCACCCAAAAGAACACCGTTTATCTGATTGCATGCATCAGTACAGGACAAAAAGTGGGAAAAACAGCAATTTAGGAACAAAAAAGGCCACTCTGTCTATCATCCAAAGAAAGCAAGTAAAATTGGGACAGTATATCCCTGGAGGCAAAAACAGGCATGACAAACAAAAATTAGACAGACTCTCAGGAAATGAACTGGGCCTGCAATGAGTCCTACAGGAGATCAAGAATAGCAATTGTTTGTACTGTTCCCATAGACAGATGCGCCCCTTTCACGAGTTGGCGACAAGTTATCCATCGATTTTTAAAGGATCAGGCATTTCACTCTCTGAATGTAAGGTACCAGTGAAAAGTTTGGATTTATTTTTCTAACATTGTAGAACAATAATGGAGATTTTTAGCTATAATATAATAACACATATCAAATTGTGCAATTAAGTAACAACGACAACAACAACAAAAACAGTCAGTTGTCATTTTAAGACACGGAGATCAGGCTTTCTGGAACAGGTCTTGCAAAAACAGTATTGTCAAGTTCATTTGCAAAATCCATCAAGCACTATGATGAAACTGGCTCTCATGAAGGCTCCCATCCCAGGAAAGCAAAACTTACCTCTGCTGCAGAGGAGAAGATCATTAAGAGTTACCAGCCTCAGAAACCACCAATTAACAAACAGCACCATAGATTAGAATCGTTATTAGAACTTTACAGAGCATAAGTAGGAGATACATCTCAATAGTACTGTAACTGTTTAAAGGAGATTATTGAATATTTTGGATTCCTTAAGCATTGTTTTAAACTGTAGAAAAAAAAAAAAAGAATCAGGAAAGACCGTGAAATTAAAACGTTTGTCCAAACTTTTGAATGGTAGTGCATATGGTAACGATAGCAAAGGGTGCCAAACCAACTCGGGTGGGATCATCATTCACGGACATACAGCCTCCTTTAAAATGTTGCACCATTCAACTGTTTGAAGCGAGTCTCATCAACATACTCTGCTTGGCCGTTTGTAAAAGTTAATCGGTTATGCCTTCATTCACAAGAAATTTCCCGGTTTGACATGAACGCCCCTCCTAGGTTGTTTTTGAGAGCCAGTCCAATGTTGACCACTTGAAGACTTCAGATCGTAACACATGCACATCCAATTTCAAAACACCATTTATTTATTATTATCGAGTCAAAATACTAGTTAACTGCAATTTAACAAACCATTACACCAAGAAGCAGCTGATTTAAATAAATAAAAAAGAACTTGCTTTGGGGGCTATGAGCATCATGTCTGAGATCGGTTCTGTGAAACTGGATATTAGGTGATTTGGATGTTTTGCAAACATCATATTACACTAAGGTACTGTATTAACTTAGCACAAATTGGGTTCTACGGTTTAGCTGCAGTATATGAGTGCAACATGCTTTAAAAAAACGTGCAAAATATCATTCACCTATTTTTCACCTTTGTGTTGTTTAGTAACCTTTTTGTTCACTTTCAAGTTGATATTTCTCTTTGCCTTTTGTTGTTGTCATTTTTAGCAATGGTTTGGCTAAGTTTGAGAGTTACGATCCACTTCACAGTAATAATTTCAAAGGAAAATTAAACAGAGAAAGAACACACTCAAGATGTGGTTACAAGAGACATGAAGATTCACAAAATATAGCAGTCTGTTTAACATCACGAGCTGTCATGTCTTTGTATGTTCATAACAATCTCTTGTTATGGAATTGTCTTCACAACCCCTGCTACTATGCATTCCCGCATTCCAGGAAATTAAACTTGACAAAAACTTTATACCCAATATTAGGTATAATTTCCAACAGCTCTGACCCCACAAGACCTCTGACGGTGTTGCAAGGTGGGACCTCCATGGATCAGACTTGTTTGTCCAGGACATCCCATGGATGCCCGATCTGATTGAGGAATCAGCAGTTTGGAGGCAGCGTCACCACCCTGTAAGTCTTTGCGTGCTAAGTCCCATACAAAGCAAGCTGTGATGCAAGTGTTCTGATACATTTCCATCATAGCCCGCATTAACTTTATTAGCTTTTATGTGGGACCAGACCAGACAGGCTGTCTCATAAATGAGCCTTGGGGGTCAGTGATCCTGTGCACAGTTTATTGGTATATAATCGATAATCAGCATTAATGTTATAGCTGATCGGTGTGTAAATGCTATAAATAAGTGTTAATATTCTGCTGTATTGACAATGAATTTGCAACATTGTTTGGGATTTACTCATTTAACATTATCAGTGATATTTTATCAACACAATATACTCTGACATAACCTACAAAGGTGTGACTGATCAACTTATTAAAAGTCTAAGTGATTTAAATCAGGACTCATTTGTACTGTATCAGCTTGAATGCTCTGAATCTTCTGAGTGTGAGTCGACTTACAGTATGATGTGGTGCATATTTACAGACACGTGGATTAAAGCTACATACAGTAGAACAGCCAAAAACAAAGAAAACAGAATGGAAAATTAATATAACTGAATAAAAACCATTAAAAATTGATTGTCTATTCACTTCAAAGGTCGTTGTAGCTGCTCAACACGAAAATCTTTATTTTTTCTGAAATAGTTTAAATGCATGAATCTAACCCAATCACTCTCCATTTGACACACGCCATAGTCGTTTAACTGGAGTCAACCGGCACATGGTTTGTATCTCTTTTCACGTCTGCCTGTTTTCCTGCTTCTGGTAGCATGTGCAACCCCAAAGCTGGGTGCTGTGACCAGACTCTGATGAGAAGCTGACAGGTGATTTATGAAGAGGTACACTACTGAGACACTTCATGAGAAACTGGGAAGACTGGGGACCAAGTTATCATGATAAATTACAGTCTGCAAAAGGATCTCTAGAAATAAAGAATATCCTTATCAGGGTGCTTTTGACTTGTTTGGAACCAGCATGTAAACTGTGCAATATAATCTCAATTAGATAGAGGGTTAGATTTTTTTTTAATGCATTTTATTCATTTGCTCTATCCTATTGAGATTTGCAGTGAATCCTGGGCTTATCCTGGGTGTGAGGTGAAAGTACATCTGGGACTCCAGTCCACTGCATGCACATTTCTGGGGAATTTAGAGAACCTACTTTGTACTATTGAAGAAACTAGAGGACATACAGTAAAGGAAACACACATGGGTGAGAACATGGGGAACGTGAGAGACATGGAGAACACGAGGAGCTTCAGATGGAATCAGAGACACTGGAGTGAAGGTGGTTGGTATGTACAGTATGTATGTACAGTATGTATGTACAGTATGTATGTACAATGTATGAGTTACTAAAATGTACAATAAATCTGGAAAGTCCTTTCATCATTTTCAAATACTCTGTTTTATTAAAAACTGAGCTTGTTTTTGGGGTTGGGTTTAATTTTGTCATGCAGCCTTGGCAAACCTATGAGAACGTAAAGATGCATATGAGATAAGACGGTACAATCAACTACATTGATTAGACAGGTCTTTACAAACAATTTTATTAGACAGGTCTTTACAAACAATTGCAAAAAAATGCATGTTGTCCCATTGCTATATATATAAACAAGCTGACTTTCTGCAAAGTTCACAGTTTATAATGAAGTAATGTCTTGAGAATGCATTACGTGTTCAATTAACTATGATGGTAATAACTGTGAGGGTGTGAAATGATTTAAAGTGGTATTAACAGGAAAGTTCAATGTATTTTGAGTTAAATGTAATGGCATTTGAGGTTTTTAACCTTATTATGGATTCATCCGCATGTCTGTGAGTCTCTGGAATAGCTGTTGAATATCTGATGAGGTTCATGAATAATTCCTTTTTATGGAAAAACCGCTCAAAAATCAATCTATATATACGAAAAGAAGATTTTTCTGGGGGAAAAAAAAAAGATATGTATTGCATATCATCAATCATCTATGACTTTTTGAGTTTCAGCCAGTGCAAGCCAAAGTTAATATTTGACATAGTTGACATTATACATTTATGTCTCCTTGTATTGCTTACTCTTCCAACACTATATGAAGTCACTTGTGGGTGGTGCAGACCTGGCAAATCACCTACATTCATCTAAATAATTTCTCTAGTGAAAGCTGAAGTACTACTTCAAGTTATGCACTCAGGTAAAAATAGAACTGGTTGAACTCTTGAATGTATGTAATTTATGTATGAATTCTTAAGACTAACCAACAAAATTAAAAGGCATCGGTTGTAAATCAGACTCTCACTTTACATGCTGATGGAAAACAAGTGCTCTTTTCACCAAGAAATGTGCAATATACTGTATAATGTAATGTAATACAATACAGGTGGCATAGTGGCATAGTGGTTAGCACTGGCGCTTTGCACTTCCTGCTTCCGGGTTCGATTTCCACCTCGGGTCTGTGTGCATGGAGTTTGCATGCTCTCCATGTGCCTGGTGGGTTTCCTCCGGGTATTTCGGTTTTCTCCAACAGTCCAAAAACATGCAGATTAGTCTAATTGGCATTCCCAGGGCATTGCTTTCTTGGCTCGGGTTCGATTCGCAGCCAATGCCCAAACCCCAGCCACTGGATGCAGTGCCGGTCCCGGGTAAAATGGGAGGGTTGCGTCAGGAAGGGCATTCGGTGTAAAACCTGTGCCAAGTTGTTGTGCGCATCAGTTGTCCGCTGTGGCGACCTCTCAATGGGAGCAGCCGAAAGATTGACAACAACAGTCTGGCCTTCCCAAATAGCCCGCACTGTGTGAATGAGCATGTGAGAGTGTGTATGTGTGTGTACCCTGCGATAGATTGGCACCCTGTCTATGGTGTACCCAGCCTCATGCCCTAAGTCTCCTAGGATAGGCTCCAGGCCCGCCACAACCTTGTATACAGGATAAAGCGGTACTGTATAAATGATGAGTGAGTGAGTAATACAATATAATATAATACAATACAATGAAATACAATGCAACACTTGAACAATATCACATGGGAGGATTGTGCTGTTGTGCTGAATATCTGCACCTTTGTGGCTAAAACCGCATCACAGTTGTGCTGATATTTTAAACAACAGCATGACTCTGAGTGTGATCCTGCTTTTATAGAACAGTTCTAACTGTTTAAATACCATTTACTATCAACAGATTATTATCAACAGACTCAACAGATTAACTGATTAGCAACAGATATTTGTTACTTTATTTTGCTTTGCTAACACATACAGTATCCTTCCATGACTGATGGAAATAACTAACCACGACTGGCAGATCTGGCAACCAACAGCTATTGTATATACCAGAATAAAGCATGGAGTTGGTGGACAAGCCTGTAAATCTCCTAAATTTCTCTTTATATTTCTGCTTATCCTGCTTTAAAACATGAGCTCCGGGTAACTTTCAGGTTCTGGAGTTACAATAAATCCCAAATAGTGTTAAATTTATGGTGTTAAACTGTTGTATAAAAGCAATATCACACACACCGTCATGCTGTTGTGCTCTGATGCCTTGGGCACAACCGTGCTGATAACCAGCACAACGTAGCTCTCTCTTATTATCTGAAAATCGTTGATTTCGCTTAATTACATGGTATGATGTTTTTCAAATTGTGTAAAATGTTTAAAAATATTTATCCTGAGAATGAAATAAAACATTTTAATTACAACAATTCGATTTAAAACATTAAAACCCTTTATGCATATACAGTCTTTCATTAGATGAAGCCGCATAAGGAAAAAGCCCCAGGACCAAAATACACAAAATGAAGTACCTAAAATAATATCTAGCAAAGACTGACAGTGATATATATTGTTTGCTTGTTTTTTTTTTTTTTTTAATGACCCCGTTTATCTGTAATTCCGTGCCTTACTTGCTAACTGCATATGTATTGTGTGTCCCGCTCAGAAATAAAACAATCTGGTTATTCATCAGCCAGACTGGAGTGAAGGAGAGGAGCCTGGGTGAGTTTTTCGACTTTGTAAATTCGTGATGTGATTTTTAGTTTCATTCTGCTCCCATTCATAGTGAGTGAACACTGCAAATTGATTGTGCTCCTGCTGTTCGTCTTAAACCCTGGCTTACACAACACGTTATCTCTCGGAGAAGATTTCATTTCAGCTTTACACTTTGTCGCATTATTTGGATGCAGACATCATTTGTGTGGCTGCCTTATCTTGAGCTTAACTGCTCGCTCTTTAGGTGTTACGCTGGATCACTTCGGTTTCAATGAAAACCGATGAACCTCTCAAATCTGCCGAGACTGCCAGTGCTCACAGACGCCCCAAGCTAACAACGTGGCAAAGGGAAATCTATTCTCTTTTTTAATTAATTAGCACATCGTTAAAAGCATTAATTGAAATTCTGCTGAAGTTCATCCTGAGTGCTTTGCCATGCACAGGGTCAAAGACGAGCCACACAACAGTGTGCTGCCAAAGCAAAGGCCACATATGGTCAACACCACCAGCTAAATGCACACCTGGATATAGCGCTTTGAATAGAATCAAATAACCACTTTATTGGGAATACCTGTACCCCTGCTAAGCAGTCAACCAATCATAAAATCAAGGAGCTAGAGGATCATGAGCTTCAGTAAACGTTCACATCAAACATCTGTGTGGTGCCAGATGGGCTGGTGTGAAAATATCAGAACCTCTTGGGATTTTCCAATCATATTTCACACCCTCTAGGTTTTATGCAAATTAGTGTGAAAAACAAAACAAAACAAAAAAAAACAACCAGTGTGGTAGAAGGCACCCCAAGCTAACAACACCACAAGAGTTTTATTTGCATAAACACCTTGTTGAGGAGAGAGGTCAAACACAATGGCCATACTGTTTCGAATGGACAGAACACACAGTAACCCGAACACCAATCTCTAAATCCGTGATGAGCAGAGATGCGTCTGAGAATGCACAAGATGTTGAATGACCTTGAGGCAGGTGGGCTACAATAGCAGAAAACCACATTAGGTTCAACCTCTGTGAGGCAAAAACAGGAATCAGGCTATAGTGGGCACAGGCCCACTTAAACCACCTAAAGCTTTAGTATTGCACTCGTAATGAAGTGGCTGGTGAGAGTATAACAGTAATTCAACCCAAGAATGCAATCTTCAGGAAAACAGAATAAGGACAGAAGATAAAAATAGAGGCCAAGCAGATCTTGCTAGGGGTAATCGCAAGTCAAAAGCACTTGACTGGCCATCAAATGCATGCCGAAAAAGATATACTCTCACTGCTACAGGAGACGATCATGAACTTAAATGCTTAATATTAAAATATACAGCTTTTTAAAAAGGATTCTATCCAAATTATATACAGTAATCCTCAAAGTGCAAATGTGTGGAATGCTGATGAACTTGTGCTCCCCATTGCTTACATGTTTACCCCTCTCACTACACTTGAAATATATTTATTTACGTTAATCTATTTTAGACTTTAACGGAATTTGATTCGTATCGTGTCCAGAAACGATTGCTCCCCCCCTCCACTCCCCCATTCGACAGCTTTCACATTATAGTTGCCCTCCGTTCTTGGGTACACTTGCGTATTTACACTCTCCGATACAGAAGGTGGCAGTATTCACCGACTTGGGTTGTCAGCCAACATTAAACACAAGAAAAGAAAAGAACGAGGAAGTTAACCTTCACACTATGCCTAATATTATTGATATGCGGGAAAAAATATCAAGAGCAAAATATCTCAGGTATGAATGTCTTCCATATCTGATTTGATTCATGTCTAAGGATGGTGTACTGTCCCAGAGACCACTTCTTCAAACAGACTCAAGAACGGTTGCCAAGCACGGAACATACAGTACCTACCCAGCCATACAGTAGGTTCCTGACTTAAGTGTTCTTGGAAACGATCACCGGGCCCTAATGTGAAAACACCCTAAAAGAAGAGTTTGCATCGCACCACAGCCAACTACACACGGGGCGCAGCAGGCAAAGAGCCAAAGACTGCTGACCTGAGGCACCCATGGGACGCACTGGACAAATAAGTCTGATCCACAGAGGGTCAACGCCACAACCCTCAGTACCCGAAGTTTTTGAATCATGCCCCAAAGGGAAAAAGCTGCCCTGGCACTACAAGAAAATCATACAAAATATTTGACACCGTAATGTTATAGCTGTTTGGTGCACAATATAATAATGCATGGTTATATTTGACAATGTAATATTGGACTGTCTTTAGCTTTGATCACACTCAACATTTGCTGTAGCATTCATTTGACAATTTTATGCAATGCAGAGTTGCATTCATTTTGTGCTTACTGTAGAAAAGTTCTCTTCAGCACGTCCCAAAGACATTATTTTTATGTTCAGGATTCTGTGGTGGAGAATTCAAATGTGAAAATGATTCCTCATGCTTCCAGAACCACACTCTCACTCTTTTCAGCTGTAACACGCAACCTGTCATGATAACCTGGTCATCTCATTACATTCAGGTCGTCAGCTAACCACATAATGTTCCTGAGACCTGACCAACTGAAGCAACCCCAGATCATAACACCGCCTCCAAAGGCTTGTGCAGATACTTAATGTGTGTATCACTTAATGCTCTTCTGTTCTTACCCTGACCTTGCGCTTCCCTTCTTTAACCACATGACTTTTTTTTGTCCATTGCTCCAATGTCCAACCTTTATGCCCTTTAGCAATCTGAAGCTTTTTACTGATTCATTTCTCTAACAAGTGGTTTTCTTATGACCACACAGCAGTTTAGACCCAATCCTGCGATTTGTTGCATTATCCTTGTGTAAATGTTCTTAAGTTTCTTAATAAAAAATATCTGTCATTTCTACTGTCATTTTTTTTATGCAACTTTCACAAATGTTTAAAGTCTCTTTTAGCTTTTGCTTGATTTTGGCTTTGGCTAGCCAGAGTATAAGAGATGATGGCAGCAATGGCATAAATGTTAAAGATTTAGAAAATAATCAAAGGAGAACATACAGAGGAGAAGGTGAGAGAGCTGAAAAAACAAAGAATAGCATCAATGTATCAAGCTTTTTAAGTAGACAAGCATGGGCTAAATCCAAATTGTCCAGCTTGACCCTGTTCTAGAGTGATGCCTAGTGCCTACCGTACAAGCCTGTAGGGCAGTGTTATGATTTAGGGTTGCTTCTGTTGGTCAGGTCCAGGTTCAGCAACATTATGTGTCCAAAAAATGAGGTCAGCTGATGACCTAAATGTACATAATGACCAGGTTTTTCCATCCATGGATTTTTTTCTTTCCTCATGGCACAGGTATATGACGAGATGATGATGCCAGGATTCATCATGCTCAACTTGTGGAAGAGGGGTTCGGCGAGCATAAGACATAATTTTCACACGTGGATTGGCCCCCAGAGAGTTCAGATCTTTATCCTATTGAGAATCTTTGGGTTCTGCTGGAGAAGGCTTCACGTCGCAGTCCGACTCTTTCATCATCAATATAAGATCTTGGAGATCTTAATGCAAATTAATGCAACTCTGGATAAAAATATATGTTGTGACATGGCTGGGCAGAGTAGAAAACCATTAAAATAGACTGATTGTTTAGTGAATAAATTTAAAACCAAAAATGACATCCCAGAATTTAATCATAAAACACAATTGAAGGTTTCAGGGAATCAACAAATGGAACAAACCTGCTTATTTTTCCATATAGAATAATTGATTGTGTTCCTGTAACAGCACACTTAATTGTGTTTTAGTCATTTTTATGCCTTATCACTTGCTGTATTATCATAGCATGCCATATGTGATTCTTATTGTAAGTGAATTGAATCAACACATTTTTTGGTCTTTTCTCAGTATAGGGCAATGTGTTGAAATTCTTGCCTGAGGTGATGACTATACTGTACGCTACAGATGCACTCGATTGAGATAAGGCTGCAAATGCTGTAGTATGGAGTGCTATATAATATTCATTTAGTGAAGGCACCCTTACACTTCAGTTTGCTTTTTTATTTAGCTGATCAATTCACATCACATACTGTAATTCACATCATATGTTAAAGTTCCGGTATGCCTTCTTTAATTTTATTCACCTCCGTGTAGAATGCTCTGACTCACTGCCTTTCAGCTCCAGCAGAACAACTAAAGCATGTCTTTTTAAATTTAATTTGGTCTCATGCTGGGAAATTAAAAGTGCCACTGCTGATTAATGCTGGATCTTTTGAAATGGCTGCACTTGTGACCCCGTGGTGTCACCTTCAAAGTAAATGGGGTTTCTGGAACAAACTGTATAGAGCAAAAACAATGAGAATGTGTAATGTTAGCTTGTGGTTTGCGGAAGGAAAGGAAACAACTTTAGATCACACGATTAACACAGCTGCTGGCCAAACACATGTGGATTCAGTAGCAAGAGATTATTGTAGTTTTTTAAATTACAAATTAATCTACAAATTAAATTCTGTGGATATTTTTGGAATAAAAAAAAATCAGTAGCTTTGTAAGGAATAAAATCTGACGGGGCATGCCTTTATGGGAAAATAATCACCAACAGGGTACAGTAGCATGATGCAGCCAGGTGTATAGGAAGCTCATTATAACATTTCATTCATGAATTTTTCTTCTGTGAAACCACATTTCTTCTGTGAAGTTAACAATTCAGCTCTATCATTTCAGGATTTAATAAAGGGTTGCACAGTTCTTAACTGAATTCCACTCATTTTAATGTTTTCTTGATGCAGGCCAATAATTTGACCATAGGTGGATAAAATGCAGGAATGCCTTGATCAGACAAACTGTCGATGATGATTAAAATGTAAAATAAATAAAAAATTTAAAAAAACAGTATATGTTTAAAAAACCACAGCTACAGTATGTCTTGTCACAATGTGACAAGACCACACTGGATTAAAATTCAACAGATGTGTGAAAACTACTTGTTAGTAAGGGCTAATTGGGGGGGGAAAAAAAGCATAAAAGATCTAACTTTGGAAAAGGTCAGAGTCCAGATTGCCCCTGTTACAGAACGATGGGGCAATCAGAGTATTTTTCCAATTATTCTGCTCTGTTAACTGCTGGGTTCTAGTATTGAATCAAACCAAATAGTGTTAAATGGAAAGCTATTGGCCAAACCAATGTATTTCTGGTAATTCTATGTGTGTGTGTGTGTGTGTGTGTGTGTGTGTTTAGTTTTTATTATGTTATACATATAATATAGAAAATGTGTGTGGCAAATAAGCTACTTTATGCAACATGGAACGTTTATGCAACATGGAAGTGACCAATCTTGCTTACCTAAAAAGAAGGGAACTTGCTAACTTCAGCCGTTTTGGAGAGATGATTTTATACTGTACTGTATGTGCCACCCAAAATGGCCATTTTTTTTTATTGTTATACTGTCTCACTACAAACAATAAAAATTTTTCAAATGTAAACTATTCATATTTCTTTATGGATATTGATCCCAAAATTGGTATAAGCTTCAAGCAGCATATGACCTGTAAAAATTGGTACTTAAATTAAAGCAAAATAAAGGATGTCCCCCCAAAATGTGTAGTGTCCATAACCATGTCAAATTCATGTTACAATATCTTTAAAAAATTGCATTTTAGAATAATACACTTTTTCAGGTCATTTCTTTTCACGTGAAATCTAAATTGCCCAAGTTTCATCTGAATGACAATTAAGATCATTGAAAGATTAAAAGTCACAAAAGGTTACGGACACTACATCCTAGGTGAGACATTTATTTTAGCACTGACACCATGTTTTGGCTGAGTGCCCTATGTGTAGGGTGTACAGTTCCTTCTTCTACACACCAAGTAGTGCCCTTGATTAATTTGAGATTCAGCCTTGTGTTAGAAACTAGTTAATATATATATTATTTATTTTTATTTTTTTTTTATTTATTGCTCACGTTAGCTGTGAACAAAATGGTAACGCGAGTAATGAACATGTCGGCACGTTGGTGAAAGCTCACGCTTGCTGTATATTTAGTAGAAGTAATGAAAGACTTACTCTTAGACACTTAAGAACACTCATGAAGCAGTTTACACTGGACAACATGTTTTCATTTATTTACTTTTGTTTTGTTGTACATACAGTACATGTACACATTTACTGTATATGTGATTTCTACAGTGTGTGTGATATGAAGATGTCTTCATTTTGTAAGTTGTCATGTATTTGAAGCGTTTGACAATAGATTGATGATGTTGAAGTGTAATACAAACATTAAGATGAATCATCACCAGTAATGCAATAACCACGGTGTTATATATTTCATCAAGGCATACTACTTAAATCACAGGTAACAGCATTGGACTTCTGATATACCAAGCAAGCCACTGCAAAGAATACCATGAAAAAACATATTTGTTTCCATTTACTTATCAGTTGGTTGGATTTAAGTTTGGACATGTTTGGTGGGCAGCGAGGAATTGATTTCAGAAAGACTGCATGACACAAATTTTAACCTCAACCTTCCCAATAAAGACTGTGTTGATATGGTGTTTGTCGTGTTTTGTTTTTATTTGCAATGTAATTTCTTTTTTTAATTGCAGTGGTAATTATGGTTTTGAACTGTACAATATTTGTTAACTGTTTGATTTATAAAAAAAAAAATATATGTTTTTAATCCTTAATAGGACTTTTGTTTTTATATGTGTATTCCACTGGTAATTTTCATATTAACTACTTAAATCTACTTAAAGTACTGTTAAATGAACATTACTGTGCAGAAGTCTTGAGCTATTTCTCTATTGCCTATCTTTTTTTGCTTACAAACAGCCAGAATGTCTTGTATTTTTAATGTAGTCTTGAGGAATACTGTAGTTCTTAAGGCCTTTTTTCCCTGGACTTCAGGACTTCCTGAAGGACTTTTTTTTGGCTCTCATTTAAAAAAAAAGTTTTTGCCTCTCATTTTCAGTCCATTCCCTGTACTGAGCAATTTTGGAGGAATGTGTTTTGTATGTTAAGCCACACAGTGACCTTTGATGAGGACAGATGATCAGGGCGGTAATTAGTACACTGGTGATGCTGAATGCTGAGTGGTTGGAACAGACGAGAGGAGAAATGAGGTCGCTGCTGGGGTTGTTAATTAAAATTTTGAAATCTTGAAATCTATCAAATCTATCTTTAAGCACTTTGCAGCCTGTCACAGTAAAACAATTGTTCCCATTTCTTATACTGTATAACTTCTACCAATAAATGTATTTACCGTATGCTACTACAGTAGTACAGTGATATGAGTAAACTTCCTACATAAAGTATACTTGGGGAAAATTATGTGAACTTTACTTGAACTTATTAGAAGTTAACTTAATAAAATTAATTCATAAAGTATAATTTTTGTAAGAGCCCCTCCTCACAAGAGACATCACCATAACAATTAAATTATATATTTATTTACTGAAAAAAAAAAAAAGATTATTAGTTTTAGATTTAAATAATGTGTGTTTTTTTTTTAACCTGTCATAGTTCAACAATTTTTGTAACCCATCTGCTGTGGTATAAAATATATTAATAAATACACTACCGTTCAAAAGTTTGGGGTCACTTTCTAACTCCATGATCGTTCCTGATTATTATTTCTTTCTACATTGTAAAGGAATGCTGAAGGCGTCCAAA
>JAQMYJ010000040.1:7008831-7032159 GCA_030014305.1 Clarias laeviceps | reverse complement strand
ATGTAGAAAATAAATCACTAAACAAAAAAAAAAGAAATTTGCAAGTGTTCTAAAACTTTTGAACGGTAGTGTATATAAAATACTCTAGTGACAATATGTTCTTGGATGGTGGAGACAATGCAGTGAAAGCATTTGGCACTTGAGGAAGCAGCTCTTTGAGAGGAAATATGAAAATTCAGCTTCATTGAAGGGGTGGATATTACATTGCTCTTTTCATTAAAATGTGAAGTGCTGCTGGGGTGTTTTGCTGTGCCGTCATTTTGCAGTCCTTTTTCCCCATTCCCTTTCCAAAGACACCTTCTACTGCAGCAATTAATGACTCATTTTAGACAAGTGCTTGGTCCATGCTGTTAGGACCTTGAGTCACCTTCCTCAGAAAGTAAGTATGGCAACATAGTTTGGGTTTTTAAAACATCTTAAGGAATACTTAACATTTCAGACAGAAATGGTTTTCATTCTCAGCATGACCCTCAGGAACACGCCTCTTTCCAACACCATGTGGCTGCACTACGATTTAGCTAATTGCTTGCTATTTTTTTTTTTCTCATTTCAGTAACTTTTTTGCCAGTTATCATGTAATTCAAGAAGGCTCATTATGGGACAAATTGATTTTTTTAAAATTACTGGCTAGTTATAGATAACGCAGGTTTGACTTTGCAGTAATTGAGAAAATTAGTCCAATTAGCTCAATAGAAGCCTCATCACTACTAGCACTCTGAGACACACAGGGTTTTGTCTATAACTGCTATATGATTAGCTGTTAGTGTTTTCTGACATTGTGTCTGTATCTCTTACATCTCTTTGTCTTCGGCCATATGTCTATAAAACAACCTCCTCATTCTTTACATGGCACAGTAATAAACTACCAGTCAAAAATTTGGGCATGCCTTCTCCTCCAGTGTTTTTCCTTTAGTTTTATTATTTTCAACACTGTATCCTAATATGAAGACAGCAAAACTATAAAAGACCAAAGATAAAATCATATACTAAGCATAAACTTGTTAAACAACCCATAATATGTTTTATATTTTAGATTGGTCAAATTAGCTATATTTATCGTTTATGACAGATTATGTTATCGTTTAGATTATCGTTTATCCATATTATGGCATGAAACACTCTGTTAAGTAAAGAGAAAAGTCAGTCAATCCAAAAATCTCAAGTAATTTGAATGTATTCCCGAGTGCAGTCACCAAAGCCATTAAATTATACGATGAAACTGGCTTGAAGACCAAGAGCTACCTCTGCTGCAGTGGATAGGTTTATTAGAATGACCAGCAAATGAAATTAGCCCACATACATGCTACTCTGAGTTCAAGCAGCAGACATCCTTTTTGAGTCTAAATTTAAGATTGGTTCTAACCACTATGTCTGTGTTAGACGTAGAGAGGGTGAACTGGTGGTTCCTGAATTTGTGGTTCCTACTGTGAAGCATGGAGAAGGTGATGTGATGGTGTGGCGGTGCTTTGCTGGTTACATTATTAGAGTCAAAACCAATGACACCACAATTTGTAGGACCATCGTTTGTTTTACAACAGGACAAGGACCCAAAATACACACTTTGGTTATGTAAGAGCTATTTGTCCAAGAAGGAGAGTGATGGAGTGCTGCATCAGATGACCAGGCCTCCACATTAACCCAATCTAAATTCCATTGAGATGGTTTGGGATGAGTTGGACCAGAGTGAAAGAGAAGCAGCCAACAAGAACTTAACATCTCTGAGAAGTCCTTGAAGATTGTTGGAAAATCATTTCAGATGATCAGATGAGGTTGACAGAGAATGCGAAGAGTGTGTCATCAAAGCAAAACAAACAAACAAAACATATTCTTATTTAACATGTTTTTGTTGAGTAAATAATTCCATATTTGTTCTGTTATAATTTCGGTGATGCCAGCATCAATATACAATGTTTAAAACAAGAAACATAAAGAAAAAATGTTGAATAAAAACTTTCTATGGCTTGTTGGAACCCTTTTGTCTCCATAAATATATATATATATATATATATATATATATATATAATCAATATTAAAGATGCACATGCAACTATTTATACCACAAAGGAAATGGGGAATGCTCTGCCCTGGGGCACGTCCTGCTCTGTTTGTGCCAAACCCTGCTCTGCCCAAGCCATGCTCTGCTCTCCTCAAACTGTGAGCTGCTCTGCCTGAAACATGCCCTACTCAATCTAGTGGAAATTGTTCCCAGAAGAGTGAAGGCTGTTATAGCAGCAAAGGGCAACTCCTGTTAATGCAGATGATTTTGTAAAGGGTTATAACAGCTTGGCATAAACCTACATAAATGGTTATTTCAGCAAGTGACAGCATTCATAAAAATTGCTGTTTTGACATTTTTATTACTGACATGAGTTTATGTTTATATAAAACAAGGCCTTGTGTACTTCTGCCTTCTAATGTAATAATTAGCTAATTGATTCCATTAGTTAATAATGCTGATCAGCTGATCAATGAATAAACCATCAATTAATTCATTCGTTAATTGATAATGATAATGATCAGATCTTGATTTATAAACCATGGCATCAATAAACCTACACTAGGTACGATGATTGGTTGAATGAAAAATTACAATCGTAACACTTCACACCATATGTCAAATTTTTGTCAATTTTTTTTTTCAAAATTATTGGAGAAGGTCAAGTGAATATTTTGTACATAACAAATATAACAGCGGGTTCTGGACACACTGCAGTATAGCCAATGGATTTATTTTTCTTCTTAACCCACACCATAACTATTTTGTCATCCAAAAGTTCAAGAAGTGTCCGACTAACCCAAAAAGTGTTTATGACATTGTGTAAAAGAGACTGGAAAAGTCAGGACACATCCACACTCACTTATCGTCTATGTCCCACCAAGCAAGGGCAGAACATGCAAACTCCATGCACATGGACTCAAGGTGGGAATGGAACCCAGTTCCTGGAGGTGCGAGGCGACAGTGCTAACCACTAAGCAACCGATGCCGCCTTCATCCAAACTCAAGGGTATTAATATTGACTTTTTTGTTGAAAATGCCAGTACTGAAATTCAATGTTTTAATGATACTCTCATATTTTTTTTAAATAATGACAATCAAGATAATAAGAATAATTTATTCTATGCAATGAAATTGCTATACAACAATCAATCAGTCCCTTATTTTTTAAAACCTGGATCTGGCTGGGCACAGAGTCAAACAAATGACTGCACTACACACTGTTACTTGCTCAGTGCATGCCTGCTTGATTGCTTCCTGAAGAGTATGTACAGACTGCTACCGCATTCTTCACCATTGTCCAGCATTTATATTGGGTTTAGGTCTGGAAATGACCCAGGCCGTGGCTCCAAAGGTTCACATTTGCTAGGTTTTCAGTTAATTAGCACAACTCTTCAGTCAAATAGGATTGACTTAATAAGTGAAATCACTTCATTTGTGCAGACAGAGAGTTATAATGCCATATAACATGCTTGCTGATTACTTTGGCCACCATTGTACATGTAACTTGTAATAAGAAGCTCATGCAAAGGAGTACACTGCTAATATGGATAAACATTTTCATCATACACACTTTGTCTGTCCCACTTTACCAATAATTACCCACTGTAGGTGCAAAAATTTTTTTTTCATATTATAAAATCATATTGTTGACAAGCAATAAATAAAGGGGATCAAAGGAAATTAACAGCCATTTAAAAGTTACTTAAAGCTACGGGATAGAGAAACTCCCAACTTCTGTCTCAAAAAACTGACAATCAACTCAAATTTAAGTTTCAGCTCTCTGGTGGGAGGATATTTGCGTGTATTCGGGGGCTGAACCACACTCCGTTTTCAGCTTCTTGCTAAACATTCCTAGCCTGTCAGACAACATTTACATAATTAGCCTTCTAGAATATAGGGGTAGTGTCCAAGCATAAATTATTTGCAGGCAAGTGAATATGCTTGATTTACTTCTTGCTCTTAGTGAACAACGACTCCTACATCTTAACCGTTTAACACTGTCACGATACTGATCAGATTAAACCCATTCGTTGAAATTTTAATGGGAGGAGAAATAATGCTAGAGGATATACGCGTTTAAATTCCCATGCAAGTGTCTTGGAGAAACGGAGGACATTAACAGAGCTGTGACAAGTGCACAAGGACCCTGCGGCAATCATGCGTCACATCACATCACAGGGAGTGAGTGAAATATCACCCTCTGACAAAATCCAGATGACATAGTATCAGAGGACAAACCTCACAGACCTGACATGTCGTCTCTTCTTTTTTTGTTTCCTTGCAATACACGTTTCCTCTCTCTCTCTCTCACACACACGAGTTTACAAACGATTAGTTTATTTTCATCATTTTTCTCTATTACTTTTTTACTCTATACCACTTTATCCTGTGTACAGGATCACGGGGTACACCCTGGATTGGGTGCAAATTCATCAGAGGGCAAACACACATACCCACAGACAATTTGGTAACGCCAATTAGGCTAATCTGCCTGAAACCAGGGAGTAAACTAGGAGGCAGCCAGAGCAGGAGGAAATGCACCAAGCACTGGGAGAACATTCGAACTCCATACACACACAGACCCAAGGCGGGAATCAAACCTAGACCCTGGGGTTGCAAGGCAACGGTGCTAACCACTAAGCCACCATGCTGCCAGTTTTGGAACGTAATTCCTTACATTACATTTTTACACATTTATTCATTTTTGTAAGTGTTTTTGGCACATGCAGGAGTGAAAGTAGTTTAAACTTCTTTCCAGTATTATGCAGCCCAAAGGTGTAAATTTCTTATGATTCTCTTTGTATTTCAGCCTATTCTGCTTTAACCTGGCTTCAGCTAACTATCTGTTCCAGGGTTGAATCCCAAATTGTGTACAATGGAAAGCTAGTGTGCTATGTAGGGTGTACAATCCCTCTTCTTCAACACACCATGTCGGGCCTTCCTTCAGGGGTCAGAAACGGGTTTGAGAGTCAGCGCTAGAAGCTAGTTGGCTTTGTAGCTCGTGTTAGCCGTGAACAAAGTCAGTGAGGTGAGTCATGAAGCTGTCAGTGCATTGAAGAAGCAAAAGCCCGCTCTCATGTTAACTAGCAGTAATGAAAGCTCAAAACACAGCATCTTGGTCCAGAGACAATTTGAAATGAAGCAATTATTGAGGAAACAAAGTGTTGTTTAAGATGACATAATGTTATCAGATGTGCTTTCTTCCTGAACGTGCTTCCATGATTTGCTTTGAATGTGGGTTTTGGCAGGCATCTGCTCTCCATTCTTTCCAGTCTTTCCAGCAGGCACCTGCTCTCCATTCTTTAATTGTGTACCACCACCGAATCTTTTAGTGGTATGCAGTACCAGAATGTATCACCTACTTTCACTCATGGACACATTTCTCGTTGTTTCATGAAATTTTAACAAATGTTTTACCTGATTTCAACAATTGATTCATTTTGTTTTCATATTTACCTAATTGTTCTTTTTCATTCTCTCTTATGTCTTTGTCTGTGTGACAGGTTGAAACGTGCTCATATTTTGTTACAAATTACATAGACACTGTAAATCCAGAGTGCATTATAAGTGTCACAATCTGTGATAGCATTAAATCTGTGACTTTTTTAAATTAATTAATTTATTTTAACTGTGACAAATTTTATCAGAGATCTACACGGTTGCCTCAATCTGCTACTCTGGGATCGATTGCTTCAGTCTCCTCTCACATACCTTGGGGAAATTCCACCATTCTCTTACAACACTTTGTAACCCTGTAGATTGTATTTTGTGTATTTATATATTTTTTTATATTCATTATAGTAAACTTACTGTTGAGGAAACACCACACGTCACTCTTGTGATTATTTCTCCCCATTTTTCTGGGGTCTGTCGTGGAACACATGGCATTCCAGAGATGCCAGTGATCTGGTCCACCTCTGCCCTCCGGACCTGTTTGACTCATCCTGGTGCCCCATTTCTGGTTGAAGATCTCATCCTCAGAGTGGTGACTGAGGATGGTTCTACTTGACCATGAAGATGATTTGTGACTCGGCTGATGCAGACAAATGTACTCTGATGACTTGTGACTGCACTCACTCGATTCCTTCCAACTATCTTGACCTGAGCCTCCAATAATAAAAGTGGACTCTATATTAACTTATACACCTCTCTTGTTATACTCAACTTCCAGCCTCCTAACACATTTCATACATCCCTCATTTTCTTTTTGATTCTTTAAAGCTGCTTTGCGACAATTGCCATTGTTAAAAGCGCTATACAAAATAAAATTGAATTGAATTAAATATGCAATTTTTACGATTCATTTATTTTCATAAGTGACTTCACATTTAGAAGTGACTAACTTTAGTTGATTATTACATGATTCATTGCTTATCAAATAGTGATTTTACCAAATTATTCATTCATTTTCACATGCAATTTGGGCCAAATGCACTGGGCAGTTTTAGGGTATAATATGCTCAAAAGTATTTTCACATCATTTTCACATGTGATAATCTCTCTTTCTTTCTCTCATCAATTTAATCTGCAAATTTTCATCAAGATATTCTGCTTAAAATGCATTATACCTGTCATGTACAATAGCGGCCAAACGCATCATAGATAAACACAATGCTATTAAATTTTTAGCACCCTAAGGCATATACCAAAATGGGAAACCTTCCATTACAATTGCCTGATTTTGTAATGACATTCAAAGTGACATGAGAAAATGTGACGCCATCTTCATGAATAAGTCCGTCAGCGCAGTGCTTTAAACAGCCCCAGTTTGATAAGTGTGCCCTTTTTGGCTGTGGCTGCAGCAAAAACGTCACTTTCCATTTTTCCCTTAGTTATTAACGATGCTCGAATGTCTCAGGATGACAGAAGTCAGCTGTGCTGTCTAGATGATACCCGCCAGGTGCCATCACAAGCTTTTAAAGTTCAAACACAAGTTTTAGATGCTCTGTGAGTTGTAAAAGGAGCACATAATGATCATCCAGGTGTGCACTCTGATAGAGAAGTTTCTGTATATACAGTAATTCATACCAGATATGCATATTTCATACGATCTGTAAAGGAATTGCATACTTCATAGCCAAATCCAAAGATTCTATGAACCAGGTTCTTAATTCTGAGCTGTGGATCTTCCAACCATCTTCAATTCTATTCACCTTTATTTGATTTTATTTGTATTGCACTATTTAAAATGAGCAAGCGGCTTGGCGGAAATTAAAATTATGGATATATAGAAAATGTAAGTATAAATTATAATATATCAGTTTGCCCCTGATGAGCAAGCAGGATTCCATTTAACGAACTACAGTATGTGAGTCCAGTGAGGAATGAGTAAACCACAGCCAATTTAGAAGTTTAACTCTAACAGGGTTGAATACTTCCGCATATCATACATTTTACCCGAATTACTTGTATTTTTTCACACTCTACTAGTTGAAAGTTTTTTTTTTTATATATATATATTGTAAAACAATGCTGAAGCATCCAAAAAATAGAATAATCATCATAAAATATGACAGGATGAGATGATATTGAGATGTTTCTGTAAAGAATTTAGAGATTCAATCTGGAACTCTTGCATGGGCCAGGTTGAGAGAATACACTTTCTCTAAAACCAGTGAACCTGTGAAGAGCTGCTTGAAATCATTCTAATCTTAGGAATGAAACAGTTTTAAGCTAAAATATACCAAATCCCCATTTTGCATTTTACCAGAAGCTTAATGCATTAATCTTTTTGTAAGCAACGTCTGAAAGAAGAAGACGTTGCAATTTTTTCTTGTCAGCTCTACAAAAGGAACGCCGGGAAGCCTGACATATACACAAGTTAGCGTTTACCAGTGATTTATTCTCTGCATGGCTTGATGACAGCAGCAGGTTTTTTTTTCTAGATAAATGAGCTAAAAGCCCAATCAGAAGTTCCTCGCTGCAGACCTCTTAATATTGCGTGTCCCTCAGGGTGACCCTCCTCTCATATCTAAAGGGAAATGACAGCCACTTGTCTCCTGTTTCCATAAATACCCTCTCCATCATTCTTGACTCCCTCTTCCCTCAGAGTCAGACTCAGAAGTGGATTTTTTTGCCCTTTGACTTAGAGCAAGGGGAATATCCGTGTGAGTGTCTGACAGCAGATGAGCTTTTTGGTGAGAATGGCAAGTCAATAAAACCTTAAGTGCAGCCGATTATTGTTGTTGAGAAAATGAAAACTGGGATTTCTGACCATGATATGATGTACACACACTGATTTTGTACATTGATATAGAACTACAGTGAAAATTTGTGCAGGTCTTATTCAGGTCTGCCAAGAGGAACCATCAATGTGATGCTACCAACATCATGCTTCATTGCAGAGATGGTATTCATTGGTAAGGGGCAGTGCTGTGGTTCTCTTATACACATATTCCATATGTAAAAATGACTGATTTAGGATTGCACATGATCTCTATAGCAAATTGTAATAAAATTTCATGGCTGGATCGTACTGATGAAGATAACATTAATGACAATTGTCCATGGTTGGAAAAAGTGACCGGTTGTGCAAGACATCTGGTAGGAAGCACAATTTAATTAAAAAATGTCTGAAAAGCAGTTGTGCAGTTGTGGTTATGAAGTGATTCACCTGCAGAGTGAGTGGGCATGAATGAAAAGCAGAGGAGTGAGAAAACAGTTCCCCAGAGATCTGTTAGAGGCTTCTGTAATGAGACATCATGACCTTGGTTGTTGCTTGACTAATGATTGGTTTCCATTTTTCTGGTTCATCTTTACTCCTGGTTCATCAGTTTGACAGCATATGCTTTTAAAGAGTGAAGGTGATCATACTGATGATTACATTGTTTATGTCTAAGAAAAGAAAGCTGGTAATTACTATGTTGAAGCATAATGCCATCCTACTTCGAGTACAACTGGTATATTCTGAGAGACCAGCAAGGAGCAAACCGGCAGTGGCATCTGCAGACAAATTCTCAGAGCAACATCTTTAATTTTGAGTACCCCCTGATATTAGTAGTAGTAGTAGTAGTAGATTATATTGGGAAGAGAAGATATTATTCCAAAGGAGAAGCCAATACTCTGTAAGTTCTATAAGTTCTGTAAGTCACAAATCAGTCAATGCGATATTATAGTATGGCACTTCCATAATTGTAGTATTTAAAGTGGCACAGAGGGTCAAGAAGTTGACATTTAATAAATTACAACAATTACATTTACAGGCTTGGAATCTGAGGACAATGTGGTCAAGTTTGGCTGTAGAAAGATACATCTTGGAGGCCGCCACTAACCAGATGGATACTTAGGAATTCTGGGGAATAGAACGTCCGTAGAATTATGTTGTAGCCCTAGAGGATTTGGAAGCATAGTTGTCCATCTGGGTTCTCCAAATTCAAAGATTCAAAAGCGGGGGGAAGATTGAACGTTTGCAGAAATGGAAGTGTGGCCATATGAGTCTGAGCCATACTGTCTAAAGTAGCTGACAAAACACAACACTCTCACTCTATCTACACTGATTATCCAGTACAGGGTTGCAGGAGGTCTGGAGAGTATCCCAGGCAACTCGGGGAACAAGTTGGAATAGACCCCAGACGGGGTGCCAATCCATTACAGGGCACAAGCACACACAGACACACTACATCGCTATTTATCATTTATTTTTCTCTACTGTATATATGTTTCAGCAGTTTATCACTAGCTCATAAAGTCTCAGAATCTGTTTGTGGCTTCTTAACTTGTTTAATCCTTTTCTTAAGAAGATTGTGTGCTAGGGAAAGAGGAGTGACCATCACCTTACACTTAATTTCTTACACAAAGTATAGAATTTGAGATATACTTAAGGCCTTACAGTACATTCTAATGCAATTCACAGTGTACAGCTGACAAGAAAATCACACTGAAACTATCGAATTACCGTATTTATATAATTTATTTATTTCATATTGGCTCTATCAGCCCTCCAGTGATGTGCAATATAAAATTAAAATCCTGTGCATGTGGGCTGACTAAATTTGCAAACTAATAACACTGTGAATCATTACCAGAACTGACTTGTTTTCCTTTCATATGACTCAGATGCCTCCCTTGTTGTGAGCACAGCAGCGGTTTAGGTCTTAGTCATGCAGGTTGTAGCAGCTGGAAGGATTTAGATACAGAAAGATAACATGTTCCAACACTGTTCTGAGGTCAGAGATATGCTGATGAGATGTGTAAATCACACTACAGTAAGGGTCATCAAGCCCATGGTGATGCGGTTTGAGTCCTGTATACTGTACAGTATGTGCATGCTCAGGGCCACTTGAGTCCACTCAGTAGTCGATTACAGGGCGTATCAAGAATGTTACATTAGGGAAATTAAAAACTTTGCTGTTCCTAAGGATTCAGAAATAATGGGAAACATTTCAGTTTGTAACCCGACTATCACAATTTTGTGGTTCTTCTCCAAATTTTACCACAAAGATATAGGCACACCATTGTACAGGATGTCTTTATATGCTGTAGCATTACAATACCCCTGTGCACAAAGTGAGTTCCATAAACACATGAATGGTTTGGCCAATGGTGGAGTGTAATAATTGACCAGATGTCCAACCACGGTTGTAAAAATGGGAATACAATGGTCACCATTGGCCTCCACGGTACCTAGTTGGAGGACCAACGCCAAAGATATGAAATATATTGGGGACCAAAACAGTAAGGGATTGCGGCATGAGTGAGCCTTGCGTGCCCATGATCCTCTCACCAGAATTTGATTATCAATGGTAATGTGTTAATGTTACGTGATATAAATGTCATGGCTGATCGGTATATACAAGAATATCTGTACAACCTGTAGAATTTGTTACACATTTAAACGAACAAGGATGATTTTGTGGTTTTTAAAAACAAAAAAAAGATGATTGTTAACCCAGGCCCCAAACCTAACCTTGTTTTGCCCATTTTCATATTCATTTTATATATTCATTTTGTACATTTTCATATGGCTTTAACCTTACAAATCTCTACAGATGTGCAAGTAAGACCATCTTGTACCCGTAATTATTACCCTATACCCATCGCCAATTACTCATTGTTTGTTGCCCAAGATGCAAAGTGTCCAGAAATGAAACTCAGAGTGTTTTCACACTAGAATGTCACCCTTAAATTGTTTTTCGCCCAAAAAAAAAAGCAATAATTTTTGCATCTGCGACTTGGAATGACTTTGCATTATCAGTGACAAACCAGGTCTGAAAGAACACAAAATTTTTTAAACAGTTTTTTTCCCCCCAAGTTTATTGATTCATGGGTGTTTTGGAAGTCCTTTACATCAGGGTTCTTCAACTGCAGTCCTGAAGAGCTAAAGTCCATTGCAGGGCACACAAGCACTCACACACTACAGGGAGTTTGTGAACACACTTTGGACTGTGAGATGAAACCTGTAGGAAACCCACCAACCACAGACTTGAGGTAGGAATCAAACCCATTGATCAAACCCAAAGATAAAGTCAATCAATCCCTGGAGGTGTGAAGCCACAGTGGTGACCACTACACCGGCCCATTGTAAGATAATTAATGTTATTCTCATCATCTGTCAGTGGTTATAATGCCATACTGTAGGTGATCAGTGTATGTACAGTATACATGTTTAATGTTTATCATGTATTATGTTATGTTTATCCTAATCAGCAGGTCACTGTAGGAGGAAACCGGGGCGCATGGAGGAAACCCATCAAGTACGGGGAGAACTTGCAAACTTCATGCATTCAGACCTGAGGCAGGAATTGAACCTGGACCCTGGACGTCCACAGTGCCATCCACTATACCACCTTCATTAAACCCATTATTTTATAATTATGCTGTCACTCATTTTATTTATTGATACTAAGTAAGATTAATTAGATATTAAGTCAAAATATTGACATAGCACTTCCACGTTTTGAGGATTCTGCTCAATCTCAGATCCTCCTATCTGAGATGTGCGTCTATGGGGATTTAAATCACTGCACGCACAGGATCGAGCCAATATACATAAATAAATTTGGTGTAAATAAAGCCAGTCTTGCTCATATGACATTGAGGATCCAGGATGCATCAGCATGTTGAAAAGCATATTCAGTTCGCAATATAGAACAGCATAATTGGAATCAAAATTTAATAATTTTTAAAATGGCCCAGAGATCTTTTAGTCGGTGCTGTGGATCAGATGACTCATCTCTGAAGACTGAATTTTAATAAGAACTGCTTATTTTCAGCAAAGAGGCCAAAGACACTCTCATATGCACTTCACAATATCAAACCCATTTACACTTCTTTAATATGTAATAGTAATAAAATGCAGGCAGAAAAAAAAAACAAGGACATTTTATATGACGTACACTATGGCTATATTGTATGGAAAAGGATTAGGGCCACCATAAACAATTTATTTGAGTTCTGACTTTTTTTTTATTATAATTTTTTTAAATTTTGACCTGATCTCAGTAATCTCATGTTTTTCTCAGAATTGTGCCTTTTTTGACTTTAATGTCAGAAAAATCTTTCCTTTTTTAAACGATTAATGATTTTCTAATCCTGTTCTGTAATATTGTGATACAGTACCTGTTAGAATGATGATTTTTTTTTTATGTCAGTTGTTATGAAGCTCCTATTTAGATCTCAGGAATCTCAGGAAAATCCACCTCGAATTACTTGCGTATTCAAACTTTTCATATGAATCCACAAAGTTCCACAAAGTTATTTGGCTACCTATGGATAGAGAAGGAAGCACAGTGGTTAGCAATGTCACCTTGCACCACCAGGTCCTGGGTTCGATTCCCATCTCGGGGTCTGTCTGCATGGAGTTTGCATGTTCTCCCTGTGTTTGGTGGGTTTCCTCCGGGTACTCCGGTTTCCTCTCACAGTCTAAAGACATGCAGATTAGGCTACTTGTTTAATTGCATTCCTGAATTGCCCGTAGTGTGTTAATGTGCATGTAAATGTTGGGAATATATACAATGGTCACCATTGGCCTCCACGGTCCCTAGTTGGACTACAGAGGTTCCTGGATGGATGGATGGATGGATAGAGAAATGCAGTTATAGGAAAATATTTCACTTTAGGGTCATAATGGCCTGGTGCGAAACGTCAAATCCAGACGTTGATTATTTTCTCTCAACAGCACACTCGCTGTGTTTTCTTCCTTCTTTAAAAGAATTAGCATTCTGTGTCAATTAGCACTTGCCAAATGATCTCCTAACAGTAATAGTGCTATCAGAGCTGCAGTAACACTGGTGAAATATACTACTTTAATTTCACAGTGAAAGAAATGATAAATCATCTCATTCTCTTCACACCAGTGAAATGGCCTGGCTGATGGCATTAGCTTTGTCATCACATGCCAAAATATGAGAACACCCAAAGCACTCACAGACCTCCACCAATGTCTGAGGGGAAAATGTAACTGTCAGACCCGTTCCATTAATGTACTCATCTTTAATAAATGATCCCATCTCTCTGGCAGTGACTGCTAGCTTAAAGCCCTAGGCTCTACTTATTGAGAGTTAATCTGTCATAATTGTAATAAAAAAAGTCAGCTCATACTAAGTGCGTTGCCTTTGATAAGCAAATGACAATTATTCATATTTATTTATTTATTTATTTTTTAGTTAGTATAATACAGAGTTAGCTTTTCCTTTATAAATATTGGCTTTTAAGTAAAATGAAAAGCTTTTTTTATGTAATGTGATTGCTGATGTTCATTCTTTTCATTAGGAAAATAATGTTCCATTTATTCTTGGAACATTTTGACCTTTTAGCTGCTTTTTCGAAAAACAATTTAAGGGTGACATTCTAGTGTGAAAACACTGAGTTTCATTTCTGGACACTTTGCATCTTGGGCAACAAACAATGAGTAATTGGCGATGGGTATGGGGTAATTACGGGTACAAGATGGTCTTACACTTGCACATTTGTAGAGATTTGTAAGGTTAAAGCCATATGAAAATGTACAAAATGAATATAACATGAATATGAAAATGGGCAAAACAAGGTTAGGTTTGGGGCCTGGGTTAACAATCATCTTTTTTTGTTTTTAAAAACCACAAAATCATCCTTGTTCGTTTAAATGTGTAACAAATTCTACAGGTTGTACAAATATTCTTGTATATACCGATCAGCCATGACATTTATATCACGTAACATTAACACATTACCATTGATAATCAAATTCTGATGAGAGGATCATGGGCACCCAAGGCTCACTCATGCCCGTGGGGACCAAAGGGCAGCAGGTCCAGTCCGATACCACAGAAAAGCCGATGCACCACCACTAAAACCGGCCACGATAGAAAGGAAAAACACAGAGTGCATCACAGCCTGCCATGCATGGGGTCCAGCAGGCAATGAGCCCAATTACAAACCAGATCACAACGTGATTGAGCACCCAAAGGAATGCACTGGCCAAAAAAGTCCGACCCACGGAGGCACAACCCACAGCAACCAAAGATCCGCTGCCAACATCCTACTGACAGACACCACAGATTTTTTTTTATAATATTGGTCAGGTGCCATGTTAATTTCTAAATCTGTCATTTGCCCAGTTTCATGTGGATTTATACAGTATGCTTGTACTGCTGAAAAAGTTAATTTAGCCAAAGATCCAGATTAAACCAAACTCACTTCAAATAAGTATTGCCAATATGTTAGATTTTTGTTGCCGATGTGCTACAATTTCTGACCATAGCTTCAGGTCTTGTCAACGTTCCAGCATGATCTGGCAAACTTTTGGCTTCTATATTTGTGGTTAGATAAAACAAACAAACGAACAAAAACAATAATAATAAAGAAAAAAATTTATACAATTAAGGCACAAGTGTGGAATCAAGGCATGGATGCGATCTCACTACTTGGGTACCCCTTAATCAAATGTGATAAAAGGAATAAGCTATGAGAAGATGTGCTTAAAAGTATTATTAATAATATTTGCAACAAACAATTACTTCACCATGCAGTGCAGTCTGTTAAGAGTAAGCTTCGTTGCTAAGCAACAAATGGGCAAAAAATAGGGGTTTCCACAGACAGAACAGGCTTTTTTTTCACCAAAGCATATGTGATATTCTTACCCATGAAGTTTTGGCACCTCTGCGACAAATAACAAGAGCATTGATGAGAAACAGGATAGCAAGGAAACTAATAAAATCAGTGCAACAGATCCCTGAATCCAGATCTGTCATTAATATCTCAATGCACAAGGGTGAAGATGAAATGTTAAGCACAATAATAAAGCTTCTTCTTCTTCAGTATGAAAAAATAACTGCATTTCTTTTTTCCATACGTCTTCCAAGAATCTCCTTCAGAGTTTTTGTTTATTCTTATTTTTCCACAATAATCAGAAAAGACAAACACGATCAAACTTTCGAGTTTATTTTCCTGGCAAAGTGGGATTTAGGCATTCGATGTATTTCAGCGATCCCTCCAGGTGAAAGATGTAGAGTAGTGCCTTTCCTGCAAGCATGTGAAATGTACTGTAGGCCCAGGTGTGAATATACAGTATTAAGGATTTTACACTGACTTTGAACATCGTGGATCTGATCAGATTTTAACCCTGATCCAGGCGTCCAGCCTGCCGGAAAACCATACACCACAGACGCCTACAGACGTTATGCTGGTAACCCTGTTTACAAGTCACTGATTGGCTGTCTTGCACACATAAATGATGTCATGTAGATATTGCAATATTCCATTGGGTATAATAGAACTCCTTGCATATACAGATGTTGAGTTTAGTGAAAGTGCTGAATGACTTAAAATGTCACATAGTAATAAAAGTTACACTGAAGTGTTGTTCGAGTTCTAAGCAATATCAGCAGAATCAAATGCGAAAGTGTGGCAATAACATCAATACATAAACTGTACTGATTAAAAAAAAAAAAAAAAGCTGGCATCGGGATTTTGTACATAAAACATGTGCTGAGGGTTAAAACCAAAATATATGATTATGTCTTATAATAAGTGTCATGAAGAGATGGTGTGATGAGCTAATATGTACTGGAATAATTCACTCACTTACTCAGTTTCTCTTTACTGCTTCTCCTGTACAGGAGGCCTGCAGCCTATCCCAGAGGACTCTAGGTGGGGTATACCCTTTACCCTTGCCAATCCATCGCAGGGCACACAATCACTCATTGCGGCCAGATTGGAATCACCAATTAGCCTACCTGTATGTCTCCGGTCTGTGAGAGGAAACTGGAGTACCTGGGGGAATCTCACCAAGAATGGGAAGAACATACAAACTCCACACACACACAGATACAGATAAGGTGGGAATGGAACCCTGACCCTGGAGGTGCAAGGCCACAGTGCTAACCAGGATGCCACCGAAATGCTAACAATTCCCCTTACACAATTAGTATATATATATTTTTAAATAATACCACCAACAACAAAAACAATAATAATAATATTAATAATAATAATAATATATAAAGAATATACTATATAGAATTCGAAACCTAGAAATACAAGCTCTTTGTTTGAGTATGACGTAATGCTCAAACAAAGTAGACAACACAACTCATAAAATCATTTTTATTTGACAATATTATTTAACAAATGCAATGTTATGACACAAACATAAATATAATGAAATGCCCACAACACTGTGCCTTATTAATTTTTTCAGGACATTACGATGTATGGAAAGAAAATTAGCAGACCTCAGTTTTATTCATATGACTGATATTTCCTTAACAAGTATTCAGACCAGTCCAAGTATATCAGTTAACTTGTGCTGTATTTCAATTCTGCTTCACACATGATGATCAGAAGTGCAACAAATGTCATGAATGGGAATGTCTTATTGTAAGATTTACTAGGTAGCCAAAGAACTAGCTAGTAAAATGCTAGCAAGTGATACCCCTTTTCCACTGACACACTGCTGGTGCTGGTGCTGTAGCAGGTGCTGGGTCAGCGATCCGGTGATCTGTTTACGAAAGAGTCCCACATGTACACCAGTTTAACAGAAAAGTCAACATGTAAGCATAACATGATTAATAAGAGTCTATGAAAATAAAGTAATGAGGACATGAGTTTATTTCTGGGACCAATTACTAATTTATTAATCAGTGATAATCATTAAAATTATATATTAAAAAAGATATATGTATATTCTGTATGTACTCTTTATAGAAGTTTACATAACATGTAGTGAACAGCACAGTGGTACAAGAGGTAGTATTCCCACCTCACATCTCCAGGGTCCATGAATTAATACTGTACTGACCCTGAGGCTGTCTGTGCGGAGTGTCCAGGGTTCTAGCCATATATAATCTCTGTTTCTGCTGCTTTCCAAGCCCTTGCAGGTGTCTACATTGGACTGTTGGTTTCTCTGAATTGCCTCGTGTTATAAATGAGGCACCACATACAGTAGGTATTATATGATGTTATGTTGATTTCCTGTGCATTTCAACAGTACGAGTATGAAAGATATCAATCAGTTCTAATCGTTAAAAATTCGTAAATATGCCAAGTTGCATTTGCGACTGCTGTGTAGCGGAAACCCGCATGCGTATAGTCGATAACTGCGCATGCTCACAACACAGCTACGTACGTGAAACAGAACTTATGGCTAACTGGGAACCAGCCATTTAGCCGTATGGCAAACCAGGAAAGGAATAGAGTTAAATTTGTACTAAATCCACAGTAACTACCACCCGGATTTAACTCAGTGGGACTGCTCAAGCTTCATATGAGTCTCAGATGAACTTTGGAATGCATTTTGGCATGGAACGAGGGTTGTGGGTGACAAACTTCATGGTCGGTGTGCAGGAACATGAACACTTAAGATGACAAAGACCTATTGTATTGTACTTATATGCACCTCAATTTTGATTCGTTTTTGATTGGCAGGCTTTGAAAAAGCATTGATCAATGACGCATTGGTTTACTCAAACTGACAATCAATTATGGAACAGTTATCGACTCCCAACACTAATTGCAGCACTTTCGGAAATCCTATATAGTTGAAGGTGAATTTCTGGCAAGATAAAAAAGGAAATAAAACAAACAGTGTGAACCTGTTTATATTTTAATTTGTAATCCAATCTGAATACAGTGGTACCTTGCCATACGAATGCTCTGCCTCAAAAGAATTTGAGTTGATTCTTCTTCGATTCTAAGTTGAGTGTATATCCAGAAGCCGTTTAAAACTTGTTTGAGGCAGGGAAAAGGCAAGCAAAGTGAGTTGACATGTTTCTTGTGGGTTTCTTTGCATTCCCCACTCCATTCCCCACTAACACAATCATAACTAAAGCTTTGCAGCAAACTAACATTGTCCCAAATAGAAACTGTCCTATGCCAGGTATTGAAAATGAATTGTTCTATAGTTACTGGTACTTTACTCCCAGTTTGATCCATTCTCAAAAATTTTAATTGCTTACCGTCCAAGTACCAATGTATCACCCTATATAGACACATCTTTCAGTCGAAATACTGAGTACACAACAGCAATTATGTTCAAGATACGCTAGATGATGATGATAATGTGTGTTTTTTTTTTTATTTAGCTATTGATCCTGTAAGTGATTCTGTAAAAAAAACGAACAGCTTCTGAACCAGCACCAACACACTGTTGATAGAAAAAGGCTATCATTGCCCTGATGAATGCAGAAGTAAATATGGAGATATTCATTTACAAAATGAACAAAGCCAAGCTCTGGGGATTACTAAACTATTTAGAGGCCAATGATTCTGCTGAAAGACTTAGCAGAACATACTGCGAAGAGTCCACTGTGCTCCATCAACAAATAATAAGGTCATTCATAGAGAGCAGTAAAACACACCTCCAATCAAAATGGACTTTTGTTTGTCATATCAGAACCATTTCCATTGGTATGGCGATTCCTTCAGCATATTGTTCTTGTTTAGGTTTAGTGTGAGTAATTCCTTTTGATGAACGAGGCCGCAGGATCACCGCTCGCTGGTAAAAGTCTCAGTAATTGTGCTCTTGCCATTGAGGTGTCAGTGTGAGGAATATTTCAGACGGAGCTAATCGCTCTGAGAATCATTGTCCAGACAGTTTTCAGTGAGATCACAATATCATTGTACGCTTCCCTTCCATAGTTAGTGGTTGTAACATTTAGAGCCCACTATTTTTTTCCCCCATTATTAGCATTCTTTCAATGTCTTTGTGCTCACTAATTTTCCTCACATGTCGGCCTGATTTTCATCTCCGTAAATTTCAGCGAGTACTGCCATCCCGTCCAGGAGGACCACTCGATGCCGTCGGCGTAGGACGAGTGCTGGCCGCGGAGGTACTGACCGTTCAGGTTGGACATGTGGCAGTTGCGGTACCACCAGGCTCCGTGGTAGAAGGAGGCACAGTTGTTCTCCGAGTGATCGTTGTCTTTGTCCTTTGTGGTGAACTTCATTCCATTGTGTTTGAGCAATGAGTCACCTAAAGGAACAGAAAAGACAATAAAGGAAGCAAATAGAAAAATGATTATTATATGACTCAATAAAAGGTAGAACGATGTTTTAGACAAACTTATAAAACTGTCACTGGCTGCCATTTTTTTATTGAGGGAAAATTTACCTTTGAGGCAGAAGGCAGTGGGTGGTGCTTACTTTTCTAACGTACTGTTCACCTGCTAGCTAGTGACGATCATTGGAGTGCTTTTTGCTGTCTTGGTTTGCTGGTTGATTTATACATGCTGTAAATGTTGATGTATAAATCATACAGTAGGTTCATATCAAATCTTTCTTGAAAACTAGCATGTTTTAGAAGTGGTGTTCAAATAAAAGTATATAATGGAAAGCTATAGTATCTAGTACTAGCTACAGTGTCTTGCAAAAGTATTCGTATCCCTTGAACTTTTCGACATTTTGTCACGTTACCACCACAAACGCAAATGCATTTGATTGGCATATATTATGTGATAGACCAACACAAAGTGGTACATAATTGTCAAATAGAAAGAAAATGATGGGTGCATTTGGATTCAGCCCGCTGAGTCAATACTTTCCCTGCAATTACAGCTGCAAGTCTTTTAGGGTATAGCTCTACCAGCTTTGCGCACGTAGAGAGTGCAAAATACTGTAGCTCAAGATCAGTCCGATTGGATGGAGAGTGTCTGTGAACAGCATTTTTCAAGTCGTGCCACAGATTCTCACTTCGAATTTAGTATCATTTTCCTTTCACTTTACAATTACGTGCCACATAGTGTTGGTCTATGACATAAAATCTCAATAAAGTACATTTACGTTTGTGGTTGCAAAGTGACAAAATGTGGAAAAAATTCAAGGGGTATAAATACTTTTGCAAGGCACTGTAGTTAATTAGATAGCTTGTTGTCTGTTTTACTAAATGATTTAATGATTTTTTTTTGGATACATCATCATCAGTAGGATAAATCATATTTGTTAGAGAAATGTGAAGTCTTAACCAGGTCAACTATCACACGGTTTTTGAAGAGTTCCACACACTGGTTATTAACAATGGATTTTGTGTTGCCTTTGCCTTTAGAACTATATTGATTGGTAATTTTGCACATTAGTCTCTTTGGTTTCAGAGTAGATTAAATGACATCACATTTAGCCACTGTAATTTACACTTTCAATATCCATTAATTAAGTGAGATTTATCACAGGTATTGGATTTGCATTTAGATATAATTCATTAAACTCTTTTCTCCTGCGTGATACAGAATACAAATCAGGCTTCTAAATATTACGCAGCCTAGACTGTACATGGATCTATATGCATTTGTTTTTTTTCATGAGCTTAACTGTTTAGGGCAGTTTGATTCCTGTTATTATGAAGTGTTCCTGTCACGCGATGGTTTGGGCATTTCTTTAGGACATACGGACCTAGAAAGAACTAAAGTTCATGAAACCTCACGTCTATCTATCTGTACAGAGTCTGGTACATTTTGTCCCTAATCATGGCCAATGAGCACCTGCTTTCAACAAGAAGTATCTGTTTGATTGACAGTGCAAACAATCATTAACTTTGTCCTTAACCTTTCAGCAAGAGCAAGGGAGCTATAGCTGTAAAAGCTTCAATGTGGGAAGAAAATAATAATCACATAACTACAACTCATCCTATTCCATTATGATATTTAATTATTTATAATAACCGAGTACAGAGTGTAATTCATTATGCCAAAGCTCATCATTTAAAAAGGTTTTTACATTGTACTTAATATTGTTAATTATCTTAGAAGTTTTTAAACAATGTAGATCACAGACAAGGCAGAAGAAAAGAGAAGAAAACAGAAGAGCACAAAGGAAAAGAGATGAGAACAGATAAGAAGAAA
This sequence comes from Clarias laeviceps, assembly GCA_030014305.1. Lineage (NCBI taxonomy): Eukaryota > Metazoa > Chordata > Actinopteri > Siluriformes > Clariidae > Clarias > Clarias laeviceps. Next base: position 7,010,910 of record JAQMYJ010000040.1, on the reverse strand, counting down.
GGAGAAGAGACATATGGAGGACATGAAATGAGAATAGAACTGACGACAGAAGAAGAGAAGTGTTTAATTTGCCGTAACAGGTTAATTTGCTGCGTTGTGAGTGTCATGGACTACACGTCTCATAAATGTAATGCTGCTGTGCTCAATGTAATGGCATTCCATGGTGGTTGATGACATCAGCCTGTTCCTGCACATGTATGAATCACACGGGACCTTTTACAGAAATAAAGTAGATATCACATCATCTAAAGTAGAGGCACTCTCATAAATCCATGTTCCTCTGTGGATACATCAGCTTCTTCTCTACTTTATTTAATGCGGTTTGTTCACAAAATGTCCTAATATCAGTGAAACGTCCATTTCAAACGAAATTGTAATAACCCATACAACAACCTTGGGGATGCTCACTTACTGGTTATGACATCAAATTCACAATGAAAACAACATGGAGTTACGAAAGGAAAATGAAGCCTATTGGACATTTTGGTTTATAACCAGGCATGATAAGCCAGTGAGTCACTCTGTAATATCGGGTACAGTACATTCCATGTCTGTTGATGATAAGAATTTATTTTTTTGCACATTTTCCCTTTAAAAATATAATCTGTTCCCTTTTAAGGTAAAGCATGTTATAATATCACACAAACCATACATGCATCCTGTGCTTCACTAACTTGATGTTGCTAAATTTAGCATTTTTGTCATGTCCGCTTTTGCAATTGAGGGTTTCTTGGCTTTAAAATAATGACTAAAAACCATTAGAATTACTCACTCACTCACGATCTATACCGCTCTATCCTGTATACAGAGTCACATGGGGGCCTGGAGCTCCAGAGCACGAGGCGGAGTACACCCTGGACAGGGTGCCAATCCACTGCAGGGCACCATTAGAATTATTTTATCATTTAGAATTTATTTTTATCAAATAACTTCTAAACCTTTCATACCGCAGGATCTACACACACACACACAGATACACCATTTAGCCTAATCTGCATGTCTTTGGACTGTGGGACGAAACTAGAGTACCCTGAGGAAACCCACCAAGCATGGAGAGAACATGCAAACTTCATGCACACAGAACCAAGGTGGGAATCGGACCCGGACACTGGAGGTGCAAGGCGGCAGTGCTAACCACGATGCCATCATGCTGCCTCCATACTGATCAATTAAATGAAATTTCACACATATTAAAAAATACATTCAATGCTGGAAAGATACTGCAAAACAAGACAGTCTATACTATGTAGAACATATTATATCAGCTATAACCAGTTGTTCCGCTTACCACACTGCTGCTCTTATAGAAATAGAATCACGAATCAGCATCTTCTGACCAATCAGAATTGAATATCTGTTTTTCTTATTGACAAAACATTGGCATATAAAACAAAAGTGCAATTGGAAAAACTAAAAAAAAAAAAGGCGGGTTTTAAGGTGGTGGAAAATGTGGTCAAAGCATTCGAGGATCCTCGCTTCAGGTTCAGTCAGTAAATGATTGGCGTATCTTTTGGCTTGATTGGCCACCACAGAACTACAGTACTCACATACAAGAAGCAATGAAGGGAACGATGTGGCTCTCGAGGGAAAGCCCGAGGGGAATATAGCAAAACAACTGCATTAAACTGTAGGTTGTCATCCACTGACCTCATTTTTTCGTTTCTCATTTCGGTGTGGCTGCAAGACACAGAATTACTTGGTACAAAATGCTTTAAGAAAAGGTTTAAATAATATGTGTAGTGGGCAGGGAAAACGCATTCACTTTGAACTTGGTCAAACAGACCAAAAAAAAAAAAAATATATATATATATATATATACTGTATTTATATGTAATGAAAAAACACATACGGTCATTAGGAATCGAGTCAATTGTTACTCTTTGGACACGTAGGTCAGCTGTTCTGGAACAGTTCTTGCAAGAAGACTATGCACCATATTATATACTATATATATATATATATATATATATATATATATATATGTGCACCATATTATATACTGTATATATATATATATATACACTCAGCAAAAAAAGAAACGTCCCTTTTTCAGGACTGTGTATTTCAACAATAATGTTG
>JAQMYJ010000040.1:6920457-6981876 GCA_030014305.1 Clarias laeviceps | reverse complement strand
ACAGCTCTCATACATGTCCTGCACCACTCTAACATACTTCTCTGCCACTCCAGACTTCCTCATACAATACCACAGCTACTCTCTCGGCACCCTGTCATATGCTTTCTCTAAATCTACATAGACACAATGCAACTCCCTATTATCTTCTCTGTACTTCTCAATCAGCATCCTCAAAGCAAATACTGCATCTGTTGTACTCTTTCTAGGCATGAAACCAAATTGCTGCTCACAAATGCTCACCTCTGCCCTTAACCTAGCTTCCACTACTCTTTCGCAAAGCTTCATTGTATGGCTTATCAACTTTATTCCTCTGTAATTACCACAGCTTTGCACATCTCCCTTGTTCTTGAAGATCGGCACTAATACACTTTTCCTCCATTCCTCTGGGATTCTCTCACTCTCCAAAATCTTGTTAAACAAAGTAGTCAGAAACTTTACTGCAACCTCTCCTAAGCACTTCCATAGGTATGTCATCAGGACCAACTGCCTTTCCACTCTTCATCCTCTTTAACGCCCTCCTCAACTCACTCTTACTGATTTTTGCTACTTCCTGCTCCACAACAATCACGTCTTCTACTCTTCGTTCTCTTTCAATTCCTCATTCGTCAACTCTTCAAAGTACTCCTTCCATCTTCCCATCACCCTCATGGCACCTGTCAGTACATTTCCATCCCTATCTTTAATCACTCTAACATGCTGCACATCCTTCCCATCTCTATCTCTTTGCCTCGCCAACCTATACAGATCCACCTCTCCGTTCCTCTTTGCAAGGTCCACCACCACCATGTCCTTCTACGTTCCTGTCCTGAAGACTCAACCTACCCATCATCAACCTATCTGATACTCTTTTCACCTCTAGAACATTCCTAACAAACTCCTCTTTCAGGATGACTCCTACTTCATTTCTTTTCCTATCCACACCATGGTAAAACAACTTGAACCCCGATCCTAAGCTTCTAGCCTTGCTACCTTTCCACCTGGTCTCCTGGACACACAGTATATCAGTATATACTCTTGCCTTCCCTGTCATAGTCCCAACATTCAAAGTCCCTACTGTCACTCCTAAACTTGACTTTCCTCTTCTCTTTCTGCCTACAAACACGCCTTCCTCCTCTCCTTTTTCGACTAGATGACTAAATTGATATAATAACCAAAATCATCATGAAGGTTTGCTATAGTTCTTGATTGTGCACTTCACAACACAGTATCAGACAGAACTCAGTATCACAGAACTCAGAATAAGAATTTCTCAGAGCCAAGATACTGTACTCTGTAGAGGATTATAATCACTTGGTGCCTTAATAATAGGGCAGGGTTAAGGTTGAGTGTTTCAGGTGTTGGACTGATTGGAAGGTCTCAGATTCAAACCCCAAAACCACCAAGTTGCCACCCTCGAGCAAGGCCCTTAACCCTCAACTGCTTAGATGTTTAATACGATAAATATATAAGTCACTCTGAATAAGGGTGTCTGTCAAATGCCGTAAAACTGTACAGTTAATGTAATACTCCACAATTCATTGTTGAGTATATGAATTGTTATGAACTGTTCTCTGTTAATGATACGAATCAGGTACTGAGTGTTGACCAACAAATACATGCAATTCACCAACTCTTTTTGCAAACAAACAGATGACTCACTTCCTATTGTGATTGGTCAAATCTACTTTTATTACTAGTAACCATACAGCTTTTTCAACACAATATGCACAACTTTGACCTTGCCTATTGATGAAAAGTAATATTGACTGCACCGTAAGAAAAATTAAATACTGCTTAAAGTATAATGAAAATAATACAGAGCAACTAATGGATCATCTATTATCATTCTCCATCAGCCCTCTCTTCCTGTGAAAATATGCTGAAAAGCAGGCTGGTCTCATGTGAGACATCCCTGGGCCTCTCTTTCATTACAATGCCATTTAGCCTTATCACTACTCCTACAGCAACTACAAACACACATTCCTTCTTTGACTATTAAAGTTAATAAGAGCAAAGATGTGGCTTGTCAATGAGAAACTGAAAAACTTAACATCTTCTAAAATATATAGCTTCACATTTTTATTGTAAAGAGTTGACACTGGAGACTCATTCCAAAAATAAAATATAAACACCTTATCACAGAAACCTTCAAAATGTCATAGACACAATTTTATCAAATTATATGTTTCCTAATTTGTATATGTACTGTATAGACTACACAAGTCTTTGAACATGCTAAAAATGTATAATTATGCAATATCACATAAGAGGGAGGGCTGTTGTAGTGAATATCAGCATGGCTGTGATGCAGCCCTAGGCACGAGGCCACAGCCCGAGTGTAATAGACATTGCCTTTTTACAAGATTCGACAAACACCATTTATTATGTACAGTACAGCTTATGATCTGTTTGTTTATTTAACCAGTGTCTTCTCTGCTGTACCCTTCTTTGACTGGCGGGACTAACATTGAGCTGGCAACCAACAGTTAGGGATTCAGCCTTGTGACTTCGTAGCTCTCGTTAGACGTGAAACACAACACAGACGGTTCAGAGGCAATTCAGAACGACTTAGAAGAAATTACTAAGGAGACAAAGTGTTGTTTAAGATGACATGACATGACATTTTCTTGCTGCAAGTGCATCTGTGACTGGTTTCGAATGTGGGTTTTGGCAGCTGCTCTCACCTCGTGCGAGTAGCGCGGATTGCACCGACCTGCTTTCATCCAAGCTGGTGACTGACAGTTAGTGTATCTAACAATTGTTAGAACACCTGTGATGCTGAGTGATGCATATAGTTTAATGTCCCAGTGCTGTTACAATCGGTACAGTCAGATTACTCAGTCGGCAATAAATGTTGTACAACTTGAATTAAATCCAGCAATACTGTCAGAGTTGATGTTATGTGATGGTAGATCCCAGAACTCGGAAATATTACACATGAATTATTTTCAGAAACAATTTTCAACAGGACATCACTGATTAGTAAGAAACAATATTGTAAAAGGACATTCTATCAGACATGTCTGTCCAGGGAGCTTGTCTTGGTAAGGGTGTGAAGGTAAGACATGGACAGAATTCAGAACATAATTCAGGCAGTAATTGACGGCTTCTGCCCTTATTGAAGATTAAACTAGAAAGCAGCGAATCAAGAATTGATAGAAATGCCAGAAAAGGAAAAACAATCTGGCAAGTCAAATAAGGAGAGGAGTGCTCGTCTCATGTGCTTGGCAAGAACACAGATATGCAAAAAGTACCTCGGGATACGCTTCCCCATGGTACTTCCTTAAGAAAAATAAATGCACACTGATGTAGACACATCCTCTGGTCTGAACAAGAAATAATATCATTGTCTCCTTGGGTGTGTAAGTGTGTGTGTGTGTGTGTGTGTCAGAGATCTAAAGCTTCCTTGTCATCTGGCATCCATTTCAAAGTAAAGCTTTGCCATTAGTGTGGTTTAGTTGTGGCTACCTGAAGGCATTTTGATCTATGAAGATACGTAGCATATAATCCAGATCCCATAGTGAGGCCCGGGAGCTGTACTTTTCAGGCGAGAGATCTTGGAAAACACAGCGCACCTCTTAATAAAACATACGAGCGCGTCTGTGCCTGTGCTCGAGGCCGCATTTGAAATGAACGGCTGCGTTTCGATTCTAAATAAATCCTCTCTTCCAATCCGTGTTCAATCCACGGAGCACCCAAAGAGCTTTAATTATTCACAATAATCCCTGTAAGTACTTACTGAGTCACCTTTAAGCAGGAAGCGCTCTAAATCTTTATTGCACCTAGAGTATAAATTTAGGCAGTTAAAAACAAGAGATTTCTCATGTTTTGATAAATATTTCACCCAGACGGATATGAAAATTCTCAACAGCACCTTGTAAATTTGCTACAGTTAAAAAAAAAAAAAAAAAAAAAAGGATTTTGATGGCATGTGGAAAAAGATGTGGAAACTGACAAGGCTTTGGGAAGGGAATGAGAAACTGGCCGTGATTGAAAGATGTAGTTTTGGGTGATATATCCACTGCAAACCTGCTGACTGTAGTATCCGATATACTGGGTAAACAGAAAAAAAAAATTATAACGGCATTATATTGAGTGGAAATGGGTCTGTGATGTTTCCTCCCTGGGCTTTTTTTTTTCATTTTTTTTTTTTCAACAGCCACCATGAATCTGCTTCAGCTTTTACACGGTGTGTCCACAAAGCAATTTCTTTCCATATAACGAATGTCCACTGGCAGCAGAGCACACAATAGCTGACACCAGATGAGCTTCCGCAGCAGATTACACTGCATTGCCATGTACGCCGACCCGCTTTGTCTAAAGGCTTCAACACGGATGGATGACCTTGTTCGAAATTCTAGGAATGAGAGCCCACCAGGAAGCTGTTGAATAGTCAGAAAGTTCAGGAGCTCTGACACTAGTTCTAGCTGCAAGGCAAACCGCATGTTAATATTAATACACTCGTTTTTTTAATACTTTATCATACACTATATGGACAAAAGTATTTGGCCAAACGTGCAATGATATTGTATCCAAATTCATACACTTCGATATGGAGTTGGTCCCCCTTTTGCAGCTACTGTATACCAGCTTCCACTATTCTTGGAAGGCTGTCCACAAGATTTTGTGGTAATTTATTCTGTAGAGCATTTATGAGGTCATCTTGTGATGCTGTACAAGAAGACCTGGCTTACAATCTTTGTCCCAATTCATCCCAAAGGTGCTCGATGGGGTTGAGGTCAGGGCTCTGTGCGGGCCGGACAAGTTCTTCCACACCGAAACTCATCAAATTATGTCTTTATAGTCCTTTCTTTGTGCACTGGACCATAGTCATGTTAGAATAGAAAAGGCCCTTTCCCAAACTGTTTCCACAAAGCATTGTCCAAAGTCTTTTGGTATGAAGATTAAGTTAGTCCTTCAATGGGAATAAAAGGCCTGATTGAAACACTTGAATTTAATAATTAACAGGTTTGACCAAGTACTTTTGTCAATATACAGTAGTGTATCTACACTTAAGCCTTGTTCAGACAAATCTGATCTTTGGACCTTTTACTGTCCACACTGTTTTTTGAAAGTGATCAGAACGGATTCGTCTCTATTCAGACTGTTATTGATACAGTATTTCGGGAAAAAAAGTCAACAGCGCCCCTCTTGTGTGCCTTTCTACTTCATCAGCTATGGATGTGTATTTCAGAGGATGATAGACACTGTGATGATGTCACATTTTATACAGAGTCCATAAAGTCGTTCCCGCGAGTATTCAGCAAATGGAAAATCTGATTCTTGAAAATGTGAGAACTGTATACACGATCATTCATGAACACCACTTGCACATTACATGAACTTGACTGGGCGTTATTGCCACATCCTGGTACATTCCTGATGTCGCTCAAAGCCATTTACGGATGTTTGGGGTTCCTGGGAGGTCAGAATTTCAGCCGTCTGATCATGGCTCTGGCGTACTAAGAAATCTTTCTGCCTTGATGGCATCCAAGCAAATTATAGTTTGAATAGTGCAAACATTTTCAACAGATCCTTGAAAATCAATTAATAACTTGTCACTAACTTCAGGAAGAGATGCACCTATCTTTAGGAACTGTACACACAGTCATTTCCTAAATGATTAGATCACGAAATCTAATAGGTCCCTTGTATTCAATCTATAGTGTGCAATGCATAGCTCCGCATTCTCTGTAGGGATTCAAAAGCAATCTAAGGACACAGCAATGAGGAAGCTCATCCCGAAGCCCTCTACAGCGTACAACAAAGACACCAGAGTTCAGTGACTGCAGCCATAGATCTAGTCCATTAAAGGAGCAAAAATTTCATAGCCCTAAAATCTGTCAATTTTGTAAAGATGTGATGAGAAAAGGACAGTTAGGTAGCAGACTGAAGGTATTACTTTAAAGCCTGTATTTGCTTTCCAATTTACAGCCTCTCCGTCGATGCTCGCACACTCCAAATTACGCAGCTCCATCAATGACAGCAATCTGCCACGAAGACAGAGCTTTTCACCGATGGAATCCACCGCATCTCCTCTGCTGCTCTCTAATCCACAGGCATCACAGCATAGAGACAAATAGAAACAAATACACTGATGCACATTGCTATTGAAGCACTTTTTCCCCCCCAGTTTAATGTGCCAAATTGTGCAGGAGTCGATATTTGTACAAATTCAGGGTTCTCTAATCTTTAGAAATCCTTTAAAGCTCTGTAACATATTGTAGGGGCTGTATTCTTAATCTTCATTAATGTGATATCATTTATACTTATCTTTCATTCTGAAATTCTGTTTATTAATAAAATCCTTTTTTTGTCAGAGCGCAACACGGATTAACAGAGAAGATTATAGAAGTGCTAAGCTAGTACAACAGATCAAAATAATGACATGCAACTTGAAAGGATTATTTTTATCATCCATTGTGATTTGGTGCTTCTGGAAAATATACTAATGCAATTTATCACCTTATTATGACACATAATAAGAGGGGGGAAAAAAACTACACTGTGAACAATTCAGTACTGCAGAAATGAACAGCGATCTGCACTGTACAGTAGGTTGTAAAAACACGTTTGGGATGCACCGATTTATCTGTCACACATTGGTATTGGAATCGGCCTATTGGCTGAAATGACATTTACTGATGCCAGTAGTCAATGTTAAATTCTGGTCTGAATCAAACAACAGCTGCAGTCCTGGAAAATATCCAACAGGTTATCAAATCCCTTAATATTGCCAACCACAACACCATCATGGGCATGTGTCGGGAAATGTAAACTGTACGAGAGTATTCCTGTGTCTCAGCACTATGCAAGTGCAGAAACATCAGCGCTATGCAGTTCCAGTGACATTGTAAGGCAAGGCACAACAAGCACTGCTTTTATTTATTTATATTTATTTAACAACTTTTATGTTTAAGTACTTTTAATTTATGTTTAACAAAAAAGGTTTTTGTTGGGCTATGTACAGTAGGTACTGATTTTTTTTTCTTTCTAATTGGGCAGATAGCAGTATATGAGTGTGAGGGTTCACCACTAGAGGGCACTGTGTTTAGTTTGTAGTTTTTGTTGGTAGACTCAGTTTCCCAGAAGGCACCTCGGTCAGGTGATGCGGGTGCTCACCTGAACGAGGTAGCTAATTAGTTACATTATAAATAGCTGGTTGTTCTGGGAAACTGGGACGAGCATTAACGTGAGTTCTGTTAAGTGGGCCTTTGTTTTGTCTGGTTATGTTCTGTTTCAGTTTGTTTAATTATAGTTGGCCTTTTGGTTTCTGGAGCTTTAAGTTAAGTTTATATTTGTCTTAATTTAGTATGTCTCTGTGTCTCCTAGCAGGATTAGCCTCTAGGAGAATTAGCCTTTTGTGTTTACCCTCATGTGTGAGTAACCCCCTTTGCATGTGTAGTTCTTACTCTGTATAAATACTAATCAGTGCACTACTAACCTGCTTAGATCTTAGTCTGTCTAGTCTCCTCGTCTGTTTAAATCTTAGTCTGTTTAGATACTAACCTGTTTAGCCACTAACCTTTAGAGTTCGTAGTCTTTCATACATAGTCTGCTGTGTACCTAGTCTGTTCATCCATTGGGTATCTGGCTACTAGCCGGTTTAGCAATTAGTCTGTTTGGCTACTAGCTAGCTTAGCAGCTAATGTGCATAACAGCTAGTAGGCCTAGTCAAGTCTGTCTTGTGTGTTTAGTCCCTTGCATGTTTAGTCCTCTAGTCTGTTTAGTGTGTGTCTTGTCTCGTCTGGTTAGTATCCCTAGTTTTGTTTGTACTGTATTAGTTTGTATAATCCCTTCTGTGTATTAGTTGATTCTTGGTTTTGTTTATAGTGTGCTCTAAGGTAAAGCCAACTTCCTTTAATCATGTTTTGTTTGTTTGGTTTATCATAATTAAAGACTTTTGTTACCTCATCCCCCCCCCATCGCGTCTATGCCTCAACACCATGCCCACAGTCTAACACCTAGCAGAACGTGACAATGAGGATAAAAGGGATTTTGAGAGTTAAGTTTCACAAAAAAAAGTGTAATTTGAGTGTTATTTTAAAGGTTGTTTCATAAATGCTGCTCCCGGCAAAGGGTCGCCACGGCAGAACATCCGGTCTGCACATATAAGCTTGGCATAGGTTTTTACGCTGGATGCCCTTCCTGATGCAACCCTCCCATTTTATCTGGGCTTGGGACCGGCACTGCATCCAGTGGCTGGGAATCGAACCCGGCCTTCCACATGGCAGCCGAAAACCTCCCACTGAGCCACCAGTGCCCAAACGTTGTATCAAAGTTTAGGTCATTTTTTTTTTTTTTTTTTTTATAATGGAGAATTCTTTGTCGTTGGTACAAAAGTGACTTAGTAGGAGCTCCACATTGGGGATGGTGTGCTATTACTTTTCTAAGGAATTCGACCGACAGTTTCCCAACCTAATACCATTCATGTTTTTCTGACACTAGGATCTGCTCTGAATTTTATGTGCCCCTGATTTTGGAGCAAAATGCACCTGTTTAGTACCTGTTCCGAACCACTTTGATGCCATGACTCCTACTGTAGCTGTCTCAGTTTTGGTCCGATTGGAAAACGAGACACAGTATTTATCTTGAAGACTGCTCTGCACCAGTGAGCGAGTGAGTGTGTTTACAAAGTGGCAAATAATCTGATTTGGAGGAAAATACAATTTGTAGAGTAAATGAATTTTCATCCCATTAAGTAATCAGATAATGGCACAATCTGGGTCAATCAATAATCAGATTTCTTTCGTCTACGTTATGAAAATACATTACTACACAGCAAAGTGTGCAGTGCTGAAATGACACACTATTGTATTTAAACAAATCCAACTGGCCTCAAATGAAATGTGTTAAATCAACAACCAATCAAATTAAAGTTCTGATGAAGGCATATTTACAATGAAGTACAATGTTTTATTAATTCTATTTTAATGTTTTTATTATTAAATCAATTAATTACCTTTACTCCATCAGTATTTTTGATTCAAACTATTTGTTTGTGCATATTCAGAGATAAAGTCAAAACCAAACAAAAGAGATTAACAGGACAAACATGTTAAATGAGGGTATGACGGAGCTAAAGACACCATGGTATGCTGTTTAGGATGATGAGATTCATGTGAGAATGTGTGAGAAATGAGTTCTTTTTGTTGTTGGACATTAAACTGGGGACCACTTATGTTTAGAGTCACAAGCCTGAAGCCTTTTCCAGGGAACTTAGGGCACAAGGTGGGGTACACACCTGAATCGTGTACCAACCCATCACAGGCACACACACACACCCTCACACATCACTACACACAATTTGGAAACGTCAATCAGACGTCATGTTTTTGACTGGGGGAGGAAACCAGAGTACCCAGAGGAAACCCACCAAGCATAGGGAGGAAATGCACACCACACACACAAATTTTGCTTATATTGATGGAGGGAATTTTGTATGTTCAAGATGAGCACTAGTTAAGTTCTCCTGTCGTTTCTGACAATTTCTGTCTCAGGTTGTAGTATCTTTGTCACCTGTATCGATTACCAGTTACCTGTTTATTAAGCTACTCTGCAAAAATATATATCTTATTAAGCAAGAATATAGTTAATTGTATCTACACTTTCTTAAAATAAGATTACAGCAAACCAAATATAAGATAAAGACTATATCTAATTAAATGCTATTAAACATTTAAGCTTAGATACTATGCTTGTTTTAGGAATTAATTTCTTGAAAGAAGCAAATTCTCTGCCAATAGAGCAAGATTTTTTGCTTACACTTTAGTAACATTTGACTAGAATTTTTTTTTAATTATTTTACATTTGGTTTGTTGTAAACTTATTTTAAGAAATAACAGAAAGGTTTGCCCGGCACAGTGACTTATTGGTTAGCACTGTCACCTTCTACTCCAGGCCCGGGTTCGATTCTTTGTGTGCATGTACGGTATGTTCTACCCAGGTAATTCAGCTTTCCCCCTCAGTCCAAAAACATTTTAGAGATTAGATTAGATTAATTGGCTTTCCCCAAATTGCTTAAGTGTGTGTGTGCCCTGCGATAGACTGTCACTGTTGCTCGGACTGTCCGCTGTGTTTCGATAAGCTTTTCTGCTGCCAGGAGAGACACAGTCAAACACACAAACACGTTGTCTGGCAGAAAGGTCTCTGTTTATTAACAGCAAAAGTTTGAGTTTTTATATGTTTGACCAAAAGCCTGTGCCATCGACATTTGTTACTATAAAGAACATAAACCAATGTACTGTAAAATGTCCTGGTGAAATCCTAAAGAACAAAAGAGTGGAAGTTAGCCAGGTCTTCTTCTAACTTTGAATTAGGAGGTGTTGGCTCGAGTTAGGGGGAGATGGGGAGAGAGAGATCAAGATCGAGAGAGAGACATAGAGAGAGAATGAGGAGGTGAGTGTGGGAGCATTAGCACCTTAAGAACAAATGCAAGAGGAGACAGGAAGATAACAGCATGGGAGATTTAACACATTAATACTGGATCTATGAGCAAGAGAGAAAGAGAGTACAATTGAATTATTTTATATAAAATAATTCCCTTACAGTTACCCTGTCCAGGGTGTACCCCACCTAGTGCCCTAAGTCTCCTGGGATAGGCGCCAGCCCTCTGCGATCCTGTATACAGTAGTATGGATGATAAGTGAGTGAGTAGATAGGTTTGGCTAGGTTCAAGAATATTTCACTTGCTAAGATGTCTAGATATTATTATTATTATTATTATTATTATTATTATTAGCGTAATTACCTGTTGTTGATAAGAAAAGAGTTTGTAGAAATAGTTAAAAAGATTAAAGCTAAAAATAAGCTGACCAGCTGTAATGTAAATGTAATTTTACATTAAATTTAATTTAATGCGATATTATTTTAGGTTGAAGCTCATGTACAGTACATGTCTGCCTGTATTTCTGTACTGCAGAACTCTTTGCTTGGCGTATTAATACAAAGAGATAAAATTTTCTAAGGTTGAGTTTCTTACACCTAGTTTATGCTAAGTTCTAGTTCTTTCATCGTCAGCCAAATACATTTCCTGTTCGGTAATCGGAGAGTGAATCACAGATGAGAAATCGAGAAAGTAGATCGGATAAAGAATAATTTTTGTCTTAAAACAACTCCACGCTTTAAAATCTATTCGACCCCCATCCTTAATGAAACCAACCATTGTCGACTACCATAACATGTGTCTTTACTTACTAAACTTTACGGGTGCCACCTGCTACTCATGTTTTGCTAATTACATGATAAACGTGATATCTTTCTAGCTGACACTAATGAGATTTCAGTAGAATGTTTCAGTAAAACCCTCCAATGCAAAAGCAGATAAACTAAATGCAATCTCAATGATCATTCAAAGCACTAAAATGGCAGGAGGTACTTTTGGCTCTCCAGTTGGCTCTGTTGGCTCTCCAGGTTGGCTCTCCATTGTTTCGGTTATTGTCTGTTTGGAATATTTGCATGCTGTAAGACCTCTCAGGTTTTCAATAACCTTCAAAGACGTAAATTGCCCTTTTGTATGAATATGTATGGTCATGATGTTTCCCATAGACCACCACAGTTTCTGGAAAGCCTCTGGATCCAGTGAAAAACCCAACCAGAATCTAGAGGTTTTAATAATTCTACGTTTTTGAAGGTGGTTGGAAACCTGAGAGGTCTTACAGCATGAAAATATGAATGAATTTTATTATCAATTTTAATAAACCACCTATGTCTTTGTCTAAATGCAACATAAATTTTTACACCAAACGGCACATTGCAAAGTTATTTTTAAATTGCAAAGCCTTCCCACATATTAGACTTCCATTTTACTTCTAATCACATCATCAAGTGAGAATTTTGTTCTACATCAACTGCCTCCAGTTCTTGGAGGGTGTTTATACAGTCCATGCAACATCTCCACACATACATCCATACATACACTACATTGGCAAAAGTATTCGCTCGCCTGCCTTCACTTGCATATGAACTTGAGTAACATCCAATTTCTAATCCATAGGGTTTAATATGATGTTGGCCCTTTAACAGCTATAACTCTTTTGGGAAGGCTTTCCACACTTTTCTTCCAGAAGCACAGTTGTGAGGTCAGACACTGATATTAGACGAGAAGGCCTGGGGCTCGCAGTCTCCACTCTAATTCATCACCAAGGTGTTCTATCGGGTTGAGGTGTAGGCCAGTCAATTTCGTCCACACCAAACTCGTTCATTCATGTTTATGGACCTTGCTTTGCGCACTGGTGTGGAGTCATGTTGAGTCAAGAAGGGGCCGTCCCCAAACTGTTGCCACAAAGTTGGGAGCATGAAATTGTTCAAAATGTCTTGGTATGCTGAAGCATTAAGAGTTCCTTTCACTAGAACTAAGAAACTCTCTACACACTGACCTAATCTGAAGGCCACATGAAGTTTGGAGGTCTGTACTGTAGCTATTGACTGAAGTTGGCGACCTCTGACCCAACTCTGTGATTTTACCTGGTCTAATACTTCTTGGCTGAGTTGCTGTCATTCCCAATCGCTTCCACTTCGTTGTAATACCTTGTAGCAGATTGCATTTGCTGTCCATTCCTGAACATGAGGAGAGATCTGAAGTGCTTAGAAACCACGGAACTCCAATAAATTTGACATACATAGGACTCGTTCGTAATTTAGCCGCAATATAATTTGTAAATACTGATTAATCATGTAATATGCAATCTGTCCAATTAAATGAGACTGGGAAATGTGGCAAGTGGAAATCACTGGGACCATCTGTAGCCCATCAGCAATTTAACGTCCGCTAATAAGCTGCACACTGAACTGTGGGATTGAACTTGCGCAACTTCTCCTTCAGCAAATCAATAAAAGCCAGTTGGGCAATCAAGGATTATACAGATAGCATCTGGGGGAAACAACTTTGCAGATACTCAGTGTGTCTCCACACTATTTTTTTCCACAGGATGCTTAACTCTTCATGCGGCACATACATGGGCACTGCAGATATTCTGAGGGGTGCAGCATGTCGAGCTGGATTAAACATTTTCTACAAGTTTTATTTGTGCCGAAGCAACTTGTGTCAAGGAAAATGTAGCTTATATACGTAAGTACAGAGCTCTCGGGAGGATTATACAGTTGCTTCACATGCACTAAATGGCACTTTGGTTTGTCCATTTTTTTGTAGAAACAAAAAAAGATTCTTAAACCCCTAGGAGTCCGAGGCCTTTTAGAAGACCTGAAGTAATTCAGCGCTCTTTTTAAATTTGTGTAGATTTGTAGATCTTTACCACGATAGTAGCTAATACATTTTCCCTTATTTATGTAGAGCACAAATTTGGCTTTTATAAAAAAAAATTTTAAAAAAACGGTGTGTGCCCATAGCAAAACAACTAAATTATAACACTCATAAAGACCTTTTATTTGGGGTGAAGTGACTGATGTGCCTAACTTTTATCAGCAGAGCTTCTGTTTTACTGAAAAATCCACAAACCTCTTCGTGTGGATTCATGCGACGAGACATTTTCTCTACCTGCATATAATAATATTTACATGAAAATATTGAATTTTTTTTTGTTTCTTTATTCCTTCCTGTTCTGTTGGACATGGCCCATGCATCAGCACATAATTTCCCCCCAAACAGCGCTAGCAATTAGCATTTACTTACATCTGAATAGAGTCGTTTACATAAATCTTGCATGTGAATGGAGCTAAGCACGGAGGTGGGTCTCCAACGCGTGGGGAGATGAGAATCTGACATATGTCTGTTTTTTTTGGGGTGGCAATAAATCTTTTTACTGGGTTGCTACAATATAATTTCATTTTAAAAAGTTGGCAAGATTGGCATCGTCGACAAAGCTGTCGACCCCTAAAGGTTAAAAATGTATAAACAAGAAATATCCAAAGAACCTGTAAGAAACCTATGCAAGAGTATACTTTGGTTACCTATGGTTATAGATATTGCCTGTAGCTATGCAGACAAAGGCCACATGATTTTACAAGAAATTATCTCTTTGTTTTAATCTTTTAAAAGACCTAGGTGACAAATCAGCACTAAATATAATGTGGAAAAGCAGTTGGGCAGGAGTGAGTTCATAGCAAGGACAGGAAGTCACGGTTAAAGTAGCACACATACTTTTTACAGTAAGTAGAAGAGACCAGGAACAACAAAAGTTGCATGCACCGCCCCATCCCAACCATAATGCCACACGTATTGGAGAGCACCAAGCACAACTGTTATATTGTGCAGTACCCTGGGAAAACCCACTAGATGATGTATCTGGATGGAAGAGTGCAAATATTTCATCACTGCCAAAGGGGACGTATGTAAAAGTAAGTGTAAGTTTAATTTTATTTTTTCAAAAAAACAAACACGATAGGGACCAGCAAAGATTGCTTAGTGATTAGCACTGTCGCCAGGGTCGGGGTTTGATTCCCACCTCGGGGTCTGTGTGCATGGAGTTTGCATGTTCTCCCAATGCTTGGTGGGTTTCCATGCAGATTA
This sequence comes from Clarias laeviceps, assembly GCA_030014305.1. NCBI lineage: Eukaryota > Metazoa > Chordata > Actinopteri > Siluriformes > Clariidae > Clarias > Clarias laeviceps. The sequence goes on along the minus strand of JAQMYJ010000040.1, from coordinate 6,967,430 downwards.
GGCTAAATGGCGCTCACAAATTGACCATAGTGTGTGTACAGTATGTGAGTTTGTGTGTGTTGATGGATTGGCACCCTGTCCAGGTTGTACCCTGCTTCATGCCCAAAGTCACCTGACCGCCCCATGATCCTGTTGGAGGATAAAGCGGTATAGACCGTGAGTGAGTGAGTGAAAAACTGACAGTGGAGGTCAAAAACAGTGTGAAACAGAGTCAAAGTACAAAAAAATGCAGAGGTCAATCAATCAAGCAAACACAGCAAGAAAGGGGGAATTAGGATCAAAACTCTACAAAAAAAAGTGTAGAAGCTAAACTCCATCTGGATATCACAACAGGGGAAAAATAGCGCAGATGTGCATAAAAGGAACATTGGAAAAACCACGAAAACACGTAAAGTGTCATGGATTCCCTCTCTCAGAGCACAGTGTGGTTCATGTTTTGTTTTTGAGTTTGTCAACACAGATTTATTTGAAATACTGGATGCAAGCTTTTAATGAATTTAAGCAGAGGAAGAACTTGTAATATATAGTATGCAGTATGCAAGAAACTCAAAAAAAGAGAAAAATAATGCCGAAGTGTAACAACACCTCTAAATATATACCAGTTTACTTGAGATGAACTTGGAACGCGAAAGGTGATGATGATAAAATAAGATCATAAAATGAAGGAGAAAAGACTTACCAAACATGACATTAACGAACTGTTATAGTGAGTGATAGAGTGCACGGTGAAGGAATCAGATCAATAGAATGTTTGGGATGGATTTGGACATGGAGCTGCTGGACTTGCAGCAGATTTGGATTTGGGTGTAATTTTTTTTATTTATATTGTAATCTTGCCTTGATTATTTTCCTTCAAAGACTTGGGTAAGAAACCAGCTGAAGGAGTCAGTTCTTTATCAATAATGGCGTAACGGCTCAATCTGTGAACCGTATGGATCCCTCCCTATGATTCTACACATATGTGAAACATTACTGCCGCTGTATGATGTTATATTTAGACCAATTCCCGAGCAAAAACCTCCGTTTTTGAGCACTAATTAATTGTATTTTCACTCACTCAAATTATTGCATGCGCACGCACCAGGGTTGCCAGATCACATAAATCCCCCCTATGTGGTGTTGAATCTCTACCGACTTTGACACAAACCAAGTGAAATAAATCCATCTGGGAATGATATCATCTCAGGTGGAATAATACTACCATACTACAGCTCAAACTGTAGCTCAATTGTGTCTGTTCTTGATTTCACTAAAATTAGCTTTTTTTTCTCCATTAGATTCAAAATAATAAAACTAATCTTTCTTCTTATTATTATTATTAACAAGTCAAATTTGTTCATAAAGCACTTTTAAACAAAACACAGTTGACCAAAGTGCTGTATAATTCAATCCCAAACTGCAGACATAGGAACAGATTATAAAAAAGACACTAATAAAACAAAAAAGTTCTTGTAAAAAACAAAAATACAAATAAAAACTAATAACTCCAAATAAAGCAGTAAACAACAGCAACGAACTGTGATTATTTAACCATTTTGCATTTAAACGTTTTTATCTAGAGTAACGCCAGATGACAAATGATCTCATTAAAATGATGTTCGCCAATATTTATTTATCACCTTAAAATTATATTAAAAAAATAAACATAGATTATTTATGAACTCTACATAAATTGCAGACTGTGTGTATATTACCTGTAATAATTTGCGATAAATTCCCTTTTGCGATTAAATAATTGCAGAGGTCGACATAAAGGTTTAAATTTTTCCTCGTTTAATTGTGATTTTTTTAAACGCAATTAATTGTGCATCACTAACTAAACAATTTCACTACTGTAAATATAATACTTGCTTTTTAATCTAATGAGTGAGTGAATGTTAATTTTTTTTATTGCTAGACGAGCCTCCCATCTTGCATCTCATTCAGTGCCACTTTGACCTGGATAAAAAAAATGACTGAAAAGCAATGAATGAATGAATGAATGAATTTGTAAATCTTGCATAAGGGCAGTTATAATTAGTGTGTCATACTCCTCCATGGTTTATATGGCTTTTAAAAGAGCTTTCACAATCTACAGAAGGCATTATTTAGTCAGACTGTTTTATCTCCGTGCCATTATGAATGGTTCTATAGCTTACACTGCTTTACACTCCGAGTCTCGAGCTTAGCACAGACTTGTCACTGTTCTCTTAGCTGCATTAATCATTAGTCCTGTATAAAAAAGCTGCTTTCTTTGCTATCATATTCAACATGCTGGACCTATTTTTAATTCATTTCACAATGAAAAAAAAAATAGAGAAGAAGGTCTACTTTAAACAAAAAGGTGAATGTGAATAATTATGGATTAAGGAACATATCATTATTTGACATAAACTACAGACTTCTGTAACAAAGACTTAGTTTTAATAATGCTGGTCTCCACGGTTGCCAGATCTATATAACATAATCCTCTCTTAAAAAACGATTCCAATGGACAAGCAGTAATAAAACACACAGAGCAGTACAGAAATGAATGAAACAAACTAAAATATTGGTGGCACAATGACGTAGTGGGCTTGCACTTTTTTATTCTGTTTTAATAGGCTATATAAATGTATTTACCATAAGGTGAAGGTTACCAATATACGAGATAAAATTATAGTATATAGACATTAGTATAGACATTCAGATGGGACTCCAGTGTGCGTGTATGACCATAAATGTCAAGAAAAAAAATTCCCTGCTTTTGTCGTCCATTTTCGCCCTGGTCGAGTTTAAAAAAGCCAGTTAGATTTTCCCCCTTATTGTGACCTCATATAAGAAAATTATCTATAAGAAATTCTCTGGAGGGTGTGGCTCGGCAGGTGCTCGATTACATAGACACTGAAATAGCATGTTCGGAAGACGTGTGAAACAGAGGGAGTTTGAGACATGTAAAATTGATATAATAATAATAATAATAATAATAATAATAATAATAATAACAACAATAATAATAATGATACTACTACTATTACTACTTGTAATAATAATAATAATAATAATAATAATAATAACATTATGTACTATTAATAATATAATATTGATAATATTATTAAATAAACAATACTGGGGCATTAACACAAAGTTTGAAGGAGCTCTTGTACGCCTGGGGAAGAAACACATTTGCAATGGATATCCTTCCAGTCTCAACCATCCCATATAAATAACCCTACACTGCCTGTAGTTAGTAAAGTCTGAGAAGTGTAAGTAGTCTATAAAGCTACTAAATAAACCCCCAAAATTGTAAAGACAATTTACATCTTATATTTTCCTAGAAGTGTATATTTAAAAAGCCTTAATTTAATCCTCAAAGAGCGTGGACGGGTTGCACTAAAGGATGAAATAAAGAATGAGGAATTTACTGATGCAAATATAGTACCATCCAGAGCTAATGTTGAGAATGTGATGAAGGACACATAAAAAAAAACGATCATTATGTTAAATAAATGTAATCTCATTAAATAACCTCTGATCTGATCAAGAATATTGTAGGTGCTTATGATCATACAGTATCTCTGTTTAAATAAGGAATAGCTTGCACACCTATAGAAATGCATGTAAGACTATGAATACTTGCAATGCATACTGTGTGTGCAGTGTACTGTAGATATATGGCTGTGTGTAGCTTTATACTAATATTGTGCATATTTTAGTGAAGTCCCATAAGGTGAATAGAAAAGAAAAGAAATGGGGCAGAAAATGAAATCATTATTCACAATTATATGACAATTAATCAGCAGTTACAACTGCACAACTGTGAAAGGACAAAACAAATCAGCCCATGCTGGCAGTTCAAAGTGAAATGCAATTTTTCCATTGAAAAAAAAAAGAAAAGTGTCTAATAAAGCACAATTTAGACAAAGAACACGACCTTAATTAGACCTCAGTGAGTGTTCTTTAAAGTACATTTTTTTACATGGAAAATGACAAAAAAAAAAAAACACTGCCTTATGCTTTAAAGAATAATTGTTGTTATTGCACTAATCACTAAGTTATGCACAGATAATTACGCCAATGATTCACATCCAATAATTAATGATTTTTCTCTGCCAGTAGCTACAAGCCACATGCTCTAGTTGAGGATCAATTTGATATTCATCTTCGTGCATTTTGTTTATTGATAGCTAGTCGCTAATAAATTCCTAGCAACTTGTGAAACATCTGCACATTATCATGATCATGAAGGCTTAGTCATCCCTCAACAAGATTTCTCAGCAGGCTGCCTGTTTGCATTTATTCAAATGTCAGAGACATGAGGCGCTTCTCATCACCATGCTGAATTCCCATGTGATCTTGTGCTTGATGCAGCTGGCAACAAGTTAACTGGCTTCATTAAATCTGACTTTTTAATTTGCAACTAATTACCAAGAGAGTGAGAAAGAAGAACTGGCAGGAGGGGGGAACTCCTGAAAAATACAGTTGGAGAATATGAGCTTAATGGTTCAGAAAGAAAGAACCAGGAGAGCACTACAGTTCTGTACATTGTTATTGCTCCCTTTCTCTCAGATTTATGCAAATAGCTCATTCCTTAATGTCTTCTGGGATTAATGGAGCTGTTGAAAGGTAACGGCGGGAAACCGGCCCCGGAGATATATAATGAAGTTGGACAGCAGTAATGTCCTCAAGGCCCGCTGCTTTACCGAGCACATGAAAGAACACAATATGTTCTTCCAGGGAATCAAAATACTTGTCTTTCTTCACAAAAATCGATAAATCACAAAATATTACCATGAAGTTTGTCTGGTTGAAAAAAAAAAAGAGAAATAAAAGCACTTTGTGAGAGCACCCAGGGTCAGATTTGTGAACAAGCATTTGTAAAAATTCACTTTACAGACAAGGTGAATTTTTCATAAGAGGCACTTTACCTTTAGATATACAGTATATTTATCTCCCGCGAGAGAGAGAGAGAGAGAGAGAGAGAGAGAGAGAGACAAAGAGTAATGTATGTATATACATATAACTATGGACCGTGGAGGCCAACGGTGACCATTGTATTTATTCCCATTTTTACAACCATAGTAGGATCTCCAGTCAAAATTCACACACTAATCTGCATGTCAATGGACTGTGGGAGGAAATCGGAGTACTCTCGGAGTATTCCATGCACACATGGAACATTGGTAACCACTAAGCCACTGTCCTGCCATATGTATACATATACAGTAATGGCACTGTTGGCTCAGTAGTAAGTGTTTCATCTCCCATGCGGAAGGCCTGGGTTCGATTCCCAGCCAGTGCCCAAACCCCAGCCACTGGATGCAGTGCCAGTCCCAGGCCTGGTATTGTCAAGTGCAGTACCATCATTAAACTGGTTCTCATGAAGAGCAACCCAGGAAAGCTGCTCCAGAGAAGAAGTTCATTTAGTGTTAGCAACCTCAAAAATAATCAATTAACATCACCTTAGATTAGAGCATAAGTAGCAGACACTTCTCAATATCAGCTGTTCTGTGCATATTTTGGATGCCTTCAGCATTGTTTTACAATGAAGAAAGAAATATACCATGGAATTAGGTGTGATCAAATTTTTGACTGGTGGTGTACATATAGATCACACCTCCTCCTCTATGTCTCACAGTAAGAAATACAAAGTCAGGAACCATCTGTTCACCCTCTCTATGTCTAATGAAGACATGGTGTATAAAAACCACAATCCTCAAATTCGGATTCATCAGATCAAAGGACAGTTCTTCTCTGATCTCTGGTCCGTTCATTGTGTTTCTTGGCCCAGGTAAGTATTTTCTGTATTTTGTTGTTCTGAAGTAATGGTTTCTTTACCACAATTCGACCATGGAGGCCTGACTCACGCAGACTACTCTGAACAGTGGATGGTAAAATATGTCTGCTTTATGAAATCCGAAAAGCGTTTATGTGGGCTCTAATCTGAGGTGCTGCAAATTGGGAGCTTCTGAGGTTGGTCATTCCAATAAAGTGATCCTCTGCAGCAAAGGTAGCTCTTTATCTTCCTTTCCTGGGACGGTCCTCATGAGAGCCAGTTTCATCACACTGTTTGATGATTTTGTAGAATGCATTTGGGGATCCATTCAAAGGCCAAAACATGATGGCAAAGGAAATGAATAACTAAAGTTGGATAGAACATGTCAGCTCACACACAAAACATTCACCAATCAATTGCTGGTTGCCAAGACGATGTCCAATACATATAATACAGTAGAAAATTTGATTTTTGTGCACTATTGAAAAAAACAGACATGGGGGGGAAAAAGTAATAAATGTATGGCAAGACTTTTCCCCATTGTATTATCTTTCCTTTTTATCTCCCCAAACCATCAAAATGTGCCTGTGTCACACGGTAATACAATACAGCGAATACTTAGAGAACCAGGAATGACAGAGCAGAGCAGATGATACCTACAGACAGACTGTAATGGAAGCAGGACACATATAAAGCTTGCCAGGTTCAGACTAGATTGAAATTAGATTGATATATTTCATTCACTTGACATGCTCTTTTTCCCCTCCAAATAGGAAAGACAGGCACTCTGCTGCAATTTCCCCCTCGGTTGCTCCGCGTGCGGTCCATGTCAGGTTGTCTTTCAGAGTGACTTCTAGGTGAACCAGTTCAGCTGATGCCTGGTCCTCTAAGACATCTTAACTCAGTTACAGCTACACTTACTGTATGGACGTGTACATCTGCTCACATAGCAATGCTCATGCTGAAACCTGCTTTCGTCACTATTTTATAAACTTTTAATATCCAATAGTTTGCAAATGTTTTATTATCCTAAATGTAACTTTTTGTGCAGTTTTAGAAGGAAATAAGGTACTATGTTTTACTAAGCATCATGCAGAACCACCCACTGTTCTTCTGAGGACTATGACTCTTACATTTAGTTTTTGTCTAAAAAGTAGTCGCTTATATAATGTGCTCTTTTCTTTTTTGACATACAAATATTTTTTCTGTAATGTTTAAGTTGTGGTGGAATACTAATATACATTCAGAAACGTTTTTGGTCTGACTCAATAATCACTCACTCACTGTAGTCGCGGGGGGCCTGGAGCCTATCCCGGGAGGCTTAGGGCACGAGGTGGGTTACACCCTGGACCGGATGCCAGTCCATCTCAGGGCACACACACTCACACACTCATATGGGCAATTTGGAACCGCCAATTAACCTAATCTGCAGGTCTTTGGACTGTGGGAGGAAACCCACCATGCACGGAGAGAATATGCAAACTCCATGCACACAGAGACGGGAATCGAGCCTGGCCGGGAATCGACCCTGGACCTTGGAGGTGCAAAGCGACAGTGCTAACCACTACTACACCACCATGCCGCCTTTGACTCAATAATACAGTCATAAAATGTAAAAAAAAATCTATAACAAAGTTTGTACTAAAGATTTTGCAAAGTACTGTACATTATATCTTACATTACATTCCTCAAAAAGTTTTCTTATGGTGAAAATCTCCTCTGAGCTCATCAGTGTGCACAGAAGAAAAGCAACTACGTAAATGATTAAATAATGTTTCATATATTTAATATTATCTTTGACTAGCAACCTAACATGAACTTAAAACTGCTCCTCGCTTGAGTTATCAACCAAGAAAAGCAAGCTTGAATGAATTCAAGGGAAAAAAATAATTAAAAACTGAGAAGTTCCCACTGGATTTAATCTGCGAATGTGTCGATAGCAAGGCAATTCCTTTTTTGTGGAAAAAAGCTTCATGGAATGGGTTTCCATGGCCGAGCAGCCTTACATCACTGAGTGCAATGCAAAGCATCAGGTGCAGATGTGTAAAGCACACCACCACTGGACTCTAGAACAGTGAAGGCTCTGGAGTGATGAATCACGCTTCTCTGACCAGCAATCCAATGGACAAGTCTGGGTTTGGTGGTTTCCAGGAGAATGATACTTGTCTGACTGCATTGTGTCACGTTTGAAGTTTGGTGGAGGGGGGTTTATGATGTGGGGTTGTTTGTCAGGAGTTGGTCTCGGCCGCTTAGTTCCACTGAAAGGAACTCTTAATGCTTCAGCATACCAAGACATTTTTGGACAATTTCATGCTCCCAACTTTGTGGGAATAGTTTGGGGATGACCTCCTCCTGTTCCAACATGACTGCGCACCAGTGCACAAAGCAGGGTCCATAAAGACATGGATGAACGAGTTTGGTGTGGAGGAACTTGACTGGTCCTGACCTCAACCTGATAGAACACCTTTGGGATTAATTAGACCCAGGCCTTCTTGTCCAACATCAGTGTCTGACCTCACAAATGAACTTCTGGAAGAATGTTCCCATAAACACACTCCTAAACCTTGTGGAAAGTTACAAACATGCATTCGTGGATGTTTAATCACGAAAGTTAGATCACATGTCCAGCATACACTGTCACGTACAGCAAATTCTAAGCAAACATGGCACATTCATTTCTCCTACCACACAGGATACTGTACTGTGTGAATAGTTTAGAGCAAACCACCAATTGTAAAATTGAGTTTAGAAAGTCATTGTATTGATACATGAATTGCCACATAGAAGAACCATTATAAGTAACAAATAGATTTTTCTTTCAATCCCTAATTCTAATTCTGACTCATCTGAACTCATCAGATGTTTTCACCATTGCTACAAAGTCCAACCTTTACGCTCCTTAGCCTTTTATTCATAATTAGCCACTAACCATTGTTTTTGTAATGGCCACCCTGTTTAGTCCCAATCCTGTGAGTTTTCATTACACTGTGCAGGTGGAAATGCTCTATATTTAACTGTGATCTCTATTTATGACTCTTTTTAGGACCACATGAAGTTGATAGGTCCGCACTATCCTTCCAGGCCTTAATAATGTGTGGGACAGGTCTGAACTCCCCTTAGCTGTTTCCTTTGATTTATGCAGAGCAAATATTATTGTGAAAAGGTGATGTTTATTTTTTTTTCTTTTGGCCAGACAGTGTACATGCTGAAAAATGGCCAAGTCTAAGAATCTAAGTGACATTGACAAGGGCCCAATCATTATTGCTAAATGACTGGGTCAGAACATCTCCAAAACAGCTGGTCTTACCTGGTGTTCCTAGTTTGCAATGATAAGTACCTAACAAAATGCTCCAAAAAAAAAAAGGACAACCGGTGAACTGGAGACAGGGTCATAGGGAACCAAAGCTCACTGAAGTGAATCGAGAGGGAAAACCCATGTGGTCTGATCCTACAGGAGAGCTTAAGTAGCACAAATGGCTGAAAATGTTAATGTATAAAATGTTAAATAAAAAAAATGTTTGATAGAAATCAGAACACACAGTGTATCACGGACAAAGTGCTCGTGCTGACTTTGAAAACGGACGGCTGAGCATCAGAACCACAGAGCAATAGAAGAAGATTGCCTGGTCTGATGAATCCCGTTCTCCTTTACATCATGTGGATGGCTGTGTGCGTGTGCATCACGTACCCGGGGAAGAGATGGCACCAGGATGCCTCTGAGAAGGAGGGGAGCCGTCTTTGGCAGTGTGATGCTATGGACCATATTCTGCTCATTTGTGAGATTCATGTGGATGTTACTTAGACACATACTGTACCACCTACCTAAACATTGTTCCTGACCAAGTCCACCTCTTCATGGTAATCAGCCTACACTGTGAGTGGAAACCAGAATATCTAGAGGAAACCCACAAAGCCACTTTGACCTTGCTTAATAATAAAAAAAAAAATACTTACTTACTAAATTTTACGGAATTTCTTTACATGTGTCTAAGACTATATAGATACATGCACAATGACCGAGCAAAAAAAAAAAAAAAAAAAGCACTTTGAGATCAGAATTTGACAAAAAAAAACACCAGAAGGCGAGTGATAAAGAAAAACTGCGAGACTCTCATTGTTAAATGAGCTTTGAAGCTCCAAATGTCAGCGCTGCATCCCACATGGATATTAGGATAGCACAGGCATCACCCTGATGGAAAAGCAGTGTGCCAGTGTGCTGAGAAAAAAAAAAAAAAAGAAGAAAAAACTGTCCTTGAGCCACTGAGCTCTCAACATGAAGTGCAAATACTTTCAAACACCCTGTCGCCCGTCACAGACTATGCAGAGTCTAAAAAAAGGTTTTTAAACCCGTGCTGTCAGTAAGCGCCTGCTTGCCGGTTCTGTGCGGAGGAGCAAGACGAACCTCTTTCACACGTGCGCTTGCACCCGTACATGTGTGAACACTCGCCAGAGCTGTTCATCTGGCAATTTGCTGGGACGAGACCAAGTGAAGGCAAGGCGTAAGACTAAAAACTTCACACGCTGCCATTTTGGCCGCAGTAGAGAGAGAAATAGATTGAGGCTATGTTTATGCTGTGATGCTGAATAGACTTTCAGTAATTTTCAAAATGATTCTTCTTATGCATGGCCATGATGGAAGTAAAAACGTTTTCTCTTAAAGTATGAAGATAAATCCATTACACAGGAATACAAACCAGCTTGTGATTCTCATTACCGCAGACTAGAGTTGATGTCCAGTATCGAGTTTTTAGGGGGGAAAAATTTTAAATAAATGAGTAAAATAATTATGGACACAGAGGACAATCATTGCAGACAGTCACAGCTGTGCCACAGATGTTTATACATCTGATTATGGCACCAAAGCTTTCTGCTCCAATTAACCACTGTTTGTTACAGAGATATTCCGTTTCAAAGATTTTTTTTTTGAGCATTTTCTCCCTATCCTTCCTAAGCCCTTTCTCTTTTCTAATTTCCATGTGTTTTTTTTTCTCTTTCGAGCCTTTTGCGTGACAGATTTTGTGTATGTATGATGTCTGCTGTGTATCTCTGCCTCCCTCTGTGCTCCTTTCTCTGTCATTTTAATCTTTTTCTTTCTCGCTCCATGTGGCAGGAATGGAAATGGAGTGCAAAGAATTTTTTAATTAATAAAGTAACACAAGAGAACATAAGCTACGAATCGAAGAAAGGATAAAAAAAAAAAAAAAGGGGGCATGAAAGCAGTTTATTTGTATGCGTGTGATGAATGGGGCTGCAAGCCAAACAGTGTGAGTGATAGAGAATGAAAGATTTTCACTTCCTTTTTTTTGTCGCACCTCCAATCTTCACCATCGCGCTTCTCCCTGCCACCACCACATACCTTCTGCTTTCCTTCCTCACTTTTTCCATTCTTTTTTTTTTTCTTTTCCTTGCTCTCTGAACTCAATCTGTTTCTGCAAGCCCCACATCCTCATCAAAAAAAAATCAAAAAAAAGAAAGAAAAAGAAAAATGCTGAAGGCCAGCGAAGATAAATAGCTTTCTCCCTCCTCTGCGGTCTCCTACTGCTGACGATACGCTCAGGATTGGATGAGTGGGGCAAATGCTCTCATGTTCAATATGTCCCCCTTTCAGATGTAATAGAGAGGGCAAACATAGAAAATATGTGTTGCTGTCAGCTTGGAATCGCTCACGTCTGCACAAGGAAGGATTGGCTCATCTTTTTTTTTTCTTTTTACACAATAGTGCACAAGAATCCTTGATTGGTCAGGCACGAGGCAGTGTACACCCTGGATAGGGTGCCAATCCTTCGCAGGGCACTCGCACATACACTCACTCACTCATTCACACACTGTGGGCAATTTAGGAACACAAATTAGCTTAATCTGCATGTCCTTGGGCTGTTGGAGGAAACCCACCAAAACAGGGGAGAACATGCAAACTACATGCACAAATAGGTGGGAATCGACCTGACCATAAATCGGACCGGCGCTCTGGAAGTGCAAGGCAAGAGAGCTAACCACTAAGCCATTAAGCCATTAATATATCCAAGTTTATTATTTAATATAGTATAAATGTGTACATTAACATTGTGATGAAGGGTTTATTGATTGATGTTTTTTGGAAGTCTCCATTGTCAACATTTTTGTTCTTATTAAGTGAGAGAGAGAGAGAGAGAGAGGAATGTCTGCTTATACTTACTTTAACATTGATCAGCTATTTCATTCAGAGCATTAACAATAAAACCACATAGGTTCTGTGTTCACCTTGTGCCACCAGTGTGGCTCTGGCCCTTTGGGACGTAGCTGTGCAGGGACTCTGGAGTATTGTTGTGGTGTCTGGCACAGGGATGTTGGCAGTGTGGGTTGGGGGTCGGGCCTCTGTGGATAAGACTTGTTTGTCTGGTGCATCCCAGGGGTATTCAGTCGAATAGGGATCTGGGGAGTTCGGAGGCCAGGTTGGTGTCCTAGGGCTTTTAAATTACTGGACCCTACGTGTGCCTGGTTGTGGTGCACTGGATGTTCTGGTTCCTTTATATTGTGTCCAGCATTAACTTTTATTCTGTGATTTGTGCTGCATTGGCTTTTGTGGGATTGGACCAGGCTTTTGGTCCTCGCAGGTTTGGGTGAACCTTGGGTGAAGGTTTGGGATCCCGCCACCAGTTTACTGCTGTATAATCGTTCCACAATATAAGGAAACACCTGTGCACACCTGTGTGCACATCTGTGATGCATCACCTTCTACAAACAGACACTATTTTTGCTATTTACCAGGATTCCTTAGCAAAAATAAATAATAAATGGGATTTAAACATATGATGGACTCAAAGAGAACGACGAAAACACAATTTTGTTCTCAGACATCACGGAGGTGTATCAGTGTTCTTCACTCCCACTGTGAGCTGCCACATCACTTCTCATTTGCAACTAACGCTGCAACTGAATAACTTCCAGCTGCTTTGTCACATCATGTCACTGCTAGTGTGAGTGTAGGATTTCTCATGAAACTAATTGTCACCTTTCACTTTGTCACTTATTGGTGTCAACACTGGGATAGCAGAGTAATGGCAGAATACAATTATCAAATGTTCTTCATGATTTTTAACTATTTACAATGCATCCAACATAATATAATACGTGCCCAAGTGGATTGGCACCCATCAAGGGTGTACCCAATCTCGTGCCCTACTGTAAGTCACCTTACAACCCTGTATACAGGATAAAGCGGTACATTCACTGGTATATGGGTTTTCTTTAAGAATTTGCACCATTCGAACATTTTACTTCAGCACCACACTGTGCTTCGAGTCATGCAAATGTCAATTAGTTTTACACCTTTATTCATGACAAATTTCATCCCAAGTCCCGGTTCACAAACCAAGTGAACAAACTGGAAGGTCAAGACAGAACCGTAGCACACCACTCCAAATCAGGCTTATCAGGATTTAATAAGGGTTATTTTTTGTTTCAAACTAGTTTCGCTTGAACTTGTTCTTTATATGAATTGTTGTAAGATACATATTTTTTCCCAAATGGAATTAAAAAAATTTCACAGCTCATTCACCATTGCGAGGAATGCAGCTTATTCTTTCTTGACTATGACTTGATGATAACTGTGAACAGCTCCCTCCAATCTGAGCTGCAGATTCCTCTGGCTTCTCCAGAGTTCCCCTCTGGTTACTTCTCCGACTGATACTCTAATCTGTATAACTTCCCGTGACCCAGACTCTACTGTTGTGGGTGGTTGTTTGCCTGGTCTCCTCACTATTTATGTTTAGGCAGCACGGTGGCTTAGTGGTTAGCTCTGTCACCTTGCATCGTCAGTGTTCGGGTTTAATTCCCGCCTGGGTTAAATTCCCACTCGGAGTGTGCATATTCTCCCTGTGCTTGGTGGGTTTCCGCTGAGGTCTCCAGTTTCCTTCCATAGTCTAAAGATATGCAGTTAAGGCTAACTGGTGTGTGACTGTGTGTGTGCCCTGCGATGAATTGGCATAGAAGTGTAAACTTAATCAATGTCTTCAAATAGGAAGAGGTCTGCCAAAAGTATTATAAATACTCACTCTCATACAGTATGAGGCTTGAACAAGGATATAAAGTCAATGTGGTTCCTTTTACAGTTCCTTTTACTCTATAATGACTTAACCACCTGCCATGTAGTTCGTGGGCTGCTCTAGACTGAGCCACGGCTGTGCTCTACTCTTTCATTTTTAATAATTAGCAACAAAGTACAGAATTTCCAAAAACAGGTATCTATACCCTATACAGTGGATCCAAATGACAGTGTGACAACTGTACTGTAGGTGCCTAAATCTTTTTTCGCCCCTCTCTAACTCCTAAGGGCTTACTTGGCATGCAATAGATCGGGGATGACTGGCTGGAGATAATTGTTAATGGATCTCAGGCTTGCACTGCTCTATAAAAGCGTGGCCGGGAATCTTAGCTCAAGGTCCGGAGTTTGGGAGCAAGGAGAATGTGTGGCGGGTGTTAAACACGAGACGCATGAGCGGGGCGATGCAATGTGCCCTTATGACTTTAAAGGCAGGTGGACTAAGCATTGTCATTTGATCGCCACACACAAGCAGCCTTTGGCACTGCCAGCCTTTGCAATCCCACCGCCAAAGAGGAAAAGGCTGCTGCATTCAACATTAAGGTGCTGCGGTTACCGGAAGAGCAACAGCAGACGTTGGCTGCAATCACATTTGACTTCCATCTGTGGCCACACCCAAGAAGAGCTGGGCGGGGCCGGTTAACAGCGACTGCGAGAGCCGCGTTGATGAGCCTGCAGGAGCTACTGCCCATGTGGGTCCACTATGCCACTTTACATGCCGCCACTGCCTCTGGTACCGCATGTACACACCCTCACTTCTTTCCTCCCCTTCTTTCCTTCCTCCATCCTTAAAACCCTTTCCTTTTCCCATTTTCCTCAATAACATTATCCTATTCCCCCCTATATATATATATTACTGTATTCAAGATTAAAAGAACTATGTATAATGATTTGTTCCTCCCTTTGTTCTATAAGAAAATACAGGAAAGAAAGCCTCTCTTACAAAAAAAAAAAAAAGGACACATGACAACACTGAGGAATAGAATTTCTAAGTATCTTCACCCTGTACAGTGTTTTCCATATGGTCTATTTTCAGTGAACTTGGTTTGCATGCAGACCAAAACATGGTCTTATTTTAAAAATACCCTCGATCAAATGCACATGGCCTTGGATAAAATAAAATAAAGTGTCATCTAAACACATGCTTTAATAGAAGAAATTAGGCTTGGGGAAAATCTTTAGTCAATATGGCTATACTTAAATTTAAATAGGCAGCTACTGCTGAATCCTGATATTTAATATTTTCTATCCATCTGTACAGCTTATCCTGTGTAGGGTTGCAGGGGGCCTGGAGCCTATCCAAGGGAACTTAGGGCACAAAACAGGTTAAACCTTGGATAGGGTGCCAAGCCATTACAGAGCACAAGCACATACAGTAGTCATACACTGTGCAATGTGGAAATTCCATTCAGCCTACGATGCATGACTTTGTTAGAGGAAACCAGAGTGCACAGAGGAAACCCACCAACCCTTGGAAG
This sequence comes from Clarias laeviceps, assembly GCA_030014305.1. NCBI lineage: Eukaryota > Metazoa > Chordata > Actinopteri > Siluriformes > Clariidae > Clarias > Clarias laeviceps. The sequence goes on along the minus strand of JAQMYJ010000040.1, from coordinate 6,952,138 downwards.
AACATGCAATCTGAGATTGAAACCCGGGGTTACCATGGAGGTGAGTCTAACCACTAAGCCAAAGTGTAAACTTTTCAGAAATCAAAAACCTTTGACAGGAACAAGCGTAATTGATTTAAAGATAGCTAAATAAACATCAGTGCGGTGCAGTGGTGTAGTGGTTAGCACTGTCGCCTTGAACCTCTAGGGTCCGTGTTTAAACCTCGACCAATTTCAAGTCCTGTCTCTGTGTGCATGTTGTTTGTATGTTTTTTTCCCGTGCTTGGTGGGTTTCCCCAGGTACTCCAGTTTCCTTAATCTGACGACAATGTATGTCTTTGGAATATGGGGAAAACAGGAGTACCGGGAGGAAACACACTGATAACATGTAAACTCCACACACAGACTGTAGGCGAGATTTAGTTCCCAACCCTGGACATGTGCTACCCCATCCATAACTAAGCCAAAGTGCTGCCGGATTTCTACATGGCCCACTCAAGTCCATATTAGTGACACTAGATACAGACTGCAAGATATGTGAAACTAAGCAATTCAGTTCCAGTTCCTGTCCTTCATTAAGCACTACCCTGCAGCAAAAGTCCAAATGATTCAAAAGTTAAAAAGCCTAAATGTGCTGAATATTCGGTTTAACACAAGGGGAAACCCTGGCTTTCAAGAATATGACTCACCGTCCAGCCACCTCCGTCGGTGCTCATGTCACAGTAAACCTGAAAGCCTGAGGGGAAGTGAATAGGAAACACAGAATAGATCCCATCTTCGCGCTGTCCACTGGCATAGATATCACTGCAGTCTCTCGGTTGGGAGCCTGCGAGAGAAGAAGGGGAAAAAAAAGCATAACATTATCATTTATCATCTTAACACAGCAGACATGACATGTGTCTTCTTTCACATGCTGCCTCTGAATAGCATTAGTCACTCAGAGAGACTGCCAAGAGAAAGGAACAGCCTAAGGGAAGGCTACAGGGTATAAGGCGGCGAGGCTCATTATGGCCGACTGGCCACTTTAAGACAGCGAGGGAATTAGGGTTTTTCATTACCGTCTCCTCTGGAGCAGCCTCTGGGCCGGATACTGCTGCGCACCGGAGCCCTCTGAAGCAGATCCGCTTTCAGCAGCCCCCTCTCGCTGCCGCCGTCCTTATGCACGGAGTCAAGCACATCTCGCAGAGAGTTCACAACCTTCATCATGTTGATCTGAGTCTCCGACAACAGCTGGAGTGAGAACACAACAAAGGGGAAAAAAAACACTTGAAAGCTTCTGGTTTTATTCAGGCACAAGAGACATCTTTATTATCCGTTAAGTGTTTAATATTTAATAGAAAAATCATAGATTTTTGCAGGATGTTAAAAATATGAAAAGAAACGATCTGTAAGGTTAAGAGATTTAAAAAGACGATATGAATACAAAATGTACATTCATTCATTCATTCATTTACATTTTTATTTATTTATGTACATACTTTTCTTAATGCATCCCTGCAACCAAAACACACATATACACATATATCATCTACTGTATATAGTCCATCCAAACTTCTGGAAACTTCTTTAGTCCAACTAGGGAGTGTGGAGACCAATGGTAACTTTTGGAGGCCAGTGGTGACCAGTGTATTTATTACCATTTTTAGTACCATGGTAGGACCTCCGGTCAACATTTACACATGCATTGACATACTACGGGCAATTTGGAAATGACAATTAGCCTAATCTGCATGTTTTTGGACTGTGGGAGAAAACCGGAGTACACAGAGGAAACCCACCAAATGCAACTCCATGCACACAGACCCCGAGGCATGAATCTAATCTGGACCCTGGAGGTGCAAGGTGACAGTGCTAACCCCTAAATCACCGTTGCCCCCCATCAATATATTTTTTTTAGCCTGATTTAGATTGTAGCCTAATTCTCTCATCAATCTCGTACTGAGTCAGTGATTTTAGAGAAACCTGCTGTTCTCATCAATTCCTTCACCTTCATTAACCTCTTTTTTTCTAGGCAGTGTTGCAGTACTGTACCACACAGTGAGAGGTGGGAATATCCAGGCATTGATTCCAGCTCATTGAAGGGCACCATCCACACACAAATTCACACCCAGAGGCAATTTTTGGTTGCCAGTTTGCCTCCCGGCATGTTTCCGGAAGGTGGAAGGAAACCAGAGAACTCGAAAGAATCGACACGTTTAGGCACGGCGAAAACAAAAGAAAATGGAGCAAATGGAGATCAGGATCCAAATGGGAAACCTGGAGATATGAGACAGCTCCATGCTGCATCACATTCTGAATCGCATCTAAAAGTAAGTCAAGTCAAGTCAGCCTTTTATTGTCACTTCAACCATATACAGTTTAGTACACAGTGAAACGTAACAACGTTCCTCCAAGAACAAGGTGCAATTGACAACATAAATTAACAGAAACGAACTCACTTACTAAGAAACCTAATTAGCTGGCCAGCTGAGTCAAGACAGATTGACATGACAACATAAATTAACAACATGAATTAACAAAAAACTAACTAGCTAACTTGGAGACCTATTTAGCTGGCTTTTGTGCAGAGCAAATTGTAATGAAAAGAAAAAAAAAACTTTCTGACTTACATACATTTCTGCCACATACTTGATCATACTGGTATCATATAATAATAAAAATAAGCCACTGGGAACTCGAAACCCCTTTTAACAGACCACTGCTGCTTTTTTGCCATTTCACAGGGTTCGGAATTGATTTCTGCACAGTGTTAGATGACGGCAGCGTTCAAGACATTACCTTTTACAGCAACTTTTAAAAGGAAAAGAAAAACTTTCAAAAATAAAGTTATAAAGTGCTCCTGAAGACTAGTGTTGCAGCGGAATTCTGATTCTACATAATATGGACTGAAGCTCTGTAGTGTTTTACCATCCGTATCTCATGCTTTAAACATCATGTTCTGTGATTCAGCTTTGCCACAGCGCCTGTGTAAATCCCGATCTCTAGTTAGCAAACTTTTTACGTATGAAAGTTCATCTCTGCTGCTTCCTCTTGACATATAAAACCCTAAAACAACAAATCTGTAGTTTAGTGTATGTTTATGTGTTAGTTGAAACTTGTGCAAATGCCATGTTTTGCAGTTCCATTTTTTGGTGAAGGGAACATTTGCGCTTAAGGTCCTCCATGTGCAGTACTGTACACATAGCATTTCCGTGCTGGTTACAACAGCAACTGTACTTACCTGAACAAAGATGGTCTCTCTCACTTGTGTGTCAATCAGAATGACACTAGTCAATCATGGACATTGGTGTGGAAGAGGGTAGATATCTGGTCTCAGAGGAAGCACATGGAGAGCTGGCTAGTGCATGGAAACTGAAAGATGACCAAATTTTAAAAGAGGATGTTGAAAGTGTGCTATCAGATATTGTGTCTAGCCAACACAAAGACCAACCCCATGGTCTTAGGCAGCCAAGGTTATAAATGTACACTATATTTTATGAACAGTTTCAAGTTCATCCCAGGTATGTCTTAATGGGCCTTGTTTTGTGAACAGTGGCACTGAACAGTTTAGGTCAGGTTTTAGTTTAAGTGAAGAGGAATCTCATATTTCGGGATAGAAATACAATCTATGTGTGTTTCAAACTTTGTGGCAATGATGTGGAGAGGAACCACATGTGTGTGTAAACATACAGTACACTACAGTACAAAAGTCTTGAGCCACCCCTTGAGCCACCCCTCATTTTAATGCAGTCTTGACGAATAGTACTGAAGTCTTGAGGTTTCCTGAAGGACAGTGACCAACAAATCATTTACGTATAAAAAAAAGCCTAACTTAAGGCATGAACCAGTGAGAAACAGGTGCAGATGATGACAGATGATCAGGCCGGTGTTTAGTACTGTATACTGGTGATGCTGAATGAAATGTTTCCATTAAAAATGATCGCAAGGTGCTATGGCTTTTAAAATACTCAAAAAATTTGTGTAGCCAAAGAAGCTATTTCTGAAGTTCATGCAACATGGAAGTGACCGATCTTAATTTCCTAAAAATTTATAATAACTTTAGTTGTTTCAGAGAGATGATTTTATATGTGCCTTAAAAATGGCCTTTCTTTCCGCTTCATACAATAATAATTTAAAATGCGAATTATTCATATTTTGTTATGCTTATTGATACTAACATTAATGTAAGCTTCTAGAAGCATAAGAGCTGTAAAAAAAATTAAGGATTTTTCCCCAAATTACTAACAACGGTGGTTTTGTTTAAATGCTCCAAATTAGACACATACCTTATGTTATATGTGGCCATAAAACATAGAAAACTATAGTTAGTTCAGTTAAAATTACTTTTTGTAATCTGCCCAATAATTATTAACTGATATACCATTAAAATTCCAGGGCTCTGCATGAGAGATGGTTTTTGGTGAAAAAAAAAAAAATAATAATAATAATCTGTAGTGTCCGTAACCATGTCAAATTCATGTTGCAATATCTTAACAATTTTGCATTTTAGAATAATACTCTTTTTCAGGTTTATGTCCTTTCATGTGAAATCTAAATTTGTGCACTTAGCATTTCACTCACAAGCCAAGTTAATAAAATGAAAAAAAAAAAAAAAGTCTTAGGATTGATTGCATTGTTTTAAATTATTGCAACTCCATCGCCAGTTCACAAATTTTACACTCATCCTGAGGCACCGGTCCTGTTTGTACTGTGATCTGGGTCTTCAAATGCTGCATAAATAACTGGAGCAGGATTCAGACATTTCACTTATAATTCAGGCCTGAACACTCAGCCGGCGCTCCGCTGCTAGATAAAGCCTGCTTTGATTTCTGCTGCCCAGTCTGCTCTTTAAATGGACGATCAGCTGCATCGAGCAGGACGCTGATGCCTGCTGCGTGAACATTATTTAAAACACGCTGGCTCGCTGACCGAGTTGTCTCCATTAATCATCGACAAATTCAGTGCTATTTTCCTGCAGACTTCCATATCATCAATAATCGTCTTTACGTAGTGGGCATCTGAGTGTGGAACATGGTGCCCGCTTACAAAAAAAAAAAAAAAAAGCTGATGCTTGCTGGAGAAGGGAAGATTAATGAACACAACAGCATCAGTGGAAATGGAATAAATCTATCAAAACTTTCAAACTTTCAAGCATGAGTGATCGTAAGCCTCTGATGTGAACTCTACAGTCTATTAGGCCTTACTCTTATTACCAAATGTCATTTTAAAACAGGAAATGTCCAGGATTAATAGATGACATTTGAAGTCATTACTGAGACAAAGCATGAGAGGATATGGTAGATGTTTTTATTTTAACATGGCATAACCCTTATATGCTAGTTCTCGGGTATTAAAGCACTTCCTCTCCATCCATGCTAATATCATGACCTTATCATGCTCCTGTTGCAGTGATGTTATCAAATATGAATACATTATTTTGTCTGAACTTTTAGTGCATTCTTATCTGACTAAAAGAATGTGATAAAGAATCTTGTCTTTGGAGAATGTTGAAGCCAGAGGTGGGTAGTAACGAGTTACATATACTCCGTTACATTTACTTGAGTAACTTTTTGAAAAAAAATTACTTCTATGAGTAGTTTTACTGCAGCATACTTTTTACTTTTACTACCACATGACTGTGTTTCACCAATCAAATGTAGCAACAATGATCACATGACTCCATTTGACCAATCAGGTCTTCAGACGATGTTCTACAAATTCATTCTACCTGTGAATCCGTCCTATACACGCTCACTGCGCATGCGCAAACAAAAGTTTCCGGATCTTTCTCTAATTTTGCGGAACGCCCATACGTTCATGCTGCTACTAGTGGGATCATGCGTTTAGTGTACAATCTTGTGGTGAGTATAGACTGCTTTTTCTATGTTTGTGTGATTATATGTTCACTTTCATTGGACATATAATGTTACTTTAACAGTCTATAAATATATAAGTATACAGTATTTCAGTACAGAATTAATCGCCATCACACGTGTTGTAAATTATTTACTTTTTTTTCCCGATTTTCTCCTTAATTTAGTCGTGTCCAATTCCTCCCCGTCACTAGGGCACCACATTAAGGCTACTACTACCACTCAGTCGGGAGGGCCTAAGACTATCACGTGTTTCCTCCGAACCACGTGACGCCAGCCGACCGCATCTTTTCGAACTGCTCACTCATGCACCGTTGGGGGCGGCGTAACACACTCGGAGGACAGCACTATCCGCTCCTTCCGCTTGCATGAGCTCATAGACGCCCCTGATTGGCTGTAGAGCCGTGATTAATGTGGGAGCATGAAGTACTTCTCATCCCTCCCCCCTGAGAGAGGTCGGCCAGTCAGCTCTCTAGACCTCCGGCTGCGAGAGAGAGAGGTTACAGCATCACCCGAGAATCGAACCAGCGATCTCTGGATGATAGGGCGAGCACTTTACCACTGCACCATATACAAAGACATCATATACAAAGCATGTTTTGCTTGCAAAAAACAGCTTCATACTGCGGTGTCTTCTCTATCTGCCAAAACAGACACACACTTCAGCATATATACACTAATAAATAATTATTTTAAAAAAATCAATCAGACATTACGATCGTAATCAGTACTTGAGTATCTTTTCACCAAATACTTTTTTACTTTTACTTGAGTAATATTTTGGATGAGTACTTTTTACTTCTACTTGAGTAATATTATTTTGAAGTACAGCTACTCTTACTTGAGTACATTACTTGGCTACTCTACCCACCTCTGGTTGAAGCTAACTGCCATGTAGTCACTCCAGCGGTAATGAATGACAGATATGCGCCACATAATGTCTGCAATACTCACTCACACATTGTCTTTTCCGCTTTATCCTGTATTCAGGGTGGCGGGGACCTGGAGCCTATCCCAGGAGACTTAGGGCATGAGGCAGGGTAAACCCTGGACAGGGTGCCAATCCATCGCAGGACACACGCACACACACACACACACACTAAAGGCAATTTGTACAGGCAGATAGGAATTCATGTGACGTTTTGCTCCTGCACATACATAGGGCGCTCGATGGCTTTCTTCCTTCTTCTGGACCTCAACAAATATAGCCGACAAACTGCTTGCCATCCTCTAGAGCAAAACCCCAAGCATATGTTTGCTAAAGGATCATCCATTGTTTGAAATGAATGAGTGGTCACACAAACTCATCACATGTTTTAACCCAGATGTTGCGAGAAAAACATTTTGATTTAAATTATTGAGTCATATAAAAATTACTAGTAATTATGAATGTGAACCGTCATGACAGGCAAATCTGATCTGACCAGAAAAAAATCGGAATTGAACAACGTGGCTTGTAATGTGAATGTAGCCTGTGTGATTTGAATGTTGTTTGAACACCATGTTATATACTTAATATAACTATGTGTAATGCTGTTGTGTAAGCATTATGGTTTCCAGTGTTTCCCACAGGTCTGAAGTATACAGTACTTGCGGTTGTAAACAACAGAACGGGGCAGCATTGCTTACTAGCAAAAAACTACATCTACTGCACGCAACAATTAACACAATACACCTTTTAACACAATATTTGAACATTTCACATTTTAGAGATTTGACACACCAACAATCCCCTCCATATAGAAATACAGAAAATTGAAAAATTCAGAAATAAACAAAAAATTACGGCACTGTTTGTCAGAGCACATAGCCCTTAAAAACCAGTGCCATTTTTTGCATTACTATGTTTTAATTAATATATATGGAGTCAAGATATAGCGTTATATCTTGTTTTTTCAGCACAACCAACAGTATTGCAATATGATGAACTGATTTTTATTTTATTTTAACCGACTTTACAAACACAATTGAGCAAGTAATAATAAAAAAAAAAAAATGGGTCTCACATTTCAAAGAAATAGCACCAATTCATAAGATCACATTTTTGGTGGTTGTTTTCGGTTGTTTCTTACTCATGCAATCCCTCATCGTTTATACCATTTTATCTTGTATGCAGGATTACATGGGGGCCTGGAGCTTATTTAAACAGACTTAGGGCACAAGGTGGGGAACACCCTGGATGGGGTGCCAATCTGTAAGAGGGCACAAACACATACACACACAGTCACACTCTCATTCACACACTACGGGCATTTTTGTGACATTATTCATATATTCCGGTATCAGTAAAACTTACACCTAATGATACATTTGGTCCTACATGACATTAAAAACCCAAATGGAGAGTTTGCTATCTACAGCCTCCTCCATCAAGACACTCTGGCAGGACTTCCTTATAAGCGTTTTTTTTTTTTTTTTCCCTGCTCAGATCTGTGCCACTTGAGTTTTTAGGGTTAACCGTCTAGGGTTTTTTAAAGAAGAACCTGTTCACCGTGTGAAACTGTGTATCTCTGCAGAGCATGTGCAACCAGTCAGTACGCCCTTCTTATTCTTTTTATGGCAGCTGGCATCCGTTACATTTACTGGCTCTCGGTGTGCCTTTGCGGTAGAAGAATAAATAGGTACGGGAGCGGTAGAACGAGAGGAAACTGTTCGCTACTAATTCATCGATTGCGGATGGCATCGTTCTCCCGAACAGATTTTTAAAAAGGGTGGGCAAATATACCTGTGCGGCCATCAAAATATACGTTGGCGACCCCGGCCACGTAAACTCTATGTGTGGGAAACACTGTTTTTTGTCAATGATCTTCAACCATCATTGTAATTAACCAGGTTTTGTGTGCAACAAAAACTCCACACTTATTCCCCAACCTAATTTGCTGTCGTTACTTTCTGTTTGACTCACTACAAAATCACAAGTTTGCTATATATACACAAGATATATATTCCACAAATAGAACTGCAGGCTGATTTATCCATTGTGCCAAAACTGTGGGAGATGGAGTTATAGCTTTTTTGAAAAAACACACAAAATTCACACTTACAGTATGTAACCCAAATAATTTTGACATGCACAAAATATTCAGTTTGCAACACTTACTGCTTCACTTGAAAAGAAAAAAATCCTCGAAAGTGCAGAATTGCAGAATCTCATTTTGCTGTCAAAGCAGACCAAAGAGTGAGACAGAAAGCTAGAGGGAAAAAGAAATATGCAGCAATCCTAAAAAATTCTAACATTTACAATTAATACCGAGCATTTGAACAGTGGTGAGGAGCATGAAAATTGTAATGTTGGTTTAATTATGTATCAGGGTTTGAACAAAAATTTAGTACAGACTTTATTTATTTGGCAATTATTCATTTGTCAAGTGCACGGAGATGACAAAGTGACAGCGCAGATTGTTTTCTGCATGCGACTGATTGATGAATCAGCCACTGAATTTCTTTCCAGTTCTCCAACTAAAGGGCAAAAGGGTGGAGTTTTAGAGAAAAGGTTTCTCACCAGGTAACAGAGCGCTGCACAGTGACTGAGTCGGCAGGGGGAAACCCGTGGCGTTTTTTTCTAATGAGGCCGCTCTCATAATTAACTAGCATTAATCAGTCTTACAGGACGGATCCCAAATCCAACCTGTAATTTGTTGTAGTAGAGATTTCCAAACATCTGCCTTCATTTATCTTTTGTCTTTAAGGCTCACATATTATATTCCTTTTTTAAAACAACTTAATATAAGTCTACAAAATGTGCATGTTAATCCAACAAAAATAAACGTTCTTTCGGGACACATGAATTTCCTTTTTTTTCTTTTGCTAAGTTTTCGATCCATCCTTTGCAGAAATGATAATGATAAAGAGAACAGACAAATCAAAGAAAAATAAGCCTTTTATATGATTATAATTATGATTTAATGATATTATAAGGCATCTGTTTTGTGACTTTTCCAACCTGTATTTCGGAAAGCAAGAAAAGGGGTTTTAAGTAGCATCCGTATATTTGTGAGGTCTGTTTTTCACAACGACATCCTCACTGTTCAGCGATATAATACAGTGGAACCTTGGATTGCGAGCATAATTTGTTCCGGAAGCGTGTTCTTATATCAAAAACTCATAAACCAAAGCAAATTTCTCCATAAGAAATAATGAAAACTCAGATTATTCGTTCCACAGCCCCCAAAAAATAAATACATAAAAAAAATTAATACAAAATATAAAAATATATTTTTTTAACAAATTAACCTGCAGTCTACCTTTTGAAAAAAGTAAAAAAAATTCCCAACAGATAAGTGTTTCCGTTAGTTTCTGTTACTGTGTATGTGTGTGCTCTGTGTATTAGTGTGTGTCTGTGTGTTTGTGTGACACCCTCTCCCTCTTCTCTTACACAGTAACCCTTTCTCCCTCTTATTTGTGCGGGAACAAAACAACACGAAAAAAAAGGAAAAAAAAAGTTAACAACAAATGGAGCGGCCTTCAGATAAGTTTGCTGGCCAATCAAGCACAGTAATCCCACGGTCACTGAACCAGGTTTTGGTGCTTTTGGCAGTGTGGGCAGGTGCCAAGTCCTTCTGGAAAATGAAGTCAGCATCCTTATAAAGCTCATTTGTGGAAGGAAGCATGAAGTGCTCCAAAATCTCCTGGTAGACGGCTGCGTTGACCCTGCACTGTGGACCAACACCAGCAGATGACATGGCTCCCCAAATCAACACAGACTGTGGAAACTTCACTCTGGACTTCAAACATCTTGCAGTGTGTGCCTCTCCATTCTTCCTCCAGACTCTGGGTCCTTTGTTTCCAAATTAGATGCAAAAGTTGCTCTCATCAGAAAAGTGGACTTTGGACCACTGAGCAACAGACCAGTTCTTTTTTTCTTTAGCCCAGGTAAGACGCTTCTGACGTTGTTTGTTGTTAAGGAGCGGCTTGCCATGAGGAATACGACATTTGAAGCCCATGTCCAGGATCCGTCTGTGTGTGGTGGCTTTTGATGCACTGACTCAAGCCTCAGTCCACTCCTTGTGAAAGTCCCCAACACTACTGAATGGCCTTTTCCTGACAATCCTCTCCAGGCTGCGCTCATCCCTGCTGTTTGTGCACCTTTTTCTTCCACACATTTCCCTTCCACATAACTTTCTATTAATGTGCTTTGATACAGCACTTTGGGAACATCCAACCTCTTTTGCAATTACCTTTTGAGGCTTTCCCTCCTTATGTCAATGATGTTTTTTTGCACAACTGTCAGGCCAGCAGTCTTTATCATGATTGTGCTTCCTACTGAACCAGACTGAGAGACCATTTAATGGCTCAGGAACCCTTTGCAGGTGTTATGGCTTAATTAGCTGATTAGAGTGGGACACTTTGAACCTAGAATATTGAACCTTTTCACAATATTCTAATTTTCTGAGATTGTGGATTTGGGGTTTTCATGAGGTAATCATCTCAATTATGACAAATCACGGCTTGAACTATCTTGCTTCGCATGTAATGAGTCTATCTCATATATTAGTTTAAACCTTTAAGCAGAATTACTGAAATAAATGAACTTTTGCACAATATTTTAACTTTTCGAGTTTCACCTGTGTATTGGGTAATATACTGTATTTAAGCTTTGTGATGTCTTACCAGTATGCTCTTCCTATCTTACCCTGATGCACCCATCGCTCTAGATACCCTAGTGATTCAGTTCATTCAGGTCGTCAGCTGACCTCATTTAATTGCCACACAACATTTCTGAGTCTAGACCTGACCAACTGAAGCAACCTCAGATCATAACACTGCCTCCAGAGACTTGTACAGTGGCCACTTTGCATGATGGGTCTAGACTTCTTGTGCTTCCCTTATTACGCTGATGTGCCCATCTCTCTGGAATAGGGTCAATCTGGACTCATAAGACCACATGACCTTTTTTTCTATTGCTCTAAAGTCCAATCTTAATGCTTCTTAGCAAATACAAGGCTTCTTTTCTGATTAGTTTCACCAACAAGTGGTTTCTTATGGCCACACAGCTGTTTCATCCCTATCCGTTGATTTCTCATCACATTGTATGCATAAACAAGTGCTCTTACTTTCACTATTAAATAGAGCTTTGATTTCTACTGTAGATTTCTTTAACAATGCAACTTCACCAAGCATTTACATACAGTACATGAACACAGATGATGACATTTTAACCCTAAAAATTCTTAATCCAGAGTTTGAAATACAGTGCAAGAATTATATTTTCTCTCTATAAGGAATATTATGCATGGCTAAGAATGTTGTTCATTATATGATATTTACTTGTGGTCCTTTCTTGTGTGTGTGTGTGTGTGTGTGTGTGTGTGTGTGTGTGTGTGTGTGTGTTCAAAACTTTGCGCTTTGTTATGAGGTTACTACCCTCAGCCAGCATATATATATATAACAAGTTGTCAAGTGGAAGACTGGGGAACCCATTTATTATTGCAGCAGATTGAACAAAGCACTCAAAAATGACTGTAGCAAAGCCAGTAAACTTTTCTAACAAAATAATGGACTGTAGGTCAGGTTTCTGAACATGAACCAGAGCTGCAAACAATCTATCTAAAACTACTGGACTATAGCCATGAGCTCGAAAAGGAAACTCACTCCGCAACCCACAGCACCTCGACACCAGCAACTCACAGCACCCCCCACCAGAGGGCCTGCAAAGCCATGCCGCGATGACCCAAAGCCATCTCAGCGTCCCAAACTTAAGTCAAACCCCTTGAATTAAAGTTTAAAGTCTTGACTTCATGCACAGCCCAAATCCCCAAATACTGATATTTGTTCCAAGAATTATGGGCCTGACTGTATATCGTGTTGCTGGTTACAAAATTACAAATAATGAAAATGAAGTGGGTGCATGCCTTCACGTTTTTGATGCCAAACACACACGTCAGTTATCCCCATGGATCCTGTGGGATGCAACAAAAAGCTCTCTCTTTTGCATCATAAGATTGTGGAATCCCCTTAACTTCTTGGTTAAACTTGGACAGGGGGAACCCAAAACCTACAGTAGATATAAGTATAGTGTTTGTTTCAATGCCATGGAAGATGAGTGTATAAAAAAATTCCTACAAAAATATCCTTAATTTAATGCGTGTTTTACAGGAAGTGAGTCAAGTGACCACAGTAAAGGGATAAATTTGAGAAAACATGGGAGGGTATGTGATTAAGCAGGGAAGCAGAATTCATAATGCTCCATAGAAGAGATTTATTATATGAAATTGGCCAGCAAATGGAAAGTCGTGAAGTGTGGAAATAGCCGGAGCTCATATGAGACTTTGAGCAGGCTCAGCAATCTGTTTTGTGAAGATGAATCTGTATGACCTAGTGGTTGATTTGCTTTCTAAAATCATGTAAATATTTTAAGCTTTGTGGGCTGGATGGACTGTTGGTGGTGATTAAGAGTTTGGAGATAGGTGGGCTCTGAGCTGGTAATTGGATCAAATCTGTTCACCAAGGTTGTGATTCTGGTGATACTGGATGCTTTTATATAGTGTTGTCAGACAGGCAGTGCTACAGTTTCTAACAGTGCTTTTACATATGCAGTCTGTCTGAATCATACAAACCCTCATACATTTTCCGCTTCAGTGTGATTCATTTGGGCAAGTGAGAGCACTGTACCCGGACCAAGAAGAACATATCCAACAGAATCTAAACTAGTAACTGGAGCATGGTTGGACTGCAGCGAGAATATGATTTGACACTGAATTAATCCAAATGCATCACCTGAAAAAATAATATTGTGTGTTTTGTGTTGCGGGCATTTTATTTTGGATATATATACTAAGACCAAAGATAGATAGACATTAAAAAACTAAAATATTTTGCTTTATTTACTTACATGTGATCCATCATATCAAGTCAGATATTAAGTCGCACAGGTTAGTTTTTGCACTATGGCCAATAGTGTGCAATAGGTGAAACGTATCCAATCTTTGTTTGTAATTTGATAAATACTTTATCTTCCAAATCCTTCAACAGAAATTGATAAGGTTTTTAATCCAAGACATTGTTTTAAAGCATTTTAATGAACACTATCCAAGATGGGCACTGGTGGCTCAGTGATAGGTGTTTTGCCTGCCATGCGTAAGGCCTGGGTTTGATTCATAGCCAGTGCCCAAACCCCAGCCACTGGATGCAGTCTCGATCCCAAGCCCAGATAAAATGGGAGGGTTGGGAGGAACGACATAAAACCTGTGCCAAGCTTGTATGTGTGGACCGAACAGTCTGCTGTGGCGACCCCTTGCCGGGAGCAGCCAAAAGACCAACAACAACCATGAACTCTATCTACAGTAAGCTGGTTATTCCAGTTGTGATAGAAAAACATACATTTTTCATTATAAAACTGCACTGCTGGCTACGTTAGTTTTAGGAGGAGCTGGGATATGGGTGTCTTTCTTACTACAATACAGAATCTTCATTAAAAAAAATTTGAAAACAGGATTTTAATTTGGATGACAAACTCGCACTGGCCTTATCTAAAAAAAATGGAGACAATGCACTAACATCCTGGGCATCAAAAGGGAGCTTATTTAACCAGGAATCTGGAAATTTTAATAATCCAAAATGTAATGTAATGTAATAACTGATTTGATATGACAGGTCACATATACTGTAAGAAAATCAAACCACTGAAACAGCAAGTGAACCAAACATATTGATTGTGGAATATTCAAACTATGTAATATTTTTTGAAAGCAACCTGTAAGTAGTAAGCAGTAAGAGTAAGCATGAAGTCCATTTACGCTGCCCAGTGATTTAGTGTGTATAAACAACAAGAGTGGACCAAGAATTAAGCCCTGAGCAACTACTGAAGTAATGCTGTGAGGTGATGAAACGAAACCTACGTGCTTTGGGGAAGGCTATGATGAAAAAGCCAGGTCAGAATGTAGCTTCTGAAGTTCAAGCTAGCAACAGTGGATATGAGGATCTGGAGATTCAATGCTTCAAAGGCTGCTGCCAGAAGGGAAAAAGAAGGATGAGGACAGAAAAGGTTGAAGATGAGTTTTTGCACTTTTGGTCTTCATGGACAGCTTATTACATTTAAGATCATGAAATATTCTGTTGTTTTAGTGCTCATTAAGGGTGTTATGGAATAACATTTTGAAAAGTAGGATAGAAAATGAAACATGATCCAAAAACAAAGAAAAAGATGGAATCCACTAACATCAATTTTAAGAACAACTTTTCAAATAAAACCTCTGTAATTATCAACGATTATCAAGACAGAAGAAGGTGTCATAAAGAAAATGTGTGTGCTAAGCCACAAAAAAGTTACTGAAAACCCACCCAAACTCTGATGCGTGTATAAAAATTACTAATTGGCTGTAATTCTTGAATGGTTAATGCCACACTTTTAATACCACACCTTGAATTAAAGCTTAAAGTCTTGACTTTGCTCAAATCTTGAGTATTTTGTTCGAATTCAAATGTTGTTCAAAGTCAATGTGGTTGTGTACACTGGCCAAATCCCTAAATACTTATATTTGTTCCAAGAAGTATGGGCCTGGCTATTCATCACAAATAAAAGAGTTACTAATAAAAAAATATTATATTATACTCAACAGGGGAGTGTGTGCATGCCTTTACATTTTGATGCCAAACACACATTTCAGTTATCTCCATGGATTCTGGAGGATGCAACATAAAAGCTTTCCTCTCCTCTTCTCATGAGATAAAATATCTTATCATAACCTGCCTTTCTGTGTGTATGTTCTACATTCTAAACCAACGCTGAAAGAATCCAAAATATGCAATAATCTCCACTGAACGGTTGATATTAAGATGTGTCTGCTCTATAAAGCCTTCATGACGGCTCTTAACTGAGGTGCTATCAATTAGTGATTTCTGAAGCTGGTGACTCTAAATGAACTTCTGCTCTGCAGCAGAGGGACAAGATTGTAGACCTGCACAAGGCTGGAATGGGCTACAAGACCATCAGCAAGAAGCTTGGTGAAAAGGAGACAACTGTTGTAGCAAATATTCACAAATGGAAAAAATACAAAATAACCTTCAATCGCCCTCGGTCTGCAGGATTTGACCTAATGGAGTAAGGATGATCATGAGAAAAGTAAGAGAAAAGTCAGTCCAGAACAACACGGGAGAAGCTTGTGAATGATCTTAAGGCAGTTGGGACCACAGTCACCAAACAAACCACTGGTAACACAATACGCCGTCATGGACTAAAATGTCCCTCTACTCAAGAAGGCTCATGTTCAGGCCCATCTGAAGGGATGGATTGGAAGAAAGTGAGGTGGTCAGATAAGACCATAATTGAGCTCTTTGAGTCGCCGAGTTTGGAGGAAGAAAAATGCTGACTATAACCCTAAGAGCACCATCCCTACAGTCAAGCATGGAGGCGGAAACATAATGCTTGGGAGCTCCTAAAGATACAGGCCGACTTTGCCGCATTAAGGGGGCCATGTATTGTAAAATCTTAAATGAGAACTTCCTTCCCTCAGCAAGAACCCTGAAGATGGGTCGTGGATGGGTCTTCCAGCATGACAATTTCCCAAAAATACCAGCTAGGACGACAGGCAAAACACAATTTTTAAAAAAAGATTTGTAAAGAAGAGTGGACCAAAATTCCTCCTGAGATGTGTGCAAATCTGGCCAACAAGGGTTTCTCCACCAAGTACTGTACTAAGTCATGTTTTGCTTGAGGATCAAATACTTATTTTCCTCACTGAAATGGAAATCAATGTACTGTATAACCTTTATATAATGTGTTTTTTCTTGATTTTTGATTGATATCCTTTAAAATATACCTATGATAAGAATAAACCTTACAAAATCTGAAATGCATGTTAAACCTAACATTTTAAATGTACCCACCTTAGTGCTTTTTAAAAAAGCATGGTCTTAAATCAGTTTTTTTCCAGACTCCCAGTGACTCAGCTGTTTTGACATCCAAAGGAACACCATTAAAGAGAAGGGTCACGTTTTTGACGGAATGCTATGTCAAGCTGACCCATGCTAGAGGTTCGAATGGGGATTAGCGCAGAGTACGGTATTAAGACTGCCAGATTTAGAGCTGTTTATATTACACTGTTTATTTTTCACATCCTGTCTCTGCTTCATACCTACAGTAGCACAACCTGTGGCAGCTTTTTTTTTTTTTTCAAGGTGAGAAAAACATCTTATGTAAACCCATACAGCTCAGCTGTCCTTCAAACAAGAACCTACAGCTTATTATAAAAGTAACCTAAGAGAACATGACAAACAATAACCAAGCGCTCCACATGGGTTTAAGGGTGACAGTTCATCCAGGCTGATAACTGATAGAGCCTGGTGTTTATTGCCTGTCTGAGGAAATCTAATGAAGGCATGATCCTACTTCACTGGTTGAATTCATAAAATGCTGATCTAAATGATCGGGCAGCTGGTCCCATCTGTCTCTCAGTCTGCCAGCAGTGTCTTGTTCCAGCCCTCAAATAACGCTATTACAGGTTATATTTGTGCTCTCGAAATCATCACCTTGCCCAGCAGAAATCCCAAAATAAATTCTAGAGGTAGAAGTTTTTAGAATTTTGAGGACTTGTTTGTGAAGTGTGAAGAGACAACCAGATGTTTTG
This sequence comes from Clarias laeviceps, assembly GCA_030014305.1. NCBI lineage: Eukaryota > Metazoa > Chordata > Actinopteri > Siluriformes > Clariidae > Clarias > Clarias laeviceps. The sequence goes on along the minus strand of JAQMYJ010000040.1, from coordinate 6,934,743 downwards.
GAGCTGCGAAAAACACTTGACTCTACGATTCTGCAAGTGCTTAACAAATGCTTCAGCAGAGGATGCATCACACTGGTATAACTATAAGAAATAAATACTTTAAATAAACACTTACTTTAATCAGACAGCCCTATCTGAATGGCGAAAAACGATTTAAAACTGAATTTTGCACAATACGTCTCCTTTAATACTGAAAACTGAATAAAGAGCACTATGTGCATATTGACGAACAGACATGAGACCTGGCATCTTTAATCGAGCATCATTAGTGTACCCACAGTGTGTTTGTGGTCGTATCTTAAAGCCCACAACACATAAAGTTCAATGATGCTTATTCAAGCTGTTCCTAGTAACCCAAGTTATGAAGCAGGTGGTAGAAAAAGCATGTGAATTTCCTCTAGACTAAATAAATGGACAAAAAAAAAAAAAAGCATGCAGAGAGGCTTATCAGAAAATAAAATGAGCTGAAAATTGTATGGTGTATTTTTATTTTTAACATCATGATAGACTGTTTAGGATATGAGCTCTAAGGTATCGCTTTCCTTTAAATTAAATAATACGAACACCAAAAACGGAAACCACCCCAAGACACATCTGTAGGTTAACACTTGTATTCCTCAGTCTCAAACTTTCATCTATCTATTATCAAAACCCCTTATGCTGTATAGGGTAGGCTGGAGCCCTGGAGCTTATTCCAGGGAACCTAAGGCATAAGCTGGATGAGATGCCAACCCATCAAATGGAACAAGCGCACTACTGGCAATCTGGAAATGACAATCAACTGGAGGAAACCCACCAAGCACAGGGAGAACATGCAACCTCCACACACACTGCTCATGAGATTAGAAACCCCACCCTCGAAATGCACGGTGGCACTGCTAACCACTAAGACACGCAGACATTCATACCTGTGGTTCTTTCGCAATTATTAAATATTACAACTCATTAATAACATTTTATTTTCAGACCAGAAGGTTTCAGCAATGATACTGATTCCAAAATGAGCAACCTACATAATGTTAATTAATCATAAATGACCTGAATCATTTTATTTAGTAGGCAGGAAAAGTGAGCGTGTGTGTGTGTTCATGCATATCCTTTTTATAATGTACCCTAGTTGATTTTAAACGAAATGCAATCGCTTACAACATAGGCACCACCTCATATGATATGATCATATATTCTGATATAGCAGCCTATGAATACCGCACCCAACAGTCATCACAGACTCTCTCAAGTTCACCTTCATCTTCATTCTGAATGCAAACACCTAGCCTCAATTACTCAATCACACTCCACAATACAAAAGGACTCTCAGCAATCCTATTAATTGTGAAGTATGCGCTCTGTGTTCCGTACCCCTGATAGCAAACCTTTTGTTATTCTGCTGTAGTGCTTGTGGTCATGACTACGCTTCTTTTTATGTCTTTGCCTATTTTAAGACAAGCCTTGGTTACACATGGCCTGATTGATTCTGCTTTACATTTGGATACTTGTTTAAAGGGAAAGACACTCCATTGTGTGTCATCTCTTATTCCACAAGTGTCTCACCTGGAGGAGCCTGGCCTGCTCAGACTGCAGCATGCTGATCTCCTGACTGATGCTGCTCTGGCCCTGCCTCAGAGCGCTGTACTCCGCCTTCAGCTGGTTAATGTGGGCCGACAGCTTAGAGATCTCCTCGGCCAGTTGGACGAGAAGCCCACGCTCCTGTCCCTTCACGGACTTCAGGTCCGTGTCGTGGTGGGTGAGCGAGTGCAGCAGGGATGTCTGGACCCCCTCCAGTCGGAGGAAGTTGCTGTTGTAGTCGGGGCAGTTGGGTTCGATGAATATGTTAATGCGGGAGCCGTCGCCTCTTTCTACAGTCACCAGGGCGTTGCCTTCGTCTTGATTAGTAGTGATGAGGGGTGGAGCATCGGGGCCTGGAGATGCCTGGGAGTGGTTCATTAAGAGGATGGTGCCTGTTACAGTAAGAGCCAGGAGCACGGCAATGAAGAGCAGGATGGTGCACAGGAGGTAACTACAACTCCTCCTCTGTAAGAGAGAGAAAAGATAAAGCCAAGAAATCCAATTATTACATATGTATATATACATACATGCATAAAAATTGCATATAGCATGCTGTATAAAATGTGCCGCAGGTGCAAGCTAATATATGAGCTCGGGCGGGTTTACTACAGACTTCAGGGAAGACTTTAAGCTGATTTCTGTGATTGCTCTGAGCCTGTGAGAGTTTGGCTCCAATAATAAACTACACGAAATGCTTTGTCTGTGCAGCTCCTCCAGTAAGGGAAAAATCCCCCAGGGCGAAAGTATGTGAGAGAAGTAGGGAAGATACTAATACAACGCCTGCGGCTCAATCCGTTCCGTTTCAGTAAAGTGCCTGGAGTTGACAACTCTTTCCTCAGTGTGTACATACACAAACAATGGCAGCCTGTCACAAATGAAGAGAAAAGGGATTTGATGTCAAACGTTGAAGCTCAGGGAGAACGAAATGGCCAAAAAAAAAAAAAAAAAAAAAAATCTGTGATCTGTTTGTTTGTTTATTTATTTATTTAGTTTAAAGTTCTGCAGAACTCATTTCATAACTCCCTGCAGTGTACGTAGCAGTTCCTATATTTCTGTACATTCACACCGCAGTATTGCTTACGGCAGGGGTTCTCAAACTTTACCTGTAAAATAAATTCCGAGAAACCTCTTCAACAATCAAATGAATTCCATTGACCCTGTCAGTGCAGATTTATCTTGTGAGTACTGTATAATACCTACTCATTTTTCAAATATGTACAATCCTTTTCTGGCTTTTTATTTTAGTCATACAAACTTTTATTCCTCAAATAAGATAAATAATTTAATGTCTACTTGTTTTCAGGTATAGGGGTTTGAGTTAAGCATATTCAACTCAAGCGGGTCAGGGTTAGCTCAGTGGTAAAGGTATTGGACGGTTTGGAAGGTCCCAGGTTCAAACCCAGTTGCCACTATTGCCTAAACCCTCAACTGCTTAGATGCATAATAAGAAAAAAATGTAAACTGTTCTGGATAAGGGCGTCTGCCAAATGCCGTAATGTAAGTAGACAGTTAAATTGGCTATTAAGAACTCATAATAGTCATAACAGCTTTGATAATGTTGGGATGTGAATCCAGCACTGTAACTGGAAAATAATAAAACAGACCCCCCTAGTTTGATTACCAGGATCCTAATGTATTCTAATATCAGATTTTTGATCACCACCGTCTATTAGGAGTGTAACAATACATCTAAAATCGTGGTTTGGAACGAACCTTGGTTTTGAAGTCAGGCTTACATAGAGGGCAGTTTAAAAAATGTATCATGAATTTAACTGGTCAGGGTGCCAATCTATTGCGTGGCACACACTACAGGCAATTTGAGAATGCCAATTAACCTAATCTGCATGTCTTTGGACTGTGGGAGAAACCCGGAGTACCCGGAGGAAACTCACCAAGAAACCAACCACTCCGGATAAAGATGCAAGCTTCAACATGTCTGTACACAGTACTGGAAATAGACAAAGTAAAACTACTTACCTTTAAATGTGTTATAACATACACTATATGGACATTTGTATTTGGCCAAACCTGCAAAGACATTGTATCCAAATACATATACTGCAATAAGTCCCCTTTTGAAGCTTCCACTCTTCTTGGAAAGCTGACAACAAGACTTCGGAGTCTTTCTGTGGGAACTCGTGCCCATTCATTCTGTAGAACATTTAGGAGGTCAGGCAATGGACAAGATTGGACGAGAAGGTCTGTCAAGCCAGTCAGGTTCATCCACTCTGAACTCATCAAACCATGTATTTATATCCTTGCTTTGTGTACTGGTGAAAAGGGCCCTAACTGTTGCCACAAAGTTGGAAGCATAGCATTGCCCAAGATGTCTTAGTATACTGAAACATTAAGATTGCCCTTCACTGGTCAGCTTTGGCCAAATACCTTTTTTTCTATATAGTGTTTTTACAAGGATTACCATTACATTTAACCTTGCTATGCAAGTGCATGGGGGGACATGTGAAAAATACTGAGCAACCCTGGTGGGTACTGGTGAACATTTTGTTTAAAAAGCCACTCTTAAATAATCTAAGCAGGATGAATAGTGTTTTCCCAAAATATGAAAACATAATTAGAAAAGAGTGTTTGTTGTAAAGTGCACTTGGTTATGTAAATTTTCTTCATGTTTGTTGGCTATAATATGATCACGTGAATCAATCACTGAACCTAATGATTTCCACGAAATGGCTGCCAAAATCATTGCATATCCCAGCAGACACTGTGGGTAGAAGGCCCACAAGAAGAAACAATGGTTAAATGGACTCATTATGGCTTGTAATTTTTTCATAGTGCTCAGAAATCAAGGTCATGAACGTTTGGTCACGTTTCTACTTATTGGCTTTTGATGCAACAGATATTTAAAACTGCAGGAATCACATAAATTCTAGTTTTATGACCTGCATGAATGTTGATTGCAGCAATTATTATGTGCAGGATTTAAGATTGCAAGAAATGCATGAGGAAATTCTCAACACAGATAAAAGCAATGATTAGAACAGGAAAGAGCCGAGAGCAGCTGAGCTGAATGTCTACCTTCAGGATCGACTCAATTGAAGCAGAGTCCCACTGGGTCTCTGTAAGAGGAATAAAAGCAGTTTCTGTCAGAAATAGCTTGTCTTCCTTTGTGCTTGTTGTATGAGTGATGACATCAAGTGCACATATTAGATAAGAAGCGAAAAAAAGACTGAATTCCCAAAATGCACATATGCTCATATTCACTAAAACATTAACACCACATAACATAATACATAATACATAATACATTAACATGGATTACCAATCATATACCAGGAAACTGGTGACATTCCACAAAACCTCCAGGGACCAAAGGCCAACCTGTCTGGTGGTTCAAACCCACAAAAAAGCCAGAGCAGCACAAATTACTGGGGGAAAAAAATCAATGCTGGCCATGATCGAAAGGCACCAGAATATTCAGTGCACCACAGCCCACCTCGATCGCTGACCTGGCCTCTGGACCCCACAGATCCCACAATCTCAATGAGCACCCGTGGAATGCACTGGACAAACTAGTCTGATGAACGGAGTCACAACCCACAACATCCAAAGGGTCCTTTGCTAACCTCCTGGTGACAGACACAACGCCTCGAATCAAAGTTGGGCATAATGTTTTGCATTACATTTCATTGGCTCTGGACATGTATTTTGCACAATGACAATAAAGTTTAATCTAATCTAATTTAATCTAATCTAATCTAATATAATATAAAGAATTGATTTAGACTCCAGTCTTTTAATTTGCATACATTTTGAAAGGGGGCAGTGGTGACTCAGATGGCTAAGGAACTGAGTTACGGATCGGAAGGTCAGCGGTTCAATCCCCAGCTCCACCAGGTTGCAATTGTTGGGCCCTTGAACAAGGCCCTTAACCCTGTCTGCTCCAGGGGCACTGTATCATGGCTGACCCTGCTCTCTGACCCCAGTTACACTGGGATATGTGAAGAAGGAATTTCACTGTGCTGTAATGTATATGTGACAAATAAAGGCTTCTTCCTGTTAAAACAGGTTCTGTGGCCCAAATAATGGTGACTGCTTGGCGCTCGAGCCTGTCAATGTTTTATTTGACGCAAACCTTTAAAGATTATAAGAACCTTCATGTGTCAGCACGAACGATAAAACATTATGAAAGACACTGAAAGTAGGAGGAACATAATGAGAGTGAAGGCCAACTGCACTGACGCATGAGTAAAGACTAGACTACGGTGGCCATGATTACTTATTCTGGGAGGTAAAGGTAAGAGTATCAGGTTCACAAGGAGAGTGGAAGTACAGAGAGACGCCCCGAGTCATAGATTCACCTCACCTTGGCTTTTTGATGTGAAGTTAAATAAAGTGTGGTGCACTTTGAAGAAAAAAGGGTTCATTGAGGAGATGGATAGCTGTGGTAAAGAGCCTTAGCTTTCCTTTGTACCTCCCATGCTGCTCCGTGTCCTCAATTCCTTTCCTATCTGAAAAAGCAGATTCATTGTGTGAGCTTGAATTATGGGTCAGCGGTTGCTAAGTTTCCCTTTAAACATTACCCTTTGTCCATCATGTGCTACTTGACTCTTCACATCGTGATCCACATGCAGCAGGATAGTAAAACTAAGCTTCCATATATCGAGGGTCTCGCTGCTCTGCTTAACTCAGAATGCTCAAGCAAGTCGCAAAGAGCTTCCACATAGTTCAGGGACAAAAGGTCAAGTGAATTACTTTCAAGCGCAAAAGAATTGATGCCTTGTGCCATTGTCAAAAATGCAGGTTTTCACTCACTGCAGGTACAGTATTATACTTGATGCTTTCAAGACAAATAGGGGTCAGCCAGTATAATTACAGTACATCCTGAATCACAATTCGCAAAGAGGATCGTAAGATTACAGCCTTTATGTACGACCTCAGATACACTGTAATGTCCTTGTTACAGTATATCCAAGACACTGTCAGCTTATTAGGTCAGTTTGTAGATTGTAGCTCTTTTGCTGCTATACACACAATGTCTCATACTCTATAATCCAACCATCAGTGTAAAGAGACCACCGTCAGTAGCAAATACCTGGGTAGTGTTGGCGGCCTGCATTTACTGACAATGTTTGTTTTGCATAATATTTTACCAGGGGCTTACATACAGTATGTATTAACTTGTGCCCCAAAGAGGGAGAGCTTGCAGTTCAGATAAATTACTGGCACTGTGTGCATCGCAGGAAGAAGTGACCCTTGGACAGAGCGAAGTCAGGTGGGAATATTACACAGTAAAAGAGGAAAGTGCTCACTCAAGTAAAACTCAAATACTACAGTACATCAATGCTGTGCCATCTAAAAACCCAGCACTGTGTTCTCAGCCAACTATCCTGTCTTTGTTAGCTAGGAGGGGCTGTAATGTGATGTGTTGTGCATGCTGAAGTTTTGCTTGATGACTGAAAAGGACTTGATGTCTATATACTGTACATGCTAGATGGTGCAGGCTATTATAAGGTCATAAACTACATTAAGCCAGGTTATGAAATCCACAGCCATGCAAAACGAAATGGAACTTGGGATGCGAGATGTTTTACAGAGCAGCATTAGGCGATTGCCCCAGTGATCTCTGATGGCTCAGTAATCACAGTATAAGATAGGAGAGTTTTGAAACAGATGGATAAATATCGAAAGCTTATGGAGGGTATAGCACCAATTTGGGGAGCACTCAAGTGTGCCACCACTAATAGCGCTTGATCTTCTTATTGCATATATTTTGTATGCTATATCGCATGTGGCTTTGACTTACAGTACAACTGACCATTTCGTAGAAAATACCAAGATACATATTGTGTATCACCAATGCTGAGATATACATTTAGATATACATCACCCAACTAGTTGTGAATTATTAACTATTTTGCAGTTGTTGTTTTTTCTTTAAAAATGTGTCATATATTACTGGTTCAGTCCGATTCAATTCCTCAACTTGGTATCACCAATGTCATCAATGTTAGACCATTGCCACAAACACCTTGGATTTTTTCTTTTAGAAAATAAATGACATGCCAATGCTAAGCACAAGGTACAGCCGTTGCTAGCAGCCGTTTCATTAAGTGATGTGGCGACCCCTACAGCTATGCTACTGATCCTTGGGGACCAGAACTCCTCAAGTGAATTAAACGGTGATAACACTGAAAAAATGTGCTCCTTTGGATGTCATCCCTGTAATAAAAATGGTAGAAAGCAAACATGGAAAGATTCCTGAGGCTGGCCAAGCAATGTTTGTGCATCTCAAGGACAATGGTACATCAAACAGAGTGTTTTCTGCAGCTGGACCAACTGTTTACATGACTCACTCCAGACCAGATGGATATGTTTCTTTTTTTTTTATATACATTATGTATTTGCTGTATACACATACATTATCTAATCAGTACATCTTCAATATACTGCAAGGTGCCTGAACACACAGTGATGTTCATTTTCTTAAATGAAAACTAGTGAAATGAAAAATTTAGTTTTTTGTTCTGCCTAGTCAAAATGCATCGCAATTATTTGGTGAGGCAATTCATGTATCGCCAAACTGACTCCAAATTTAATTGCATTTGAGACGGTAATATGTTATAGTGCATTTTCTCTACACTCCTACAGGTGGTGCTCTCTAAACTATCCACACATTGGCAGCCAGCACAGCATCATGTGCAGTATGAGCAAATAATTTGCTAAAAGGTCAGGATATTTATACATTTTTGATACTTTTCTTTGATAAAATGTAAATGCTTTGATACTTTTGATACTTTTTGATACAGAATCACAATACAAATCAAATCGCCACCTACGTATCATGATGATAATATCATATCGGGTGGTCCCTGGTGTGATTCCCATCTCTACTAGTTAATCCTGAGATTCTAGTGCATTTGACGTAAAAAAGTGAGATGAAAAGTATTTTGACAGCCTTATAATTGAGTTTTTTTATTTTTTATTTTAACTATTCATGCTCTATTTATTTGTTGGGATTGTACTGTTAAAGCCATTTCAATAAATCTAAAGGCGATACGGTGGCTTAGTGGTTAGCACTGTCACCTTGCACCTACAGGTCTTGGGTTCGACTTGTTTGCCTTCTCTCCCCATGTTTAGTGGGTTTCTTTTGGGTTCTTCGGTTTCATCACACAGTCCGAAAACCATGCAGATTAGGATAATTGGCGTTTCTAAATTATAGTGTTTAATAGGTCCTACCAAGGCCACACAAATGGGAATAAATACAATGGTCACCATTAGCCTCCATGGTCCCTAGTTGGACTACAGAGATTCCTAGATGCATGTATGGATGTAATAAATCTAAAACAAGAAAAAATGTCCTATGATCATTAATAATTCATAATTAATCAATTATTGATCTTTGACATGTTCAACTATCGGTTAAGAAAAGTTTGCAACCCTAATGCAAGGCATTAACCAAAGATGATCTGTATAATCAGTTACTGGGCAGGAGTTCAAATCAGAAAACACTGACCTAAAAAACAAGGCATTAGAGCAACAAGGCCTGGACTTAATGCCTTGAATGCACAATAAGATTTCGCAATGGTACTATAGCACAGCAGGGTATGAATAAACAACCTAATCAAGGCTGAAACTCAATAAGTGAATGCAATCAGGTGAAACACTGACAAACCAAAGGCATGGGCAGGTCTAAAGCAGAAGCTGATACACATGTTAACAAAAGCATGATGTGAAATGAGAGAACCATAATGCTGAGAAAGGGAATTTGCAACGATTAGAGACACCATCATGTTGGTAAACAGGAACAGACAATGACATGACTTTACTTTTTATCATGGCAAGATCATTATCTAGCCTTTTATCTGTGTCATTTCTAGCCACAGGACAGCTGATAATTGCATATTTTTTGGTTGGTGTACTGTTTCTCAATCCGCTTTTGTCCTTGTCATTATCAGCAAGTGACAAGGAGGTTATTTTCCTCTATCTGATAAAAAACTTTGATGTTTCCACTATCAGCATCATCAAGGAATCATCGAACTTATAGGGAATATAGGTGGAAGACCAGAAATAAGGTTCAGGGATACAATGATACAGTAGAACATGCTGCAAGGCATTATGGTATTGCATGCTGAAACTACTTTTTCTGTGGTATTCATGATATGTGCATGATGTATTAACAAATCAATATAATTAAAAGAAAGGTTTTGTCTGTACATTGGTCAGAACTTGCTCTTTCAATGATATGTTCATTGAAGGACTCAAAACCAGTCTCAGAAAAAATTTTGTCTGTATGCTTGTATGTCTTTACAGTATCTATCTGTAAGTTTGTCCAGCCAAAATTTATGAAAGCATCACGCAAAGCTGGCTAGTCAGAATTTAATGAAATTTTTCCAGAAGTTAAACCTGTGCCATAAATGAAATCAAAATGTTGAGTACAACTGAAGTTATGAGCAATATGGTGCCAGATTACGTCATACTTATTTGGATGAATATGGCGCTTATTCCATTGAGGTGGGCGTGGCTATACGCGTCACTAAACAGAACCAATCAACACGATACTTTGCCGTATATAGACAGAGTATGCTGAAGGCACACAAATGACCGTAAGGCACCTACTAGCCGCCAAAATCCTCAATACACAGGCATGAAAGAGTGACTGACTCATCATGGCTTACTCCAAAAAAAAAAATGGTACGTACAGAATGAAAGCTGAACCTTCTGGGAAGTTATAAGCAGTTATGTGCCAGATGTTGATCAGCTTATTTTTAGCTTTAACCGTTTAACTATTTCTACAAACTCTTTACGCTAGTAAAAAAAAATGTATAAAAGAACAAACAAAGCGTAACGGTACAACCAATGGTGGTAAGAATATGAATAAATGAATGAATGAATGAATGAATGTTAAAACACAGAAAAACAAACACCAAACTATGGAGAGACAAGATGAATTATATGCCTGCTCATAAAATAAAATGCTGTGTTTTCTTTTTTTTTTCACGCTAGCACTCATGTTCCTGAATTTGGATAATGGATTGTTTCGCCAGCAATGGAGATGACCGTGTGGGCGGATGACTCGTAGGAGAAATAACCTTCATTTATTCGAGCATGAACAAAATAGATGTATGAATAGCAGGCAGATAAAACAATTTTTCAAAGAGCACAGTGATATACTGGTATCCAAGTTTTTAATGTATGATATAATACAAAAACCTTAAACATAGAGCGGCTCTTCATCAGATAAAACTGGAGAGGTTCTGGAGTGCTGTTCATCTTAGGATGATGTAGGCTTTATATTTCGAGCGTATTTGTCTTATCATGCCGTAACACACACCCCAGCTGCTTTCTCAGGCTTGCTCGGGTTGGGGGATGGGCGACGGGAGAGGTAACATATGCAGCAGGTGTTTTCTTCTCCCTGGCGTACGGATTTACATGACATCAAGTTTACAAGAGCAGGTCAGAAAGTGTTGCAAAAAAAAAAGTGATGTAATTATAACTGCACTGCAACTCCGAGCTTGAGGAGTGACCTCTTGCGTTCTTGAAACCCAAGCTCTACTGCACACTGATATGATAACAGTATCTGGCAGGTAGCATGCCACTGGCACTGATAAAAGCTGAAATCTTAAGCTATCTGTGAAATCATCGGATGTGCTATAAATACCGAACAAGCTCCGAAACTCGGAAAGAAAGCAAAGCGTCATCCAGACTCACAGACGGTGCTTGAAAACCAAAGCAAAGAGCAAATTCTGGAGAAAAAAATAAAAATACATTGTCAAGCTCCAGCTGCTCTGTAAATTAGACCTGGGCAGGGATCAAATCCCTAAAAGCAACATGAGTCGCCCTGGATTATGGTGACTCCAATGTAAGACCACTCATCCCTGCATTACCCAAAGGTCTACTCTCTATCTCTGGGAAAAAAAAACACAAACAAACACACACACACACACACACACAAGCCCATTTATGACATTTATTGTAATATGGTTCTTATAATAATAATTAATATGGACAGTTGGAATGGATTAGCTGTGGTGTGGAAAATAGCTTTACAAATGGACAGCTTGCTTACGGTTTGCTGTGAATAGTAATAAGAAACAAAGAAACATCACAGTGATGTAACTCTCCATCATCTAATATTATTACCAAACCAATGTGTACTATTTTTTGGCATTATTTTTTATCTTTTCAAAATAAAGTTAGTTTTTAACTTTATTTTGATTTCTTATGCTGTAAATTATATAATTATTGTAGTTACATGGAATAACAAACTGTAATCAGATATCGATGTGAGGGAAGTGTGCCTCTGCACATTCTCGTTTAGTAAAATGCTTAAGTTTTCAGAAATATTACAGGGCCACTGGTACATTCATGCAATTCTCCAATCGGCCAATTGTGTGACATGAATTTATGCAGATCCAGGTCACGAATGTATATAGTACATTAAAATCCAGTATTAGGATTGCAAAGTTTCTGCACACTTTTCTTTATCCCATACTCGAACACGTTAACAATCAATAATCGATTAATCATTAATAATTAAAGAGACGCACACTACCCCCCCTCACTGTAAGTTTTACACTGTAACATTTTTTTTTAGGTTGAAACTGGTGCTGTCAATCAATTAAAAATGTTAATCCAGTTAATCTCAGTCATAATCTGATTTACTTGCATTATAATCCTAAAATGTTGGAATAAAGAAAACCATGATAAACTGGTTAGAAGAAACAGATTGTCGTTTTATAATATCTCAAACGTTAACAGTTAACAAATGTTGAATTAAAATCTCATGAAGCGGACCGGCACTGCATGCAATGGCTGGATACTATGGAGAGTGACAATCCACCGCCGGCGGGGTTCAAACCCGGACCCTAAGATACGAAAGCCAACAATCAAAAGCCTTAACCACCACCACATCTACTGTAACATATTTTTGTAAAATTAGTTCCTCCTAAAGATCGCTCAACCACACAACTTTGGTTTTATCCAAACTTCCATCCAGAAGCTTGGGAAACCTGCCGTTATTAACCTGGTAATGTTCCCTCAGTCATCTTATTATCTGTGCTAAACGTGCCATTATCACACAGAAGAAGTCCAGTTGACATGACTCTAATTTCCAGATAACCTCACCTGAATGTATAAAATAAATAAATAAATTCAGTTATCTGTACTTTATAGCCCAGTGAAATTTTTTTCACAAACCCCAGTTAGGAAACTGGGGTCAGAGCACCGGGTCAGCCAGGATACATCACCCCTGGAGCAGATAGGGTTAAACGCCTTGCTTAAGGGCTTAAAAATGGCAACTTGGCAGTGCAGGGGCTTGAACCTCTGACCTTCTGATCAGCAACCCATAATCCAGAGCCTTAACCGATTGAGCCCAGCACAATTTAGTGCTCTGTACATGCACATCGGCTGTGCACATGAAGCATTCATGAAATGCAACAGTTCATGTCGTTAAGTTGTCGGTTTGCCAGAAGTGTTTTAGAACTACACCGATTAGTTTTATGACGGAGGACTAATGATGTTGGAAGGGGAAGTGGACTGTATGCAGGCCGACTTAATACAGTGTTCTTGAAAGAAATTGCAGAGACCCGACTATTCAAATAAGTTATTTGCAAGCATGGCTACTTGGAACATCTAAGCCAACAACAAATTGAAGCTGTTAAACTAAAATAACATTAACAAAATAACTTTTATTAACAACTATAGACTAACAATCATTTAATTGTGCAAAAAATGCTATATCCGCCTTAACAAAACAACACAAATTAGCCTGCCTTGTCACTTAATTAATCCTCAAAGCTGTGATGACTAGCACAGTTTACATCTCAAATGCACCATTTTATGAGTCAAGCATAAGCAAAAGAACCTATAAAACAAATACAAAAAAAAGGTCACACACTCTATTTCATCAGACCGGTTTTACTTTGTTTACAGCCATGACATCATTTAAATAAGCTTATGCACTGTCACAACATTTACTGTATTGCATGTTGCATGAATTACTCTCCAAGATCGTGTACTGATGGTGGGAGAGACTTACCGGGGTGTAAAGCTAACTCCAGTACAATTTGAGCCTGATGAATCCTTGGGCACAGACCATTACTGAACCTACACCTAACCCAGCAAAGCAACCCCAGATCATAACGTAGCCCAAGTTTGTGCAGTAGGCACTAGGCATGATGTGTGCATCACTTCATCCACCTGCCTTCTTACCATTATGTTCCCATCACTCAGGAACAGGGTAAATCTAAACTCATCAGACCACATTATCTTTTTCCAACGTTTCACAGTCCATTGTTTACACTCTATAAAACCGAAACCCTTCTTTCAGATTGGCTTTACTGTTATGTGATTTTCTTAAGGCTACACAGCTGTTTAGTCCCAATCCTGTGCGCTCTCTTTGAATTGTGAATAGGGAAATTCTCTTACTTTCATTATTCAAAGATTCAAAGAACTTTATTAATACTAATTTACAATTAGGGAAATTGCTCTTGGTTATACAGTTGCTCAGTTTAATTTAATTTACCGGGAAGCAGGGAAAAGTTAGATTATGAAGAAAAAAAAAAAATATATATATATATATATAATTAGCTGGACATAATTAGTCTCTGACTGAAGTTGCTCCTCTGGTCGGTGAGAACTCTATATAGCAGGTGAGAAGGATTGTTCAAGATTGTGTGTATTTTGGGTCCAGATCCAAACCCAGGACAGATCCGGTCCTTCTAATGACCTTGTCCAGTCTGTTTCTGTCTGCCGCCTTTATGT
>JAQMYJ010000040.1:6876848-6892877 GCA_030014305.1 Clarias laeviceps | reverse complement strand
TTTGTATGGACAGCGGGCAACGTTTAAATATGTAAACTTGCTTCACTTGGCTTTCCACTGACGCAAACACGTTTTAAACGGCTCCCGGGTGTATGCTTAACTTAGCCGCCGTTTTGTTTGGCTCAGTTTGTTCACACATATGTTGAAAATGCTTTGTATGCCAAGGCAAATTTATTGTAACATTTACAGTTCAGGTGAAAATTCTTAAGGCAGGGAGCCTACTAGTTTTAGCATTTTGCTAGTAGCAAATCATAGCAATATGATTATAGTGTTGTAAATTGGTAATATTGGTAATAGTTTTGTGTGCCTGCAACAGATGATCTGCATTTACATTATTTCTTATGGAAAAATTCCCATCACAATATGAATTTTCCTTAATAACTCATAACGAATTAAATTTGTATGCTGAGGTTCCACTGTACTGTACCTTTAAGAAAAATCCTGAAAAACACAACTAAAGGTAAAAAAAAAAAAAAATGTCGCATTTTTTACAGAAAATGTAAGGAATCATGGAATATAATAGCCCACCCTGTTCAAATGGCCCATCCATAATTTTTTTATCTTTGAATTTTGTCATCGAGTGGTTATTTAACATACCTTTTCATTGCATAACAGGCTAATCCTAACAAGAATAAGGACATAAGGAAATAAGGAAAGGTTGCATTTGTACAACATTTGACCGGTTTATATAAGAAGGACACCCCCCCCCCTCCCCAACTAAGGTGTGTATACTAATCACATGCATCCATCACTGAGTTAACTTGCATATTAGGCAAAAGTGAAAGTGCTACGGGCACCATTTGGTGGTGGTCAGGTTTTATACACAGAGGTCTGTAGAGCAAAATGACACCAATGACACTGGACTAAATGGCCAAGGGTACACTCTGATGGAAGGACATGAGGAAATTAATTACATAATTTGTGTCGCTGTTATGTTTTTGCTTTCTGTTTAAGAAGCTTGCTTGTTGTTTCCAGGTAAAAGCCCATTAGTAAAATAAAAAAATAATTTACCCATAACAAAACTGTCAGAACCTTTTCAAAATTATCCATTTTACTGAAAGTTTTACAACATATGGGGCAAAACAGCATTAAAGGTTTAAAACCATGTTAATGATGTATAAAGTATAAATACTTTTTTGTTTATGGTTATAATAAACTATTTTCTGAAAATTACTGAAAATATAACTTTTAAGTCACTGACTAATGCATTTTATCATGAACTAATAAAACCGATTTTAAAGCTTAAGGTGCCCATTATAGCCTACATTCCCCTACACTGAGCTATTAAACAGGATTTTGAATGTAATGATTTTTTTTTAAAACATTTTTGTTTAAATAAATTATCAGTCAAATTAAATGCAAGTAGGAATTAAAATAAGGCATATTACTTATGATTAAGCCAGGGATTCAAGATTTTTACTGTCTCCTTTATTTGAAATATAAAGTTCATAGACCTCCTCAGTGCAGATTTATTTCAGAAACATGCTATAATCCAACTACAGCACGCTGCGAAAGGAATTCCTCCTCACGGTTTTATGTTCCCTGGTTCAAACCTGAGGTTCGATTTCCCTGAGGTTTGTTTTCCCTGTGTCCATATGCGTTCCTCCAGGTTTTTGAGTTTCCTTACATCTCCCTAAAACAAACTTGTGTGTGCATTTGCTATGTTAAACTGAGGCTGTTTCCATGTTCAATCAAACTTAGAAAATAAATTAAAAGCAAAACCTTCTTTGACTTGACAAAACGGGTAAATAATCAATTTAGCAAGCAATCAATAACCCAGTTACTCGGTCAACAAGCTATTTGTCTCCTCATTTACTGACTGGTGTTTGTTCTGCTACTGCATGGAAGAGTAATGGTGCAGTAAATAATTTTTGGAAATAAGTGTGTCTTGATTTCTGTTCTGCAGAATATCAGATAGAGCATACCGTATTGCAAAAGGTCACAGAAAGTCAAATATCTCCTGTGGTTTGATATTTACTTGTGAATATGCACTTTATTGAAATATCTAGGGAGAAATATTTCATACTGTTAGATTGGAGAAAGCAGCATAGTGGTGAATTTATGGCTTGTTGGCTCAACTGTCACCATGAAAAGCTTCGTTCTTTATGAAATGCTTGCATGTTATATGAGTTATATGTGATCATGTTGTAAATAAACTCCAGAAGTTTGTCCAGAATGCAGCAGCCAGAGTCCTCACTAGAACCAGATAATATGAGTGCATCACCACACTAAACTGGCTCCCAGTTAAATTTGACTTAATTTAAGAAACTACTCTTGACCTACAAACCACTGAATGGTCTTGCACCATAGTAGCTCATAAGCTGCTACTGTGTTGTGAAATGCCACACCTATTTTGGTCAAAAGATGCAGGCTGATTGTCGGTACCTTATATTGTGAAAAATACAAGAGCTTTTTCTTGCAAAGCCCTAAATTTATTGAATAGCCTTCTAATTACTCTTTGTGAATAGATATGTCTTGGTGCAGATCTTGGTAAAGGTGCAGATCTTGGGGGCCTCATGGACATAGAGTATCATGATAAACTGCTACTATGTTTGGATGCTATCCTTCCCACTCTTACTGATCGCTCACATTTGTTGACAGTTAAGTGACTGGTTGCTTTACTTCCCAGGGAGCTCTTATGGTTGTGTATCCTTTTGGCACTCCCTTTTAGTTATGATGGCATAGTTATTCCTAGTGGAGTTTGTGCTTGCACTCTGCACTGAATGCATTGACCTTATACATTATGTGACTGTTAGCATACCCAACTTCTCTCTCTCTCTCTCTCTCTCTCTCTCTCTCTCAAGCTACATATTGCACGCCTGAGATACAAGTAATTGACACCTTTGACGTCTGGCTCATCCTGGTGCCCTGCTTATGAAGTTCTTATTGCATGGAGGCCGCTGACTCTCTACTGAGGATGGCCCTGTATGGTCTACTTGGAATGCGTGCTGCGAGTGGGGATGGTTCCATTTCAACTTGAAGATGGTCTTGAACTCAACTGATGCAGGCAGCTGTTCTCTGATCACTTGTGAGAGCAGTCACTCAATAGTTTAGGACAGAAATTCCCAAAAACAGTTTTCTACCTGAGCCTCGACCAAAGCAAATGGACTTCACATTATCCTAAACATATTTCCTGTTATACTTAACGTCCAGTCTCCTAACACTTAGTATGACTGCAAATCAATCCCTGCTATCTGATACCACCCAAATGAGAACGGGTTCCCTGTTGAGTCTGGTTCCTCTCAAGGTGTCTTCCTATAATTGTAATTTATATGTACACTTTTCAAACTCGATTCCATACTATTTTGATTCTGTAAAGCTGCTTTGTGATGATGACCATTGTCATAAGCACAATATAAATAAAATTGAATTGAATTGAATTGAATGTGGCGGCACGATGGCTTAGTGGTTAGCACTGTCGCCTTGCACCTCCAAGGTCCAGGTTCGATACAAAGCAAGGTTTGATTCCTGCCTATGTCTGCATGGAGTTTGCATATTTTCCCCATGCTTGGTGGGTTTCCTCCCACAGGCCTAAGACATGCAGATTAGGCTAATTGGCATTTCCAAATTGCCCTTAGTGTGTGAATGAGTGTGTGTGCCCTGTGATGGATTGGTACCCTGTCCATGGTGTACCTTGCCTTGCCCTACGTTTCCTGGGATAGGCCCCCTGCGACCTTGCATACAGAATACAGCAGTATAGACAATGAGTTTAGTGAGTGAGTGAATTGAATGTAGAAGAACATGTGAAGGTTTTCAACATGTTATGAAATTACACCCAATGTACTCACTCACTCACTCACCTTCTATCCCTCTTTATCCTGTATTTAGGGTCGCTGGGACCTGGAGCCTATCCCAGGAGGCTTAGGGCAAGAGGCAGGGTACACCCTGGACAGGGTGCCAATCCATCGCAGGGCACACACACTCATGTATTTACCCATTTGTTACAAGTCAAGTAAAGTCAAATTTATTTATAGCACATTTAAAAACAACCGAAGTTGACCAAAGTGCTGTACAATGATAGAAATAAAACGACCAGAATTAAACAGCATAAAATGAAAGCAAATAAAATTAAATATAACTATAAAAATCAGTTAGTGACAGTTAATAAAACAATAATCAAATGAAATCATGCATAAATAATTTAATTAAAAATAAATAATCAATTAAACTTAACTAAAAGTAAAATTAAAAAGAATAAAATTACAATTATATGTGGGGGGAATTACATGCACTACATGTGGAAATATAACATGAATGGTCTAAACATCATGTGAACATTTCATTTGAAGGCTTTTTACTGTTATTTTTTTTTTCTACTTTCATGTAAGGGCTGGAATGACTTGGGTTGTTCCTTATTATGACAGAGCTGTAGATAACACAGAAACAGTGAATTTAATTAGGCTCTCGCACACTGTATACTGTAGAAGCCTTTCTTATTAACATGCAATTAACTTAAAACGCCCCACATCTGGGAGTCAAGAAGCTTCCAGGTTTTTTTTTATTATTTCCTTCACATGAATGAAAGTGCAAGTAGCTGATGAATAAAGAGTAAAGCTGCGGCAAAGATTTCATGACTACAAAGGAAAAAGTGACCGGAAAGAAGTATGAAATACAATTTTACACATTGATGAAAAGAAAATGCAAAACAAATCTATGATGCAAAACCATTAACATTAATTGATTGATTGATTGATTGATTGATTGATTAATTTATTTATTTTACTGTATGGTGAAGATTGAGGTGTGACCGCAGTGATCAATCTGCATTAGCAAAGTAATTTCTTCTAAACCTGTTTTGACTTAATAAATTAAACAGATAGTCAAATCAAGGGAGGAATCAATAAACAAATAAGTTAATCAATAAGCTGTTCTTACACCTAAATTAAAGTATAAGTAGTGTAAGTAGCTGCTGAGTAAAGATAAACAGATAAACAATCCAGTGAATATAATGAATATGAATATATATAATGAATGAATATAGCATTGTCAGTTCTGTTTGTGTCACTCTGAACATCCGCACCCACTGATTCACTAGCATCACGGTTGATTGATTTCATTTCAGTTTCAATTAATAGGATTAGAATTTCCACAGCACTTTAAGCATATATGAATAAACTTCCACAAAGTAGACTTACAGGAATCCAGATCTCGATATACAGTACAGCATTAATACATAAGCCAATGGTGACATACTGTAAAAACCCCATTCAGGGAACCCTCAATTTTGAGATGCAATTGGAAAATGAAATATTAGTGAATATAGGAAAAAGAAAGGGTAAAATGATATTCAGCATGAATATAGCATATATATATACAGTATATATATATATATATATAACATACAGTACAAAAGTGCAAAAGCCTTGAGGCAGTCCTCATTTCTTCATATTAAATTAAAATAAATTCAATTATGTTGATTGAATTAAAGAAATAGGAAATGTTTTACCGAGACAGGCTGTAAAGTGCCTAAAGACACATACTGTATAATCTTTTAGCATGTGTGTTTCACATCTTTTCAGGTTTTGTTCTTTTTGTCTTTCTTATATTCAGGGCATAACACAGTGCTATGCACATGTATACGATATTTGATCATACTGTATATTCTTCTCATAATCACATGAGAAAAACTTATGATTACACAAAATGTTATTTTATTCATTTATTTATTTCAGTAAGGAGTTTAAAATATCCACTTCTAAGACCAGGCTCGTTATTAAAACAGTGAGGCCTTTTCCTGTAGATATACTGTATTAATAGAGTGTCAGGAAATGAGGCTTATGCTACTGTAGACCTGATTGCAGTTAAAGATTTTTTACTGGGCATAAATCAAGCTAGACGCTCCAAGACACAGCGAGCAAGAGTGTAATCGAACAGGCAAAAGGTCAGGCGATGTACAGAGAGAATATCAGAGGAAGGGAAATGGGCAAAAATCCACAAAATTGCAAAAACAGTCAAATTGCTAGAATAACAAATCACAGGCGAAAGGTTTGGTAAAGTCATTCACAAGAAAGCTGAGCATTTACCTTAAAAAGTTCATGGTTCGGTTTGAGTGACTGAAATGGGAAACAGGTAATTAATTGCACTAGCCTCTGCGTATGGGTGCAAGGAGTTTGCATGTTCTCTCCATGCTTGGTGGGTTTCCTTTGGGTACTCTGGTTTCCTCCAACAGTTGAAATACATGTAGATTAGGCAAACTGGCATTCCCAAATTCCCTGGGGTGAATAAGCATGTGTATGTGTGTGTGCCCTACAATGGATTGGCACCCTGTCCAGGGTGTACCCCGCCTTGTGCCCTAAGTCTCCTGGGATAGGCTTTGAGCCCCTGCAACAGTGTATGCATTATAAAGTCATATACACAGTGAATGAATGAATGAATGACTAATTAGAACTCTGGCGAGTGGCATTTTGTAAGTTATAAATCGAGGTGCCCATGTTTCTAGGCCACGTTCTGAGCTGAATCTGCTAGCAATGTGACATAGAATTGCTCAGCAATCAGCAAAGAAATATTTTAACGGCATTGCAACTTATGTTGCAATGTTAAACTAAATTAACATTTACATTTAAGCATTTGGCAGATGCTTTTATCCAGAGTGACTTAAAAAAGTGCTTTGAAGTTTCTGTTACTTAGTACTGTAAGTATCATCAGTCAAACACTGCTAGGAAGGTTTTTCTTTGTGTGTATGTGTGTGTGTGTGTGTGTGTGTGTGTGTGTGTGTGGAGGAGATATTATCCAAAGTACTGAAGAAACAGATATGTCTTAAGTCGTCGCTTAAAGATTGTTAAACTCAGCTGTACAGACATCTAGAGAAAGTTCATTCCTCCACTTTGGTGCCAGAACAGAAAAGAGTCTAGATGCATGTCTTCCTTGATCTTTGAGAGATGGTGGGACCAGCCGAACAGTCCTGGAGGATCGGAATTGCTAGATGTAAACCATATCATCTCAGAATGTAAGGGGTAAGGGACTTTGCTTAAGGCCCCAACAGTCGCAGACTGGAGGCTCTGGGGCCTAAACCGGGGACCTTCTAATCAGCAATTGAACACCTTAACCACCAAGCTACCCCTGTTTCAAAAGCTCAGGATGTACGACTTCTTATTTGTTAAAAATAAAACATGACATGATTTGTTTCATACAGAAATTCTGCTTTGTGTTTGCTGGTTAAAGTTACACTTAGTGACACAAATAACTCCCCATGTTGGCGTATTCTCAGGAGACTGACAGAAAAAAAAAGGATTTAAAGGGTAGTGTGTGGCAGCATTCTGACAAGGTAATGGAAATCTCATCGAAGAAGAATGCATGGAGGGGTCAGGAGGTGAATGATGGGTTTTAAAGGTAGAGCCAGTTCTGTGTTGCACTGGGCTGTTGCTGGCCGATCACGCTCACATTTCATTCTCTATTTGTGCTGAAACACTTCAGTGGTTTTGTAAATAGGCAATTATTTCTGCCAGGACTTTCTGCACCAACAGCTGCAGTGACTTTTTGGCTGCTTAAATATCTGCACACATCAAGCAGAGTGTGTTTTCATACATGGTAATGACCACTTGCTAAAGAGCTTCACGTGGAGGAGACATTTAAAGGAATGATGTGAAAGCAGTATAAGGAGAAGCACTTCAACCTGATTTATCTACTTAAGGTTAGACAACACATTCAGGTTAAATGGTGCATGTTTTAGGTACATGTGATTGGGACTATTGTCTCAGAGAGCAGAATGTTTTAATTGCAAGGCTTTAAGTCCAGCATGAAATCATGACTACATTTTGAGCAGCACAATTTCAGGAAATTTAAAACCCTCAAGAAGATGGCAAATTCAAAAATGGAGCTTGGGTATTTTGGTTCAATGTGATAACACGTTGTACTGTTCCTGTTTGCTCTCTTTTTTTCAAACTGTGAATTTTATCATGCAACTCCCTAACTTCAATATGTTCATGTAGAGCATGTAAAATCCTGACAGTACACCTGTTCACTAGCAGCGACTTCAAACTGTGTTCACACAAACTGCAAAAGAGATTAAGCAATGGATTTTGCCACAGGGTGTCCTGAGAACTAGTGTTCAGCTTCAAAAGAAAACAAAAGTTCTCCTTGTAGCAAAAGTTAGTGATATTTAAGCAGGTTCTGGAGACTGAGAATGTTGGGGAATCATCCATAAAAGGAAGCCTAGACCCCATACCAGGGGACTCGGGGCATGAGGCCCCCAAAGGCTTTTTTTTTTTTTTCAAAGTAAATGTGGAACAATTTTGCATACCAAATTCTGCACACCAGGACTCATTAATGCTCTTGTGGCTGAACACAATTGTCAAAGCCATGTTCTAAAATATAGTGGAAATTCTTGCCAGAAAAGTGAAAGTTAGCCTAGTGAAACCTGGGATGGCGTGTTCATGTGTGTGCTCAAATGCTTGGCCATGTAAGGTATGAGGGGCACTCATAAAATTGTTATTATTGCTAAGAAAAAGTAATGTAGCCTAATGAAAACAAATGTTGGTCATGAGCTTAGTTCTTTTCTACATAGGGCGACACGCATCTCCAAACGATGGATGAGCTGGTGAAGACTCATTCTTTGAAGAAGCATTGTTTTTACCTCTTGAGGAAAAGCTCCACTTTAGTAACCTCGTCGTCGTCTTTGAAACGCATTCCATGAAGTGGTTCAATTGATGGACGAGGAAGAAGTCACTGGGTGCGAGGTAGGGGGAGTAGGGGGATGAGGGAGAATTTTGTGCCCTAAGTCTCCTGCAAGCTTCACTGTTTTGTGAGCTGAATGGGCTAGCACGTTGTCATGAAGAAGGCAAAGCCCCTTCGAGAACATTCCACACCGCTTTTCCTTAGTTTTGACCCTCTAGTGGCATTGTGCGGAACGATATTTAAACAAGTTCATGAACGTACTCATTTCAGGAGACATAATTTGGGCAAATATTTTCTGTTTTTCCAGACAATAATATGAAATGACCATTCCTCATTTACAGTGTGTACAACATTTAGTTCCAGTTCACTAATTTAAGAGGACAAGCAGTGTTTTAAGAGTGCTTAGTTCAAGGCAATGAGTGTGGTCTAGTAACATAATCAATAACAGAGTGGTATGATGATTATTATCTAATAGCAGCATGTCCCAAAGTGTTTCCTTAAATATAAACTGTACAATAGTTAATAATGAAGTGATAAAATGCAGCTTGTCACATTTTTTCCTCTGGATCACCACATCAGATCATTTAATCCGCAGTGATTTGACACAGGTGTTATGCTGGATGCCCTTCCTGTCGCAGCCCATCCATCTTCTCTCCAGATCTGGGATTGGTCCTACTCAATGGCTAGGTATTATGAATGGGCAAAGGGTTAAAGGCCCTGACCAAGGGCCCAACAGTGGAAACCTGGCGGTGGCCTCAACCCCTAGAGGCACCACTGACCGTTAAATGCAACTTTTCACATAAACCTGTGGTTTGTATTACAAGTGAAACTACTGTCAGACCTGGTGTTAAAGAAAATGAATCAACAAATCAAAGAATACAATAATACTATGATACCATTTTGTTAACAAATACACAATTTAAAATGTATTATGCCACTTACAGTAGGAAGATAAATAAGGGTTCAAACAAAAACACATGATCCTCTGTTTAATTATATGCTTTGCAAATGCGTAATATAAAATGTAGTGAAGTTGAAGTTCTCCCTCCCCAAGGCCTATGATTCGCACTGTCAGTCTGTTACCACTTGAAAATGCAGAGAGGCCATGGATAGTGAATTCTCGCTCAAGTATGTTTTCATTGGTTCTAATTTACTCGTGCGCATACAAATGAAGGGAATTCGTGCACAGAAAAATGTCCTCATGCAAATTTACTGCCGGCGCAAAATGTTAACAAATCCTGCACATGTCTATTACCAATTATATAAAGCCGCTTAAAAGGATCAGACATGGCCAAGAGAGCAAGCCAAATGCCCCCCGATAGAGATGTAGCCCTAAAGTGGGAGTTGGATAAGAGTTGTTGGTCTCATCTGTAGAAAGAGACACTGGGAACACTTGTGTCTTGTGAGCACATATTGCTGTATTTGTTTAGACCTTCAAATTGTACCGTTTTAAGAAGTAATTTAGAGTGCAAATCTGCCTGGCTGCTCTATTCACCCTCTATTTTTGCCTGCTGTCTTAAATTCCCATTTTGATGATATTTGCTCATGATGTTATTAAAAGGGATCACTTATGGATGCTTCCTTACAATCATGTTATTACTGTTTGGCTGAGGATTTGCTGTTCTTGGCAATTTATACAACCATGAGAAGAAACATTTGCGACAGGCACATGGGAGCACTTCGGAAAACAGATTGCAAGAGTGTGTATATGTGTGGCACACATGCATTTTTTTTTTTTATTATTTATTATTATTTATTTATTTGTGTGTGTGTGTGTGTGTGTGTGTGTGTGTGTGTGTGTGTTTGTGTGTGTTACCTACAGTATCACCTGAGAGCACTTGGGTCTGAAAGACCACACAGCTCGTAAAGCACATGTGCAGATGGCCTCCCCAGTGGAGGTTCCCTCATATCTAGTGGACATACAGCAGGGGTGAAGGCCATTTGTGTCACCTGATGTTCCCGGGAAAGAAATGGAAACAGACGGAGAGAGGGGTGAAGTTTGGACGGAATGGTAAAGCAAATTCAAGGGGATAATGCCACAGTGTTGTTCTATGAATAACAACTACTTTGTGTATAATGGCTGCACATAGATGAACATTACTCAGGTTTTGCTATAGTATTTAAATTATTATTATTATTATTATTATTATTATTATTAGTAGTAGTAGTAGTAGTAGTATAGAAAGTATTATATAATGTGGCTAAAGCACACAAGCATACTTTCAAAGATGTGAGTACTTATGAATAGGTACAGTATGTTTTTGGTGTAATGTTACTTTGAGAATCCCTTTTGCTCCTTTTGGTCAACGTGTATAGTGAATAAAAGAAATAAAGGAAGGAAGGAAGGAAGAAAGAAAGGGAGGACTAAACGAAGGAAATAAGGAACTACTGTAAGTCTGGATGTATGAAACAATGTACACTGAAAATGATTCTGAAATCATGTATGCATTGTACTTAATTCCATAGATGGTTTAACCTACAGTAAACGTGGACTTTTAACAATTATGTACTATAATATATTTACAAATATACTTACATAATCTACTTGATACATGAATCATTTTTTTTTACTCTATGGAAGGGTGGATAAATGGATAGATTCAGTAAAGAAGGAAGTAGAAAGGGAAGTAAAGAAAGATTTAAGGAAAGAAGGACTGATGGATAGATGGATGGATGAATGGAATAAGGATGTAGGGAACTACATAAATAAAAACGGAAGCATGGAAAGGAAGACTGGAGGAAGTTTTGATGAATTAATGTATTCAGTAAAGTAAGATGTAGGGAAGGAAGTAACTAAGGAAGAAGGTATGGATGGATGGATGAATGGATAGATTTATTCAATAAGGAAGGAAGTAGGAAAGAAAGTAATGAAGGAAAAAAAGTATGTATGGATGAATGTATTCCATAAGGAAGGACGTAATAAAGAAAGGAAGTATGTTTAAATAGATAGGTTGGATAAAATCATTAAGGAAGGAAGTAACGAGTAAAGGATGTTTAATTGGATAGATTCAGTAAGGAAGGAAGGAACGAATGAATGAAGGAATTAAGGACTTTTGAAGATGGATGCATGGATGGATGGAGTAATAAAAGGAGTAGAAAGGACATAAAGAAAAAAGGAAGCATGGTAAGAAAAACTGGAGCAGGTTTTGATGAACTAATGTATTCAGTAAGGTAGGAGGTAGTATGGATGGATTGATGGATGGATGGATGGATGGATTTATTCAATAAGGAAGGAAGTAGGGAAGGAAGTAATGAATGAATGAAGGAAGGGTTTTTGAATGGATGGATCCATGGATGGATGGATTAAGGAAGGGAGTAGGGAAGGAAAGATGGAAAAAAGAAAGGAAAGGGGGTCATTTGGATTGATTGATGGAAGGATGGATGGATCAATTGAACAACCAGGGGTCTTTTGGATTAAACAGTGAATTCTGGCACATAGCATTCATTTTTAGGTAAAATGTATTTTTTTTCTGCATTTATTTGAACTCAACTGCATGTTTTTTAATTACTTCCTACAAATACAATAGGCAACATGTGGCTTGTGTCACCTCACGCATTGCCTCGCATGGTTGGTGGTCTGGTTGCGTAGAGTTTGCAAGTTCTCGCCATGCTTGGTGGGTTTCTCTGACGTACTCCCAAACAGTCAAAAGACATGCCTGGTTGGTTGATTGACATTTCCAAATTGCCCATAGCATACAGTACGAGTGGACGTGTGAGTGTGTGTATTTGTGTGTTGCTATAGAAGTTGAGGTCTTCAGTATCTTGCTCTTACAGCACTGTAGAGCATTGTTTCATCCAACCACTGGATAAAAATGACAGACAACCAAATATAATGCTGGGTGAAATCCAGTTAAACAAGCACAGTTGTAAGAATGAGTTTAAGCTCCCAACAGACAGCTGTGCCAGAAAAGCATTCACTATAGTGTAAAAAAAAAAGTGTGAGCGTCCGAATCCCAATAGATGCCAGCGCCATCTGTGGCCGTGAGCCATGAGAGCAGAATGATTTGGGAGGAATGGCATACACTTCCCCTGCTGTCAATCACTGCAGTGAGCCAAGCGAGCTGGAAAGCTCCACTGTTATTTGCTGGCTTATTCCCAAGCCAAATTAAAAGCTCATGTATGCTCTTACCTCAGGTCTGTCATGCATGTCTTGTGTAATACTGGCAACATGATCAGAACAAGATCACACCCTTAGGCTTTCATTTAAATTTGGTTAAAGCGTGTATTTTCAAATGCCGTTTGATTTCTCTTTGAGTTGAAACATAAAAACCAAATATGAGGCTCTATGCCTGATTTTTTTTATTTATTTTTTTGAGGCAGAAGGATTTCAGAAATATCATTTTCTGCCAGAAACTCTTGGGGTAAGCATCAAACACTCAAACTACGCCTGTGGATTTGTTTACTTCTTCGGTGGCTCGCTTTTGAATGATTCATGCTCAGGCGTGCACAGATAATTTGACTCATTATTCTTACCCACACAGTTATTTACTATAGACACGTTAAAATCACTTAAGCTGCTTGATTAACGAGGACAGCATGAAAATCTAGCCGCAGATTATCTTCAGGTGATATAAGAATTCCACCGTGCTTGACATTTTGCTAGCTAGTGAACATGCACCTTAGGCCACAATCATGAACAGTTCTCACATCATGCCAGAGAAGCATTGAAAAGAAAGTGTTCAAAAAGGACAGCAACCGCAGAGAAGCAGAAGTGTGTGTAATTGCAGACAATTGAACTGAAGACCCGGCTGTAATTAGTGATGCAGGCAGAAAGACAGACACCTGCTGTTTCTTCAAGCCCGAGGGCAGTTGTGTACCTTCTCTGATCCCCAAACAACCCGTGTGAACGGATCAGAAAACAAACCACATACTGTACTGTACATGTATCAGAAGAGAGCAGCTCTCACACATCTCAAGCGTGCACTTAAATCAGACTATCAGCAGCATGTGCTGCAAACAACATTCCCATAATTTATTAATATATAATGCTTTTTTGGAATTTTCAAGCACACATTTAGGAAATGAATCAAACAACATATTGAGGCACTCTGACAAGGCATGTATGTAAATAGAGCTGCTAATTATCTCTTACATTTCACTTCAAGATCATCTTCTAGATACTTCATTTAATAATAATATCATGCAGCCTGAATAATGAGTTCAGCTTATAGCAGAAGTGTATTTCTCAGAGATACTAAATCTAACATGTGGGAGTGAGAGGTACCAAATGATTACAGGTATGCCATACTCCAATTTTAAAATGGATAATTACGATACCAGGAAGTACAAAGAAATTAAGACTTGGATGACACTGAATGCATGATATGATTTGGCAACCAAATAAAGAACAGCAATATACACAGATTCACAGCGCTCCACTTTTTTTCACATTTTGCTATGTTACAGCCTTATTTTAAAATGGATTACATTCATTATTTTTCTCAAAGTTCTACAAACAATACCCCATAATGAAAGTTTGTTTGAAATCTTTGCAAATTTATTAAAAATAAAAACCAAAAAAAAAAAAGAAAAATCACATATACATAAGTATTCACACCCTTTGCCATGACATTCAAAATTGAGCCCTGGTGCATCCTCTTTCCACTGATCATCCTTGAGATGTTTGTACAACTCAATTGGAGACCACTAGTGGTAAATTCAGTTGACTGGACATTATTTCAAAAGACACACACCTGTCTATGTAAGGTCCCACAGTTAACAGTGCATGTCAGAGCACAAACCAAGCAATGAAGCCCAAGGTTCTTCTCTCTCTCCACAGAGAAACACTGGAGCTCTTTTAGAGTGACCATCGGATTCTTGGTCACCTCTCTGACTAAGGTCCTTTATGGGGTATTGTTTGTAGAATTTTGAGAAAAAATTATGAATTTAATCCATTCTGAAATAAGGCTGTAACATAGCAAAATGTGAAAAAATGAAGCGCTGTCAATACTTTCCGGATGCACTGTACATGGGCTGTTCTGGCCCCTTGGGGCTTAATCCCACCAGGACGCTGGCAACGGATCCATTAGTTGCTGTTGGTTGCAGGGGAGGACCTCTGTGGATTGAACTTGATTGTCTGGTGCTAGATCAGATTGTGATCTGAGGAATTTGAAGGCTGGATCAGCACTCTTTAGGCTCTTCTGTGGGATCAGACCAGACCAGACAGGGTGGCCTTTGCTTCTACAGGTGCAAATGAGCCTTGGGTGCCCATGCTCCTGTCACCAGTTTACTGGCATATAATTGCTAATAAGTGTTAATATTTTATTGCCACATGGTGTTTACGTTAAGGCTTATTGATGTATACTCTACATACTGTAGATAAACTAATTAAGGGAAAGACAGGTGCAAACAGAGACAGGATTAGAACAAAAACAAAGGCAAATGTCGTAAACAAACTTCTAATGTTAGAAAACCTCTTAATCTAATCAGCTTTAGCATTTACCCATAATTATTGCTCACACTGTGGTTTTGATATAATGTCTCCAGCATACTGTAGGATATTCCAATGCACTGATAACAAATTGTACGTGGAACCACTGCATTAATTTTCATTTATTTGCTATAACACCTGCATAATTACATAAACAAGTTGTTTATCTGTTATATTACAGCAATTATGTATCTTTTAAATCAGAATTTGTCAGAACGTGTTGGTAAATCTGGATACAAGTTATTGATATTGATGTGGAACAATTTGGATAAAGTACAATCTTTATTCTTCCTAGCAAATTGATTATTATTTTTTTTTTTATAATTAGTCGCACTAACAAATGTTGTTCAGACATTTAGTCCAGTTTTAATATTGTGAGTTCTCATCACATTGTGTATGTGTGTGGAAATGCCCTTACTTTCACTATTAAAGTGACTGATCGAGTTTCACTGTGCAGTATATGTGACAATAGGCAACATGCTTAACTTAAACATATCTGTGATTTCTACTATCAATTTTTTTACAATGCAACTTCACCAAACCTTTATAAAAATCTGTGATCAGATTTTATTCTGACAACAATTATTTCATGAAGATGAAGTTTAGCACTATCTTTTCAGGTTTGAATAATGCATTGGACAATTCTTAATTCTTCTGAAATGATGCCGTCCAGACAGTGTACTAACCAAAAAAAAAAAAAAAAAGGAAGAAAGATTCACAATGTTTCATTAATTTAATTCTGAGCTAATGCTAAGGCTAGCTCACCTCCTCTGGGAGCACACCTCCTCTGCGCTTCACATGTCCAACAGGTTTGCTCTCTTCAGTGATGCACCCTCTGAGAAACCTGAAAGAGCTCTGGTTATAGGAGGCTCTATACTAAGGCAGGTGAAAC
The DNA here is from genome assembly GCA_030014305.1 of Clarias laeviceps. Taxonomy (NCBI): domain Eukaryota; kingdom Metazoa; phylum Chordata; class Actinopteri; order Siluriformes; family Clariidae; genus Clarias; species Clarias laeviceps. The sequence continues at coordinate 6,876,942 of JAQMYJ010000040.1, read as the reverse complement.
TAGCTAGGCCTTTAGGGGCGGCAGTGGTTAGGTGTATCCCGGGAGCCAGAGCACCGGACATAGCAGGTAATCTTAGGGCTCTAGGACAGCATAG
>JAQMYJ010000040.1:6841487-6860483 GCA_030014305.1 Clarias laeviceps | reverse complement strand
TCCTATGACTAGAACTTCTGTCTTATCAGGATTAAGCAGAAGGAAATTAATTAACATCCAATCTCTTATGTCCTGCAGACATTGCTCAACTTTAGTAAACTGGTTTTTCTCATCTGGTTGTGCTGAAACGTATACTTGTGTGTCATCAGCATTTTTTTGTTTAAGGGCTCAAATGGCTCCCTGACCTTCTAATCAGTACCAGAGAGCTTTAATCATTGGAGCCACCACTTCCCCCTTTCTATGCTAGTATATCCTCCGATATACGTAGAGATTGTTTTGTCCCTCCAGTATAGAGCTCTAAACACTCTTCACTGCATTAAACTGAATATAATATATTGCTCTTCTTATGTGTCAGTGTCTGGTCTTTTGGGTGGACAAGTCTCTGTCTTAGCGTGTTAGTGAGTCTTTTCATGGACACTCCAGCCACATACTGTAAGGAATGGGAACATTTTCCCTTTGGCTCTGGATCTCAGCTCTTTCTGTTAGCATTCTGTTGGATCTCAAAGTTATTTTGTTAAAAGTCTACTTAGGATACCCACAGGCCTTGAGAGCTGTCTTAAGATGCTTGTATTCCTTCTTGGCTTCATTGGAGGTGGTGATGTTTTCTGTCCTGTGTTGCAGTGTTCTAACGACATCTAATTTAGGTTATGTTATCTTAAACAACACTTTGTCTCCTCAGTCATTGCAAGTTGCCTCCGAACAGTCCGTATTTTTTTTTCATAGCTAACAGCAGCTACGAAGCTAACTAGCGTCTACAGTAACACAGGGCTGAATCTCTCTCTAACTCCTGATCGCGGGCATTGCTTGCCGTGTGGAATACGCAGAAGTGGATTGTTGACCCTATATAGCGCACTAGCTTTCCACTTTATACTATTTGGGATTCGACATTCAAATTCCTGTAGTTAGCATAGCTGATATTCTAAAGCGGAAATATAAAGAGAATCATATAAAATTTACAGGCCTGTCCACCCCTTCCATGGTTTATTCTCCTTTTTTTTGGCACAGTAATTAGTGTAGTAACAAAGTAGTTAGGGTCCATTATTATACTAACTGTCGGGCGCGAGCTGCACCAGATGCTTACCAGATGCGCTTAGTTGGTTCCACCAATCGTGGAAGGATATATATTGATGGAGCAAAATAACTGGTTAAATAAGCAAACAAATCATAATCTGTTAATAATAAATGGTGTATGTGAAACTGTTGTAAAAATCAATATCACACTGGAGGTCATGCTGTTGTACTGAATATCAGCACAGCTTTGAAAACTTCAGTACTCAGGCTGTGCTGATATTCAGTCCAGCAGCACTCCCTCTCGTGAAATTGCTTGTAGTAGTTAGATGTATCTCAGAGCACAAATTGTCTCAGTGTATGTATCTGAGAGCACAGTTTTTTAGTGGTTGTATGTACAGGGTGACACTCCATGCAGGGTGTACCCCACCTCGTGCCATAAGTCTCATGGGATAGGCTCCAGGCCCCCAGGATAAAGCGGTATAGATGATGAGTAAGTGAGTTCTCCCAACATATCATCATGATTTAATATAACTGTAAATTGGTATAACTGATGGAAATGATGGAAATGGAGCAATTTGCTTTTTTATATGTTTTTTAGGGTTTCAATTACTATCTGAGCAGACACATCAGTCTCCAGGAGCACCAATCAATGAATCTAACGGATCAAAAACAAGTTTTTTTTTTTTTTGAAATACTTTTTTTTTCTAAATCAGTGCCCAATCTTATCTAGAAAACACCTGTGAGTCTGCAGGGTGTTTTATAATACTGTGGGGCAAAAAATCTGGAAATCTTTGAAGGAAAGTATTTTTATTATTCACAGCACACAGGTAGAATAATCACGTAATGCAGGGTGAGCTGTTGTTGACTACCTAGATTCACTGAGGATTATGAATTATGGAAGATTATGAATGCAGTGATGCAATAATGGTGCATACAATCCAGGAAAGACATTAATGGAAAAAATAAGAGGCTAAGAGAATAACCCTAATTTGAGAGAAGTATACAATATTGAGCAATGTAAAACAAAATGTTACAGTTTATTTCATGTATCTGAGAATCATAGCACATTTTATTTTTACTATCCTGCTAAAACAGAGCGATGCTATTTTCATTGACATTATACACTGCATTGGGTGCAGTATAGTTACTGTACTTATGTGTTGTAGCTGAGGAGGTAAAAAGCTGTGGAAAAATCAGAGAGATGACTACAGTAGAAACGTATGTGTGAGGAAGAAGAGAGAGGAGGAGAGAAAAAGACCTTTATTCTTTGTCGGTGACCTCAGCAGCACTACTTGTGTTTTTTATTATTTTAATTACAGTTGACTATTTAAGGAATAAAATAAGATGGAGTGTGAGAAAAAAAAATCAATGACATGGTGGCATGATGAAGTTTAGCATGAAACTGAGCTCCTGTGACCATCCTGAAAATGATTATTGATTATGTGAGTTGTGTTAGGCTCTTATTACATCACAGTAACATACCAGTGAGTATTCATTAAAGAATGGCATGCCTTACATTTTATCCATTTATAGTTACGTCTAATGTTGTGATATTACCAACTACCGGAAATACTGTACCAGGTGTTGACGGTTAAAGAGTTTTTAGAAATAGTTAAAAGGTTCAAGCTACAAATAATCTGATCAGCTTTAATGTAAATCAGTGATATTATTATTTAAGGTTGAAGCCCCTGTACGTGTCTGTCTGTCTTTCTGTACAGCAGAACTCTCTATCTAACTTATTAATACAAAGAAATAATATTTTGTAAGGTTGTGTATCTTACTCTGTTCTGTGTTTACTCTAAGTTGTACTTCTTTCTTCGTCAGCCAAATACACTCCCTGTTTGGTAATCGGAAAGTGAAGCACAGATGCGAAATCAAAAAAATGAGATCAGGTTAAGATTAATTTTTGTGTTAAAACAACTTCATCAATATACCACTTCAGTGCTGTTATTTTAGTGTTGAAAATATGAACTAAAAACTAAAAAATAAAATGTAAAAAATTTAGCTTTTCTAATTAATATCTATTGGTGCAAGTGTGTGTTTACATTGAGCAAGTATCTTATTAGTAGCTTATTTTAAAATAGATTATTAAGTCCGCCTCATAACTTTTCCTAACATTTCTTTTACTCAACAATTATATTTCACTTATAGTACAGTACATGTTAAACTTCAGGCAGATATCCAACAACTGCAAAAGTGTGAAAAATTTTTTTTAAGACAGGCCCACAGTTTGGCGCATGTGCAGTACACTATCAAAACTTGTGGTTTATAATCTGGCACAAAACAGCTCATAATGTCACCTCTACTAAACATTTTATTTTATTTCAGGCGCAGGTTTAACTTCTGGCAAATATCGAAGGACTGGCTAAGTTTCATTAAATTCTCTCCAGCCAGTTTTGCATTATGTTATGACAAAATCTGTGTGGACAGACATACATACATACAGACAGAAATTTTTCTGAGACCGGTTTCGGGTCCTCCTACAGTATGTATGAAATGTAAAAAGATATAATTAACAAAGCGAGCTTTGACCAAAAGACAAAACCTTCCTTTTATTTATATACTAAACCAGCATACCCTTGCCAGCCTCTCTTTATTCTATCTTTTGTTAAATTAATAAAATAAATAAATAAATAAACAAACAAAAAAAATGCTTGTCTTGTACTCCCTGCTTTGGGTCTGTGTGTATGCAGTTTGCATGTTCTCCTGTACTTGGCAGGTTTCTTCAGGGTACTCAGGTTTTCTCCCACATGCAGATTAACTAACTGGCATTTCCAAATTGCCCGTAGTTTGTGAGTGATTGTATGCCTCTACCAATCCTGCCTAGTGCCCTGAGTCCCCTTCGATAGGCTCCAGGCTTCCCATGACCCTGAACAGGATAAGTGGTATAGAGAATGAGTGAGAGAGCTTGTCATGTTAACAAGAAATAGGAAGGAGCCTGAAAACATTTATATGGAACAGTTACTGAAGATTCCTTCCATAAATGTTACTGTAAATAATCATTGTCTTACAAAATCTACTTCGTATCCTTGACTGCAGTTTTTCTTTGTTAAATAATTTCAAATAAAAAAAAAGCTCTATTTTGTTTATGTGGTGCTTTTGCTTAATTATTTACTGTAAATAAGTTATACTCATACTTATAAGTTATTTGTATAAATGAAAACTTAAAAAAAGAAGTAATAATTTAAAAGGAGAAATAACATGCTTTCCATTACGTAAGTTTTAAATAGGACTAGAAATGTCTGCCATGGGCAGACCCATTAGAAGTGCCTTGTGTGAAAACTCATAAATATTCTACTCACCTTCCAAAGAACGGAGCAGAGGCTTCACCTGATACAATTCATCAGTCTTTTACAGACTGAGACTAAAAGAATTCAGATCATGTGTAACTCCCTCCTGGTCTGAATGTAACCTTGTAGGCAGACTAGAGCTTTGCAGATAAGATCGAACACACCATTCTAAATCTTTTATTTGAGTGACTAATCACTAATGGCGTATTTTACTTATTAATCACTGTGAGCCATAGTCCATATGTTAGCCCTATAATATGTAAACCAGATTAAGATTGATGCATAAAAAAGCAAAGAAATACATAAAACAAGAATCATAAATTCAAGTATTATTGATTGTGATAGATTATTTAAAAAAAAAAGAAATCTGGATTATAAAAAGGTTATTATTGAAATAAACCTAAAATTTAAATAAACCGTAAATTATTTAATGAATAATAAAAGAATATTATTAAAATAGGGCTTATATATAAAAGAAATCAGGATAATAAAATGATGTGCTTATCACTCCTGTATACTGTATACTAGCACTGTGACTTCTGCATAACTCTGGTGTTTAAAATATTATTTTTTTACTTCATTATCTGGTCCCAAATATTGAATCACTGCCTTAAAAACTTATATTATATTTTATGAAAGCCAGAGGTTTAAACCTCTAGGAACCCTTTTACTGAAAAGAAAATAACCATTTCTGAGAGTGCAAGATTTTTCTTGCGTAGAGGTGAATGAGAGAGTTTTATGATAGTGTCATGATCACCATTTACTTATATATAAGGGGCATTGAAATCAAACCGTGATGAAATGACTTGTGATGAAATTTTTCATGAATGAATGTGTAAAACAGAAGACTGGTGTATTTACAAGAGACTTCAAGCACAGTGAGACAATGAGATTCTTAGCCCGATCCCTGAAAATCGACATTTAATTTGTCGTAAACCTGTGGAAGAAACACAACTGTCTGTGGTAGCTGTGTATACAATTATTCCAAAAGTACATTTTACTCTCATGATTGTGTTTGGTTATTCTGAACAATCTAAAGTCCTGGTTATATAATCTTATTTTAGAAGCCCAAATTTTAGGCAACCTGCGACAGGTAGAGGCCCCATTTTTAAGCAAAATCTGACTCATTGTGACAAGGCAACTGGTCATGTGATAAGTATACCAGAACTACTTGCTGTGCAAAATAGCAGCTGGCTTGAGTGAATTAAATGGTTCAGTGGATTTGTGGAGAATCTTAAAGCCAACAAAAAGAATGGTCACACTCTTACTGCCAGTACAGCACCCCAGCAGTAAAAAATGACAGGTATGTTTGTCGCTTAATGTCCATGAAACGCTCTGTGAAACAGGACCTTATGTGATTTGGATGTTGTTTGAACACACAAGCAATTTGTGTACATGAGAGAGAAGACATGAGATAAAGGCGCTGCATGTGGGAGTCCAGCCTTTATGATTTCTAGCAAACCGAAGCCTTTTTTCTGAATAGTAGCACTAACAAGTATTTTTCTTATTACATAGCTATTAAGACCCAATCCTCTGAGTTTTGGTAGCATTGCGTTTCTGGAACTGCTCTTATTGTCACTATAAAACATAGCTGTGATTTCTATTGCCATTTGTTTATGATGCAACTTAACCAAGTTTTTAAGTGATCCAGAAATTTTTCTAACCACATTTCTTTCACAAAACTTTTTTAACGCTTCAGTCTTCCAGGGTTATTGTTGCATTGACCGGTCCTTATCATAATTACATACAATTAGAATCTTTGCTGTTTTTCTTACTAGATGCAGGCCAATAATTTGAAATACTGATTTTTTTTTACCCCTTGTAGTATATAATAATCATATTTGGTTTACAGAGAATAAAAATATATACTGTATTTTCACTTGCTTACATGGCATTTTTAGAGTGTGATATTTCTTTTTGTGAGATTAACTATAAACAAATACAAGATTATACAGCTGCTTTTTAAATACAGTGGAACCTTGTAAACTAGTGGAACCTTGTGGAACCTTCTCTCACCTTCTCACACACACACTCACACACACACACTAATGGAAACACTGTTTTATCGGGACAATAAACAAGAAATCTCTCTAATGACACTCGAGAGCCATTAACTAATGGAATCACTGCTGTAAAGTAAAAATAAAACAAATTAACCTGCACTTTACCTGTGAAAAGAATCGCAGAGTAGTGTTTCCGTTAGAGTATGTGTGTGTGTGTGTGTGTGTGTGTGAGAAGCTGAGAAAAGGAGGGGAGGGGCACAGTGTCTAATGACACACAAAAACACACACACACACACACACACACACACACACACAAACAGTGCAGGCTGAGAGAGAGAGAGGGAAAATGGATCTTTAACCTCTCTAATGAGGTTATAATAAACAGAACATGTGTGCATGAAAGGATGACTTTCACACACACACACACACACACGCACACACACACACACACACATACATACATACATGCAAACACAAAATAAAAGATGCTTTACACGCACACATGTGGTCACAGTGTTATAGTAAACAGTACACGCATGCACGGATGTTGACTATACGAGTGAGAGACGATGGGAGCCGATTACCCACAATTCCGCTACGCGCGCGCGAGAAAAAAAACATTGGCTCAGTTGTGATCACATGATGCTCGATTTCAAAACTAGAATCGCATGCATGCCACATGATGCTCGATGATATTTGGTACTCGTGAATCAAGGCACGCTTGTTTTTCAAGTAAAAATTTATTTCAAAATTTGGGAACACCAATTAACCTAATCTGCATGGCTTTGGACAGTGGGAGGAAACCGGAGAACCCGGAGAAAACCCACCAAAGCACGAGGAGAACATGCAAACTCCATGCACACAGACCTGAGGCAGGAATCAAACTCAGATCCCAGAGGTACAAGGCAACAGTGGTCATCACTAAGTCCTCCAATATTGTATTTAAAACTGTCCCTTTTAAATACAAATTTTAGTAAATAATTTTGCTTTCTTTCTTTTTTTTTTTTTTTTAGAAATAAGCAAAATGATCTGTCAATATGATAAGACTGTTGTATCCAGCATCCAGTGCCTGCTATGGATAGAATAGCTGACAACAGTTGGAAAGACCTTGTGACAGTGTGGAGGGACAGCTGATGGAGGGAATAAACCCCACCTGAGGCTGGCATGGGTTAGCTACCCATGTCAGTAGGATCCAATACAAAACGCATTTGGAGACACTCACTTACAGCTACAAACAGAACTATAGAGAAGGACCAATGGACTACATGGCAATTGACCTTGAAGTGGCTAAGACTACGAAAAAGGACAAAAAAACGTACAGGAAGCCAATTATAAACCGCACAGGAATCTCCAGACATGCCCCTGTGGAAGAAAGTTACATCTGTAAAAGAACAAAGAGAAAGATGTTTGAAAGTGGCAGATCAGGGACCTTGCATTGATTACTACTTTTTATGAGTAACTCAAGTGAGTAGTGTGAAATCAGCGACTGGAGACAAACCAAAGATTGTAGGATATCAGTCCCCTGTATTTGAAGCAGCAAACTCAAGATCAGAAGAAGGTTCTAAGGTGCATGTACAACCCATCCAGCCAGGAAAACCTGTAAGGGAGAAAAGACCATTACAAAGTAGATCAAAGGTAATTTGGCCTGGAGGTTCAGAAAATGCAAAGTGGGCTGCCATAAAGGCTGATCTAAGCAGTACTCTAGAAAGGATGAAGGGTACAGCTGAACAGAAGCTGGATATGATGGGAAATATAATCTACTGTACAACTATGAAGCAGAGAAGAGGCAGAGAGCCCCAACAACCCAAAACAAATCAAGGACGCAGATGGAGATACAAAGCCTGGTACCACAGAGAAGGCAGCTAAAAAGCAGTGGAGAAAAGCATCGGAACATGAAAAAAGGGAATTAACATGCTCCAGGAGAAAATCAAGTGCTGGCTGACATCCCTAAGGAGAGCAGAAAGGCTAAGGCTTTCTTTTTTTCTTTTTTTTTGAAAAAAAAAGATCGGGCAAGAACGTTTTCAAAGATCATTTTAAATTTGTGAAATCCCTCTTCATTTAGAAGAAAGCAGGTACTCTGAAGACCACAAAGCAGGCCTTGGAGGAGCACCTTGAAAAAAAACACTCAGATCCACAGAGACATGAACCAGCCTCAATCCCTCCTGACATTCCACCAATCGAGCACCCAGAATACCAAATAGATGTGAGCCCTCCTAAATGGGAGGAAGTAGAGAAGATCGTGAGTTGAGCAAGAGGATCATCTGCCCCTTGCCCCAATGATGTCCCATATAAAATATATAAGAACACCCCTGACATTCTTCGTATACTCTGGAAGCTGATGAAGGTGGTATGGGTTAAACAAACAATATCTAAGGTGGGCAGGAGGCATACTGATTCCTGAAGAGGAGGAATCCTGTAGCATCATACAATTCCGGCCTATAAGTCTCCTCAATGTTGAGGGCTTAATCTTCTTCAGCGTCATACCCCAAAGGGTGACCAGCTACCTGATGAAAAATAAGCTTGTGGATACAACAGTTTCAAAAGCTGAAAATTCAGGGTTTTCCAGAAGTCTGAAGCACGCCAGCATGATTTGGCACCAAATCCAAATGGAATCCATGTTGTTTTCCTCGATATTGCAAATGCATTTGGATCAGTTCCCCACAGCATCATCTGGACGGCTTCAACTTCTTCAGAATATCAGAGCCCATCACAAGTTTGATCAAAGCCTGCAACTTTCATGACCTGCAATTCTGCTTCACTACACCTGACTTTACCACCACATGGCAGAGACTTGAAATAGGTACAGTATTAAGGCAGGTTGCACTATATCTCCACTAGCTTTCACCATGGCAATGGAAGTGATCATAAGAGCTTCAAAATGGGTGGTGGGTGGAAAACGATCTCAAGTCTGGAGCTCAGTTGACATCTATTAGGACTTTCATGGATGATTTAACAACACTGACTACAACGGCACCATGCACCAGTCGCCTGCTGGAGAAACCTAATGAAAACATTACCTGGGCTGAATGAAGATCAAGCCATCAAAATCTAGAAATATTTCCATCATTAAAGTGAAGATGGTATACCTGAGGTTTCTCATTGACAGCAAGCAAATACTAACTGTGTCAGAAAAAAACCCATCAAAAACCTTAGAAGAAGAAGATACTACGATGCAGGTCTTACAGTCCATAATCAGGTAAAACAGCTTAAGCAGGATTTAAACAGGGACCTTGAGAAAATGGATTGCTCTATGCTGCCTGTCAAACTAAATGGTCAGCTCCTTTGTAAGGAAATGGTTAGGGGTCCCAAAATACCTGAGCAACATTAGCCTATATGGGCATGGCTTTCTCGATCTGCCACTCTCAAGCCTTGTGGAAGAGTTAAAATGCTCCACGACCAGACTGGAGTTGACCCTCCATTGTTGCACCAGCATTAACAACAAGTTGGTAGTCCATGAAGTCCGGTGGCAGGAGGAGGCAGCAAGATAGCTATAGCGGTGTCACAAGCCAAACAGGGGCAGTGGACGAGCTGGGATGGCATTGAAAAAAGAAAGATCAGCTAGAAGGACATGTGAGAATTGGAAGCAAGTTGAATTACTTCCTATTCAGAGCAACATATGATGTCCTCCATTCACCCAAAAATCTCCATCAAAGGAGGGTTGAAGATCCCACATGCCACCTGTGCTCAGCTCCGGCCTCCCTCAGACAAGTGAAGTGAGCCTCTCTCAAAGCAGGTATACTTGGAGACACAACTAAGTTCTAAAGTCAATAGCCACAGCCATCAAGGCTAAAAGATCAGCCAATAAAGGCAACTCCCCCTGGAACAACATATGGAGCCCAGATGATATCATTTGTCCATAACCAAGTACAACACAAAACCCCCTTCACTGACCAGGGTTGAATTTTTGGAAGGAACACAAGACTGGGAAATAAGTGCAGATTTGGGCCATCAGCTATCCATGCCATCAAAAATAGTCACCTCAACCTTAAGACCAGACCTGGTACTATGGTCCAAATCTATAAATGCCTATCATCATTCTTGGTCAAAGGAACCTTTAAGGGACTAGTACCATCTTGTCCTATAACTTGAAATAGGCTTGAAATGAATAAATATGTCTAGAATCAGGCATAATGGTCTCTGAATAAGAAATAACAGTTAACTTTTCATTAATTCAAGAAATATTTACCTGCTAATATATAATTTTATTGCAGTGTAAACAGAGTGGTGCTGGACATAATACTGCTTGTCACACTCCGAATACAACAGTATGACATTTAATGCTTCAAAAGTCAGACAGCACTAATAGTATCACCTTTCCTCCTTTCGAACACAGCTTATTTACACCCATGTTTACTTTAGCTAGTCTAACTATTTATTTCTCACCAGTGCTTTGTGTGAGAAGAATTTCTAAAAGAATGCGTCAAGTATGTTTCAATTCCCCTAGAATATTTTACTAAGACCTCTATTCACAATCAGTCAGAATCCACACAGATCATATTTAATGTTTGTTTTGTTCAGCCTACGCAGGAGCAACTTGGTTTACCGCTATTATGTTGAGAAGAAATTTCCCGCAAAGCTTTTATGAGACGAGGACACATTCATTATACTCCTTTAATTGGGCTGAAATAAGAACTGGGTTGCTTTGTCTTTTCTGTATACAATCATATATGTGCATAATAAGGGGCCGGGAGCTTTTATAAGGCAATGCACTTTCACTAGCAAAGGCTTATTTTAATGCATTTTAGACTGGAAAAATAGATTGCTTTTATAGCAGAAAAAATAGCAAGGGTTTAGCAAAAAAAAAAAAAAAAAAATTTAGCATGGGTTTATGTTATGATAGCAAAGTGTGGAATAGAACATTATTGTAATTCTGGGTTATTAGACATTCAGAGTTATGTGAAGAATTTGATTAATAAGTTAAGCAGCGAGTTCTGACATCCAGAAAGACAGGCAGACATGTACATGAGCTTCAAATTGAAATAATAATAATAACACTGATTACATTAAAGCTGATCAGATTATTTTCAGCTTTAACCTTTTAACCATTTCTAAGCACTCTTTTCCCATCAGTGACAGGTACTTACACTAGTGAATGAAAGAATGAATGAATGAAAACCCTTATTTTACTTGTGCTTTCTGACAGTTAGATATGTACCATTCTGAGAGGACAGCTTGTTTTTAAAGGCTGCATCTGCCTTTTTTTTCGATTGACTGTGCCATACATTTTTTATATACTGCATATCAAAGAACCTTGATCTGTCATTCAATGTCTGACTGATGTGCCAGAGTGAGGCAGAATTAACAGGCAAGATCAGTGCATTGTGTTGACGTTGATTCACCTTTGAATCATGAGTACAGCATGTTCAGGTTGATAGAAATAAAGCTTTTTCTTCGCCTCTCTTTTATCCTCAGCAACTGAGCATGAATAGAAATCATTTATGTGCTCTAAATGAATACATATATATGTACTGTAGTAGATATGAATAGGAGCCACACTCCTACTCATATGCAAACAATATTAAAATGTTTTTATATATTTATTTTTTACATTTATTTTGCTTCTTCAGGTTTACAGGAATTTTTACTGAACAGCATGACTGGGATTTCCATGCTGGAGTAGGCAAGCAGTCAGATAAGCAGCTTGTGAGACAAAGAAACATCACTTTTTTTAAAAGTGAGATTGCATTCAATTCATCGTTATATTTAGTAAATATAATTTTTTGGAAATCAGTGGGAGTGGTGTCTCAGGCGGCTGAGGCTCTAGGTTGTTGATTTGGGGATCTGAGGATCCAAGTTGTCACACCCTATACTACCCAACCACTGCATTCAGTGCCGGTCCCAAGCCCGGAGAAAGTGGGAGGGTTGTGTCAGGAAGGGCATCCAATGTAAAACCTTTTCCAAGTTGTGTGTGGATCGGATGGTGTACTGTGGTGACCCGTTGCCGAAAGCAGCCGAAAGAAAGTAGCTAATTATTTGAAAATCAAACAGTTGAAATATATTTAAAAATAAATAAATAAACAAACACAATAGGTGGGTATACACTAATATAACAACTGTACAAGTGGGATTTAAAGAAAGCAGTCTTGCAGAACGTTCTAATTGAGATTAAGTGTGACATGTACAGTAGTGATGTAGCTGAGGTTGAAGAACTGAAACAAAGCCAGAATTCACACATCCTGCTACCAGTGCTTGTATTTCTAATTCTGGGGTTTTCTAAGGCATTGAAAAATTGAGAAAGTTCATATTTAACTAAAAGTCAAGATCAGAGCCAATCTGGTTACAAATATAGATATGCATAGAAATAAAGATGCAGAATGTGCCATTGCATCGCACCTCAGCAGAATAGAATAAAAATGCACATACAGTACAGTATTTAAAGCATTCCTAAAATGGTGAAATATATTCACACATCTACTGTATGTATGTGACTGTATGTTTTGCAAAGAATCAGCGACGGGTCTTAGCAATAGTAATTAAATTGGAGCAATGTGCATGTAAATGTGTAGCTACAGATGTGGAAAGCATCAGCGTGGGTTTGGGACAAATAATGTGGTTTGTGTTTGAGTGAATCAGATTACTGTCTGACTGAGTGAAGATGTGCCTGGATCAGCACAGAAGGGAGTGTTAATTATTTGGCGAGGGAAAGATGCCATCTGGCAAATGGCAACAGGAACTCATGGGGAGCAAGAAAGAGGAGCGGCTTCCTCACTGTCGCTAACAGGGAGCTTCAAATGTGCAGTACGTGTTCGCTTACAGAAAAGTGACATGTGAGTGTGATGTGATTATTCGCAACATGACAACGAGAGATCCAGCATAAAAGTAGTGAAAGTTTTGTATTGTAAAGACTCAACTTGTATGTTTATGAAATGGAGAGTGTGATGGAGTTGACAGAGGATTTGCATAAGGTAAGGCTTGAGAGGTGATTTTGAGTGGGTTTCCTTTTCACAATACTTTCTGATCTTTTTCTTAAGAATATTGTCTTAATTAATGAGCATTTCCCCAAACCCTTTATAACAAACCTGCTACATTAACTAATTTGCAAATTAACCATTTAACATTCTCACTAAGAAAAAGGCAATTCATTTTTTTTTTTTTTTTTTTTAAACATAAATCAGTATAGGCCTCTTCCAAACGGTTGAGAAGCCACTTCACTGTAAAAACACCAATATATTTATAAATATAAAATAAAAACATAAAACTTCATAAAAATTTATGGCTTTTGGAGGCAACAAATCACTTTATTTCTCATGAAATGGTTCGAAACAATTAAAAGACATTTAAGGACACATCATCTAGTGGTTTTTTTTGGTATCGCATACCTCAACCGAGTGGTAAAGATAATTCAATCAGGTTAAGCTAAACACTTTTTCCAATATGATATAATACCTCAAAATGTGCTCTACCACAAATTGAGCATAATGTTAAAGGGTTAATAAGTAATCCGATCCATTATTCACTTAAAGCTTAGCTGCTTATTTCTATATAAAATTCCACCCAGTTAGTATATAGCATGTGTGTGATGCATTGGCTTAACACTACCTTTAGTGATAGTATTGTCCATGACATTACATGGTAGTGGATTGCTCGGACACTTTGCAATGCTTGTATATTTGGTGCAATCCTCAGCTCTCATGATATTAACTGTATAGAAACAAGTAAAACAGACTGCATTTAAAACTGTAATCAAATGAATCAATTCACATGAAACCAACAAATTAACAAGAGATTACTTAAGTTTCTTATTCATTTATTAAATGTACAGTACCTGTGGCTTTTGAATTCATTTTTTGATTATTGACTTATGTGGCTTTTTTTCCCTCCAGTTTTTCCTTTATGCTTTTCATTATTTAATAAGATTCTTCTTAATCCGGAAACCCAGCCTGGTTAGAACAAAGTCTACAGATAAGGAGCTGGACAGGCTGAAGTTGGTGGTGGCTCAAATGGTTAAGGCTCTCGGTTACTGTTTAGAAGGTTGGAGGTTCAAGCCCCAGCACTGCCAAGTTGCCCCCATTGAGCCCTTGAGACCCTTAACCCCATCCGTTCCAGGGGCATTCTATCCTAGCTGATCCTGTGCTCTGACCCCAGCTTTCTAAAATTGTTTCACTGTGCTGTAAGGTACATTTGACAATTGAATCATAATCTTAAGTAGAGATCATTTAAGAGCTAAGTTCTACTGCCACCATTATCAGCAAGTAACACAGTGGCATTGTGGATAATGTAAGTAAATGATAACTAAAAAGAATACAGGCGAAGACAATAATAAAAGAGGTTTCAACTTAAAATGAGTCTTGGATATTATTGGCTATTACCAAATCATAATCCTAATTACTTTTTAGGAAAACATATCATTCCTACAGTATGTCAGTACTGTATATCGTTCCTAAAGTAAAATGCTAAAGGAATATCTTCATAAATGCTTCATAGAAACCTTCTGAAATCACACTGAGAACCTAATAAACTGAGCATTCCTAGAACCAGTTATTCCCTGGAGCCAAATCATAATAGTCCATATATGTTCTGCTATCTGCTATCAGAGGAGATCAGAGCACTGAGAGAACTACAATCCCTCCAACATTAATGAGCTGCGAGCCTCAGTGAGTATGCATTCAAACAGTCCCTAGATTCCACAAACTGCCAAATGTACATTAATTATGTTTGCATGTACATAATGTGTTCTCCTGTGGATCAGAATCGCAGCTTTCTCTTTTATAATTGGATAGCATGTTTTTTTGTTTGTTTTTTTATCTCTCACTTTTTCACTATGCACACCATAGTGTAACTACATGAGTACACACTCCTTGTGTTTACAGCTCAAGTCGAGGTCATGCTGCAGTGGAAACAAGGTAGGCACAGATGAATAGTTCATTCCTGCTTTCAGATTGGGTTTGGATTGAAGGATAAAAATTTGAAACAGAAAAAGTATGAAGGTTCTTTGAAAAAAAAAAAAAAAAATTAGAAGTAAAGACTGTATGTGGAGAACATTCCAAGGTCTGGCAGCCTCAGAGAATTGATGTGGAAAACTGCTGTTGCTTAAAATTTCAAGGTGAAAGAAATTGCAATGGCTTTAAAGAGCTTCACAATAACATTTCAAAAGTATTTTAATACAATTACACAACCCTTTAAGTCTAAATCTTTTCAAATATTTCATTTCACAGAAATTGACAAATAATAGATACAACTGCTTGCATGCTTTGTGGAATGTAACTAAAGGTTTTTCAACTTCTCTTTTATCAGACAGGTTTTATTTTTTTCTGCAAAGTTTTGCAACACTTTTATTCTCTTAAACAAAAAAAAAGGAACTAGTTTATCTCTCTTAATTATATTCAATGATTCATTTAGCCAGGACTTTATATAGGTCTATAAATTCCACCAAGTTGTCACATTTCCCGTATCATCTTGGCAGCAAATCTATGGTTAATTAAATGTAATTTATTTTTTTTAAATGCATGTTTACTTTGTGCGTAAAAACTGCAGCCTTGACCTGATGACATTCTCTATTATACATGTACGCGAATGTTTTTGCACAGGATGGCACTGATGAGGCATGAATATCATATATGGTACTTCTGCATTTATTAAAGGGGACCAATTATGCAAAATTGGGTGTAGATTCTTTGTAAGATCCTCATGTGAGGACCACTGGGTATTACTCTTTTGAAACATTGATCACGTTGAATAAACATCAGGTGCTAATAAGCAGAAATAGTGAGAAGAAATGACAAGGTACACAACATGTGAGTTTGAGAAAGTTAATCATGTATGCTACATGTAGGACTGTATGTACTGTAACAATATTCAACTTGAGCCATGATAAATAGGTTCAATAACCAGGTAAAGAACAAACCTTACTCCTTTATGAATTTTACATGTATTTTGTTGTTAGTCTTCCGGCTGCTCCCAACAACTTGGCACAGGTTTTATGCCAGATGCCATTCCTGATGCAACCCTCCCATTTTATCCGGGCTTATGACCAGCACTGCATCCAGTGGCTGGAAATTGCACACGGGCAAGAAACCTACCTTTGAGCCACCAATGCCCCTGAATTTTACATGTGTACCATAACTTAACCAGGCGGCACGGTGGTGTAGTGGTTAGCATGGTTGCCTTGCACCTCCTGGGTCCGCGTTTCCCATCTCATTCCCATCTTCCTATGCTTGGTGGGTTTTCTCTGGGTACTCCGGTTTCCTCCCACAGTCCTGAATATTAGGGTAATTGCCGTTCCCAAATTGCCCATAGTGTGTGTGTGTGAGTGATGGATTGGCATCCTGTGCAGTGTGTACCCCACCTGATGCCTTAAGTATCCTGGTATAGGCTCCAGGCACCCCGCGACCCTGAATACAAGATCAAGCTCAAGGCTTCGGCGCTTTACCCTATTCTCCACCAGCCAATTACTGTACAACATTCGTCAATCAAATGGGCTCAGTTCAGCAACTAATTATTTTAGTTTAGCAACCACTCATGTTTAATTTTATACCACTGTTAGTTCCAATCTGATTAATCTGATTGGACGAATGGCATTCCATGAGTGGGGATATAAAGTCTAACAGCAACAGGATGTTTAAATATATGTATTGCTCCCCATCATAGGTGTTCTAATAAGTGCTAACTGTCAGTTGACTGCATGGGTAAAAAAGTAGGTCAGTACGGTCCATAGTAGTGAAAAGAGGGGAGAGAAGCTGCCACATTCAAAACCAGTCAAGGAATCAATTTCAGGAAGAAAACACCTCTGATAACGTTTTTGTTATTTTAAACAAGTCTACTTATTAACTGCCGGTAAGTTGTTCTGAAGTGCCACTGAATTGTGTTTTTTTCGTTCACAGCCAATGTAACTCATGATCAAGGGCACTACTTAGTGTATGAAACAAGTGATTGTAAACCCTACTGCACTTGCTTTCCATTTAATGCTATGTGGGATTCGACCCCAGAATCCAGGAAGTTAGCTGATTTTCTAAAGAGGAACCACATCCATGGTTTATTCTCTTCATCTTTTGGGTACATACTACCAGTAAGAATTTTAAATTACTTTCACTCCTGTTAACTACACTAAATGTGGGTTGTTAACTGTTAGTTGCCACCAATTGCAGAAGGATACATGTTTGCAAAATAACTAAGTTAGTTAAGTTAAGTTAAGCCTTTATTCGTCACACATACATTACTGCACAGTGAAATTCTTTATTCTTCACATATCCCAGCTTCTTAGGCAGGGGTCAGAGAGCAGGGTCAGCCATTTTTTACGGCGCCCCTGGAGCAGACAGGGTTAAGGGCCTTGCTCAAGGGCCCAACAGCGGCAACCTGGCGGAGCTGGGGCTCAAATCGCCGATCTTCCGATCCGTAACTCAGAGCCTTAATACACTGAGCCACCACTGCCCCTAGTTAAATAAACAAACAAATCATAATCTGTTGATAATAAATGCCATTTGTAGAGCTGTTGTATAAAAGCAGTATCACACTCAAGATTGTGCTGTTGTGCTGAATATCAGCACACCTGTAATATCTTCAGCCCTTGGTCTGCACCCTTGTGCCTACCTCCACAGCAAAGCCTCTTTGATATTCACTACAACTCTCTCTTGTGTGATATTTCTTAAATACAGAAAGACCTACCAGTGTAGGTAATGCTATAGCTATGAATATATGAAGCTGGATAAGCCAACGTACTGCAATGTTGAACTTCAGGAAAAAAGGTTTCAGTATGCTGGAGTAATCAAATAAGTTGTTGTTAGTCTTTTGGCTGCCCCATCAAGTGGTCACCACAGCGGACCATCCAATCCACACAACAACTTGGCACAACTTTTATGCCTGATGCAACCCTCCCATTTTATCTGAGCTTGGAACCAGCACTGCATCCAGTGGCTGGGGTTTGGGCATTGGGTGGGAATTAAACCCTGGCAGGCAAGAAACATACCACTGAGCCACCAATGCCTCTTGTGCTGGACTCATCAAAAACTTGTATAAAATGAGGCATTTCTTTTACCTCCATGGAAAGCATGAATGCATCGGAAATTTAAAAAGCTTATTATGGGGTAGTTTAGTTTTACTAAGGTGCAAATAGTAATTGGTTCTGTTAACGACATACAGTAAGCCTGTTTTCTTTGATAATGCCAGGTTAGAATAGCATCAATTCTAGCAGCTAACTTACCAAGATTTAATGATGTTTTAAGGCAAAACTGCACTGGAAAACAACATTGGACAATGACCAATTAAAAAAATTCCCATATGGGTGGTCCTGCCATTGTATGTATGGAGGCTTCAGACATCAAACTGTATGTTTGGGTGTTTGGACATGTCATGTAGATTCCTTTTACAACATGTACATTTTACCACTACCAGAATATAGGAATGATGTCACAAAAATGTAGCACTCACAAAAATGCACACAGACACACACACACACACACACACACACACACACGATTGCCCACAATCCCGCAGTGCAAGAGAGAGACGAACCATTGGCTCAGTTGTGAACACAACAGTTGTGAACCACTGTTAGTTCAAATCTGATTAATCTGATTGGACGAATGGCATTCCATACTAGTCGTATTTCAAGACCTCACTTGTTTATTGAGTTAAAATGTATTAAACATTTTTCCTTGAAAAAGGAACATTTTATCTTGAAAAACAATTGCAGACCAAGTTACATATATATATATATATATATATATATATATATATATATATATATATATATATAT
>JAQMYJ010000040.1:6798095-6809425 GCA_030014305.1 Clarias laeviceps | reverse complement strand
TTTTTCTTTTCCTGAAGTGTGTATACATTCTTTTTGGAAATATATAGGATTTGCATTTAGTGCCTTGTTGAGTAAATTTTCCATTAATAGTTGCTGGGTGTAAATAAATGTTGTGCAAAAAAAAGAAAAAAAAACTCACTCACTCACTCACCTCATGTACTTCATTCTGTGTTCTTAGAATTTTAAGTTTAAAACCCTAGCTGTTTAAAAATTCAGTCTGTCACATCCACTTGATTTATGTAGAAGCTTCCTGTGTAACAGGCAACTTCCCCACTCCATCAATGCCTGTGCGCTGAACCCCAGGCTTCACTTGCAAATCTAATGTGTCTTAATCTTGAAGAACCTGTCATCTTGTCTGAGTGCTTTACTTTCTATTCTGAGTTCCTTTGATTGCAACTTAGCTTTTCAGCACTCAAATCTTGGCACTCAAATATAAAATCATGCAGATATAGATCACGAGCTTCAGTTAATGTTCATATTACAACCCAGAATGGGAGATAAATGTGATCTCTGTGACTGTGACCTTGAGATGGCTCTTGGAGCCTGACATTTTGGTTTGAGAATTTCAGAAACTGCTTCTGGGAATTTCAAAGATGGTATTTTCTAGAGTTTGCACAGAATAGTGTGAAAAGCAAATACGTCCAGTGAGCAGCAGTGCTGTGGGTGGAAAAACCTTGTTGTTGTGAAATGTCACAAGGGAATGGCTACACTGGATTGAGCTTTACAGGAAGGCTGTAGTAACTCCATTAACTACAGTATTCTTTACAAAAATGATAAGCAGATGAAAGCATCTGAAGATGCACAACACTTAAAAACCTTGAAACAGGTGTGCTACAGCAGCAGATGACCACATTCGATTACTCTTTTAGTTACTTTGAGCCAAGAAAAGAAATCTGTGGATACAGTGTGGACTGGCTTACCCAGGGTGTTGTTTTTCCAAGATTCACAACTATTCACAATTGGTTAAGAAGGTGGACAGTGATAGATACAGTATGGACAAAGGTATTTGCCTAAAGCTGCAATGACATTGTATCCAAGTACATATACTTCAATATAGAGTTGGTCCCCCTTTTGCAGCTATAACAACTTCCACTCTTCTTGGATCACAAGATTTTGGAGTGTTACTGTGGGAATTCATTCTGTAGAGCATTTATGAGGCCAGGCACTGATGTGTCACAATCTTTATTCCAATTCATCCCAAAGGTGCTTGATGGGGTTGAGGTCAGGGATCTGTGAGGACCAGTCAAGTTCTTCCACATCGAGCTCATCAAACCATGTCTTTATAGTCCTTGCTTCGTGCACTGGAGCACAGTCATGTTGGAATAGAAAAAAGCCTTCCCCAATCTGTTGCCACAAAGTTGGAAGCATATCATTGTCCAAGATGTCTTGGTATGCTGAAGCATTACGATTGCCCTTCACTGGGGAAAAGGGGCCTTTGGAACATATTATTAAGTGTTCTGTTCATGCTGTATACTGCACGTATTAAATGTAGTACATTATAAGACCTGTGATGACTGAGAAACAGATTGGAATCAATGACGAATATAAGGACAAGCAGTTTGTTTATAAAAATGAGGAAATTATAGCATGGAAATGTGAGAATAATTACCTGCATGGTTGGTTGCCATTTCATCACTGCAAATAATTACATCAATGAATTCCAGCCCCCAAGTGTATGGGACAGATTTTGAGATGCAGCATAAAATAACAACTGCAAAATCCTGGCAGAAATCATGCTTAAAGCTGTAATCTATCACTTTCATAAAAGCTGAGTGCAAATTATGAATAACCAAAAAGATCCTTACCTGTGATTTGAACAACCCACAAATCAAAACTCAAACAAAAGAGGAACAGCAGAGCTGATAAGACCATAGACTGCATTAAAAGAACTGGACAAACATCCTGTGATGTGACATATTTTCCGAAGAGCAGTTGTAAAACTGTGGGAGCTCTGGTCGTTGCTATCTCAACAGGAGCTGACTCCACTTAAACCCCTGGTTAATCCAAAAATGGGCAAATGGGCAAATGGGCAGTTGTGCAGAGCAATCAGGGCCTGGCTGTTGGTTGGACCATGGCTGATTGCCTTAGGTACCACAAGCTAGCTAGATTAGCTAAAGCACAGGTTAAAGTGGTTCATGTTAATTCATAGCTAGCAGGCTAGCAGTTTGACACCTGCAATGCGGCTGTCACTCAAATTGACCATGCCCCTAATTATGCATAATTTTATGGCTTAATGTATTTTTAACTGTAAGAGAATGGCACCCTGTCTGGGGTGCACCTCGCCTCGTGCCGAGGTCTCTGGAATAGGCTCCAGGCCTCACACGACCGTGTACATGATAAGCGGTATAGAGAATGAGGGAATGAGAGAGAAAATGTAGTTTTAAATGATGTAGTTTTAAAAAAGCGGTCATTTGAGGAACTGCATGCTTTGCACTTCCGCATTTTTCAGAACCAGAGGTTGCCCCTTGAATAATAAGAATCCTTAAAGTGCATATGGAACCTGTTAATTAAAAGAGAATGAAAGATGCTTTTACCTCCTGCTTAATGTTAAGTCGTTGTTTATTCCTCCCATAATAGGCAAACTATTTACTTTATTGCATTGCTATAGTTATGCTGCCTCATTATCACTACTCTTTGTATTGAAGGTCAGTTCGATGAGTGTGGTCTGGTGAGGAGGCCAGAGGCAGAGGACAGAACTTGGGACAGATTGACTGCAGAGAACCAATTAATTCCAGAAAGACAACTCAAGGACAGTGTGTGAAATGGGGGATGGAGAGGTGGGGGTGGGAAAATGTTTTCCCTTATGCATCATATTAGAACTGAATTGTATTATTTATTATTTTATTACATTATTTCATCATACTAGTATATCTAGAAAAGCTATCTTTGATAATATTGGAATTTAAGGCCAAACCGTTGACATCTGCAGAATGTTGATACCCAGGTGAATTACCATATTGTCAATTCATGCTACTAGAGGTTTAGCATATAGATATACTGTTCACTTATTTCCATGTGATGTGGGATGTGATGAATTTATGAAGTAAGATTTCCTGGTACTGTATGCTAAATGTCCCTGAACAGAGGTTAGAAAGAGAACAAAAGATAAGCTCCTGTTCTTTAAAGACACAATAAAGAGTGTGCCAAAGTGCCAGAGTAGCCTGCTATGCTCTGTGGGTAGCCGTCTTCATCAGGGTTGACAGAGAACAAACTCACTTTAAAGGATCAATAAGGCACAAATGGAAGTGCTGTTCTCAATGTACCTCCAGGTCATTCCTTAGCACGTGGTTAGCCTGAATGGTCACAATAGTGAGGTCAGGATTCTGGTATGTAGGACATGTAAAAAGTGTTAATGAAAAGAAAGTCCAATTAAGGCACATCAATACCAATATCAAATATGTCATACAGTATGTTATCTGGCAGTGTTCTTGAACTGTCCTCTTGGTAATCTAGCCAATGGAGTAACCCGAACAAACCTTTGCACATCCTTGAATACTGTATCTCTTTTAAACTTACCAGTCCTAACACATTCTGACCCTGTTGTCACATTTTCATTTTGTGGTCTAGGATTTGGGTTTTCTCAACCAAGATGATCAGAAGGCAACTTTCTATGTAGGTAGTGTTTTGGCAAAATTTGGCCAAGAAAGGCTAAAATGAACTTTCTCCAAGTCATGTGAAGCCAAGCTAAGCAAGTCAAAGGGCAGTGTGACACTGACAGGAAAGCACTGTCTCCTGTGACTGGCAGACGAAAGAGAGAAAATGCCATCCTCCTCATCCAGAAACACAGCCAATTTTGCTTTCTAGCCTCCCAGTCATTGCTGTGTCATCATCGAGATGGGAACGTGTGATCTTTCAGCAATAGGACGAACGCATTTCTGTTGCAGCACTCAGCTGGTTGCATTTATGTAATGACTCAGAAGGGTGTTGTGAACATGATACATTTCAAGGTTCCTTTTTGTCCAGTTCTGTAACTATTTTCAAAGGATGTGGCGAGTGAGGCAGTTGGATCACATCCTACAGTATGGCCGTTCCTCACTGTTATATAACTGTCTGCTGCAAACCAAGTTGCATTTTACTCTGCTTTCTTACTTTGAAATTTAAAATAAATATGTTTAAATATGGAAATGCATCCATCCCAAGCTACTAATTGTCCTACAGTTACAGTGAGAACTTTAATTACTCTCATTATGAAGATGAACGTCATGGCGATATTGGGACAACAAATATTTTAAGGGTAGAATAATTGTACAGCATATATATTTGATAGAAGAAAACCTGAATAATTTGGAGCAGTACTTAGATTATTAAAAATACACACACACACTTACATTATTAATTCAGTTGTCCTGAAAGTCACAAAGTGTCTTTTAAGTTGTCATCTAAACTTCCTGTTACTGGTGATAATTGACTACAGTTGGTAGATTCTCTATGTCAAAATTAATAAGTTTGTTTGCATATCTAAGAGCTAGGTAGATTTGTAAAAGTCAGGAATGTCTCTTAGAGACATTTCTAAGCAACATTTATCAAGATCAGATAAATGTATATGAATACAAGTTACTGGGAGATGCAACCACTTTGCCAAAAAGGACTGGAAGCCCAATTTTGCCAAAAAATCAGTTCTTGATGATGCAAAGATCTTGATCACCTCTCAGTTCTTCATACTAAATTTAATTATGTAGGTTAAATTTAAGAATTATAACAAATATTTGACTGTGACAGACTAAAGACACAATTTACAAATTGGTTGTTTATGTAACCACCTCAGCAGCAACCTTATTTCCCCTCTCGTCTGTTCCAACCACTCAGCATTCAGCATCACCAGTATACTAATCATCGGACTGTCATCATCAGCACCTATTTCGCACTGGTTCATGCCTCAAATTGGTTAGTTTAATGCTTGAATGATTCATAGGTGTTGTAGTGGTTAGCACTGTAGCCTTGCACCTCCAGGGTCCGGGTCCGATTCCCAGCCAGACTCGATTCCTGTCTCTGTGTGCACGGTCGGTTTCCTCCCACAGTCCAAAGACCTGCAGATTTTGCTAATAGCCGTTCCCAAAATTTCCCGTAGTGTGTGAGTGTGTGTGTGTATGTGTGTGTGCCCTGTGATGGATTGGCCCCCTGTTCAGAGTGTACCCCACCTCATCTCATGGGATAGGCATCAGGCCCCCTGCCACCCTGAATATAGGATAAAGTGGTATAGATGATGAGTGAGTGAGTGAGTCATTCATAGGGCACTGTGTTCTTCAACAAACAAAAAAAGATTCCACTGAAACAAATCACTTATTGGAATTACAATGAAAATGGTAACCAGTCAGGTATTGGGAAGAATAGAGACCTATTCATCATGACTACATTTGAAAATACAAGAAAGTTTGGCCCTTTGGAGGCGAAATATAAAGAAATGAGGGGTATATCAAGATTTTAGCACAGTACCGTGTCTAGACTTCTGACAGTAGGTATTAGAGATGAATGTGATCAACCTTCTACTGTTGATTTGAGAATTGCCTACTACCAGTATACAAAAAGGCAGTATTGGCTTAAGATTGTTTAATATACAGTACAGCCACAATTATTGGTTAAATCTAGAACACTGATTATGCAGATCACTGTTTGGAAAAAATTATTGTCAAGACATACTTTTGTGGAGGCACGTTTTTTTTCCCACCCATGAACGTGTAGAGGTGGGAAATTACGATGTCACAGATTGCAATTTACCACATTCAAGTCATTATGAACACGGCATTAGTACCTTAAACCACATCCATCTACTACATTTTGTCCACAGTAAAACAAGCAACAAGTTACTTGACTCATATAAGTGCAAAATGGCCTCAGTGAGTTTATTCAGAGCTGCAAATGACCAAAGCTGAAGGTCTCTTGTTCAAAGCAACACTCAATTTAAATTCAACAGTTGTATTCAGGATGAAAATATCTCCAAAAGGCTCAGTACATTGTCACATTTAATCTTTCTGACCCTGGCTTCTCAGCTAGCAGCAGGTACAGTGCTTGACGGGGAACTAATGTATTTGCCCACATATAAATTTCCTCTTGCAGACCATGCACCGTGAGTTTGTGTGTCTTAAATCAGGACAGAAAATCAATACAGCTGGGTTCTGCTGGCCATAATCGTGACTTGTTGTTCCTCTGAATTGGTTGTATACAGCAGGATAAACACAGCTCCACGTATCAAATGATTGCACTCCATCTGCAGGGTGCCTGATTTGCTAAGTGCAGAGCTTCTCACTTTAAAAACAACATATTGTGTTTACAGGATGCTAGAGAGATGCCAAGAAGTTGAGAGACTTGTCATTAGCATTAACTGTGGGATTAATGACAAGAATGCATTTGGGCCAAAAGAGCTTTTTTTTAAATCACACTTTGAAGATAATACTTACTCTCCATCTCACAGCACATTTCCAGCTGGACGAACCGCATCAGACGAGGTGCCAGATCGATTTAAGATTAAAATTGGAAAGTAGCAGTACTGGAAATGGCCTGAATAAAATCAGGTTCCAAATGGGTAGACATAGACACAATTGTTTTTTTTTTTCTTCTGTTTCTAAGCTGCATTGAAAGGAATGTTCCTTGAATCCAGAATAATGGTTTTTATGATGATGTCAAGAAGCCAAACTTCTTCAGAAAACTCATTTCTCACGCAAAATATGTATGAAATGAAGTCAAATTGGAGAGCAAATATGTCATATTTGGAGTACCACAGTTTTATATGGGTATCTCTATCAAACTTTAAAACTTTACTGTGAAAAGACACAACTGTGGTAAATTACTGATATCATTTTATTTGGCTAGTCTACTTTAGATCATATACAAGCCATTACAACAAATCTCATGTAGCGGCATGTCAACGGATTCTTAGCAACATATCAAAAACTGTTTATCTATGCTTGAATAAAAATATCATAGTAATGTATCTATCAATATAGTCCACATAAACTGTGATATTACTTGAATTCATATTCAATATATTAGAGGTTTCATCCTCAAGTTTTTGTAGAGTGGTCTAAGGATAGATTTTAAGGTGTACATGACAATAATGTAAAACCACTATCTATAAGTATGCAAGGTTGAACAGTTTGAGTGCAAAATGAGATATCTCCACTTTTAATTTTTTAATTTTTTTAGAAATAAGAAGTACTACAACCTGTGATAAAATACTTCATTTATCGTTTCTTGAGTAACTGAGATGTTAAAAAGCGTAAATGGCCAAATTTGAATTTACAAATAAAATTGATTGACAAACAAATGAAAAGACATTAAGTCTAAAAGAAGTAATGAGTACACATGTAGTATGAAGCCCTGAATCAAATGCAAAATATTTCAGAATATTGCGGCTTTGTTAAGAATTGTATTGAATTCTATTTCTGTACTTTGCATTTTTTTTTAGTGCCCAAGAGAAAAATAGTGAAAGAAGAAGAAAGCTTTCATGTTAGATTATGGTGCATAACATCTACAGCTCTATATTATAAATATGAACAAGAAACCAGGCTGGTGGTGATCTTTCTTTATTTCAGAAACAGTTGCTTACAGCAAGTAGCTTTTTATATTCCCATATACAGTGTGCATCTGGATTACATATGTAACCCCCCCCCCCCACACACACACACACACACACACAAAACAAGTAGATGTATAAACTGTAGATTCACATTCACACATACACACAAACACACACAAGCCTGGTGGTATCTAAACCTTAAAATGATCAGAATGGTACTGCAAGATTGATTCTTATATTACTGTCATCATTGTACGGACCTAGCAACCACTGCTAGCACTCACACCTAAACACATAGACACACTCTTAGCCAGCACTGACACACACACACACACACACACACGCGCACACACATTCATTCGCATCACAGTCTTGGCATGGGGTCTTTGAAGGCCTCGCATTATAGCGATAACAGCTTCTACTTTTACAAAGATAAATCATTCCTCACCTTCTAGCACATACACATACAAACACACACATCTCTCAGGTCTTAGTATGGTGTCTTTGAACACTTTAGATTTTAACTGACAGGACTTTGTGAATCAAGGTGGATTACTTGTCCATAACAGGCCAATATTCCATACAAAACACCAACACACATACGGACACACATACTGTATTATTCTAGCTCATCTCCAGGATCTTTGTGCTCTGACAGTGCATACTACAGTATTATTATCTGTATTAAATGTAATTTGTGTTGTTTGTCCGGACATTTTCAGCCTTGTCTTGGACAGGAGACTCTTTACGTAGAGATCTCACTAATCTCAATTAGGTTTTATCTGATTAAATATAGTTTATTTAAAGTGGCAATCGTAGCTCAGGCAGATGTTGGACTACCAATCCGAAGATCAAAAGGCCACCAAGCTGTCCTTGTTGGCCACATAAACAAGGCCCAAACTACTCAGATGGATACTAATATAAATATAAGTTATGTACCAAATGCTCTAAATGCAAATTGTCAATCCTGTTGTCTGGAGATTAAGAGTTTGTAAGAATGTATCCTAAAAATGATCCTAAAAAAGACCTAAATTGTCCATGCTCTGTGGTTGGTTGGAATGTCATTCTCTTTCCTCCTGGTCGATCACAGGAACAATTATGGGTGTCTTTGAGTCCAATGCTTGTGATAGAGGGTAGACAGCACTTTCTTTCATGTGTGTTACAATGCCCAATGAATAGCAGTTTGAAAAGAATCTGTGGTTGGCTCGTAGGAAGCATTTGTTATTTGTGTGACATAGTTGTGTGTGGTGTAATGGAGGAGAGTTTGCTTATGAGAGAGAATTGCAGGTGACCAATGTTGGGAGAAAATCAGGGAACTTGAATGAACTGACTCTTCTGACAGTTCATTTGTTGTTGTCATAAGTCTTGTGCCTAAATTAGAAATATCAACATCCAGTCACATGTAAAAGTTAGTACTCATTCTTTTAATTCTATGCAGTTTTTTTTGCAAAAACATAATAAAAATAATCTGATCATAACATATTTTAGTACTAGCAATATACAACCTCAGATGAATAACATATTACTTTTTTCACCATGCCATTATTTATTTAATAAAGATGAAGCCAATATTTAAAATTCCCTTATTTAATTCCACAGGAATTAACAGGGTAAATTGTAGCCAGAGGTTTTGGCAGTTTGCAGGTCTGGAGCATTTAGGTGTTTGTTAACACAATGCTAAGAAGGAAAGACATAAGCGATGGTTTTAGAAAGGCAAATGTTGCTGCCAATTAATCTGGAAAGGGTTATAACACTATTTCAAGTTTTTTTTTTTGTTCTACGTTGAGAAAAAAATTTACAAGTCGAAAGTATGCAAGCCAATATTCCCAGGAGTGTACGTCCCAGCACATTCACCCAAAGGTCATACAATGCAATACTCTGAGAAATTCAAATCCAAAAACTGTTACAGTATATCCCAAACTAGATTGTGCAACCAGAAAATGAATGAAGCACACCAGTAAATGTACAGAATGGCTGAAAAAAAAAAAAAAGAATTAAGGTTTGGGAATGGCCTAGTCAAAGTTTAAACTACTGAAGTAAATATTGTGGCAGGTCCTTAAGGGAGCTGTGCATAAGTGAATTTCCAAAAAACTCAATGAACTGAAGCAATGTTATAAAGAAGAATGGGCCAAAATTCCTTTACAATTATGTAAAAAACTGATAAAGCCACATTGGAAAAAATTACTTCAAGTTGTTGGTGCTAAAGGTGGATCTACATGCTATTGAATAATGGGGGTACGTATTATTGCCCACATTTTTGTTAAATAAATAATGGCACGGTGAAAAAAGTTTTTTGTTTGTCTGAGGTTGTATTTGCCTAATAGTAAGACCCGATATGATCGGATGATTTTTATTAGGTTTTTACACAATAACACAGAATAAAAAGATGGGCTGCTAAGTTTTACACACGACATTTTATACTGCCAATATTTTAGTCTATTCTGCATCAATTCCTGCTCTGCCTCCATATCAAAAAAGCTTTTCATGTAGCAATTTGTTCTCAGAAATGAAGCTAAATGCATGTTTTGATAGCATCAGAGGCAGCTTCAAATCACCACCAGCGCAAATCTTATTAGTACATTACCTTCATTGCTGTAACTTTCATACTTCTGACCTTATTTACTCTCTCCATCTGGCTGCCTCATTTTTTTTCCTACAAAAAAAAAAAGAACGATTTTACATGTTACTGTTCATTACTGCTTTCAGGTCCAGTTAAAAGAATTGCCAGCAAAGGACCAGGAAACCTTTGGTGCATTGAGGAAGGAGCAGAGTCTAAGAAAATTGCCTTTGAAAAATTGCTCCAATTATACCATTGAATCCTGAAATGGAGTGCAACCAGTTACCTCTTAAACAGAGCTCATATCTCACTGCTGCACATTCTGCATCTGGACCTGAAAACCTAAAACTTTAGGGGGGTTTGGTAGGGTAAGCTTTAAACAAAGCTAAATTTTATGTTTAAAGAGGACAGGTGAATCAGTCACAGTGTGAACTGTGCTTGGTAATTACTGCACCTTGATTCGTACATCATGGGACTAAGCATCTAATTTTGTAGGGATACAAGTACGAAATGTAAAAGCATGCAGTAGAAATCTTAGCTAAAATAATAGTACGGTTCACTTTACCAAAAAAATTAAAAAGAAGAGAAAAAACAAAACCATGTGCAAACAGAATTAGCACACAATGTGGTTAATGAGAGCAAGCATTTGTAGATGTTAAACACAGTCATGGTTTATTCAGGAAGACCAGGATTACAGATAAACCACAGATAAACACACTATGTCTCAGGTGGGATGTCAGAGGTGTTGTGTTTCTGTCTTTGCTTTTTGTGATGCTACAACTAATCCACAATGCTCAGGAGAAAAGGAACATGATCTTTGCTTTTCCAAATCAGGGATGTTGAATATAAATTCAGTCCCCACAACATAGTTTTTTTTTTATGTGTGTGTGTGTGTGTGGCCTTGAAAGGCGATTAACTTATGTGATGTTTTTAAGAATAATAATTAAAAAATAATAATAATAATAATAAACATATTGTGGCGTAGGCGGGGCGGCGGCTGATGACCAGCATGCCTTGCGGGTTTTTTTTCTATGTGTTCACCATGTTGGGGAAGGGTGTTTGGGTTAGTGGCTTCGGCCATGTTTGTGTGTTGAGTGTGTGACCTGTAGGTTCTCGTGTGAATGTGCTGCTCATGCTCTTTTATGTCTGTGTGCTAAATAAAGTACTCCCAGCCATTTGCACTGGGCAGCAAGCAAGCTCACTCGTCTCTCCAAGATCCTTCCGGCGGTAAAACGCTACATTGGTGTCAGAAGTGAGATG
>JAQMYJ010000040.1:6776462-6788122 GCA_030014305.1 Clarias laeviceps | reverse complement strand
AAGCCAAAATTTGGCATGTTTGATACACACATGCTTCACAACCGGCAACACGAAAAGATGTTCCCATAGCGTTTTCAAACAGCATCTCGTTCCCGCCTTTTCAGGGAACAGGGTTACAGCAAAGTAACCCGAGACGATTTCTATAATGAAACTTTTCATTATGGGAAGCCATTAGGGCCAAACTTGGTCATATGATTAATTTGTGTTAAAAAAATAGTAATGCATTCACATTTCTAAATTAATCACATGCCTTAATGCGTTAATATTGACAGCTCTAATAATTATTAAAACAAAACCTGATCAAATCATGAGAAAAGAAAACTTAGATGTCTTCAAGCACACTTTTTAAATATACAATTGCACTTGTTAAACAAGCTTCTAAAACTGTACCTACATGAAACATCATACTAAACAGTAACTTTTGACTTCCTTTTGTTAATTTTGGTCCCCTAGGGGACAGTGACTGGAACACTGCAGGGAGAAGAGCTTGTTTTTCAGCATCCAAAGTGCCCACACCCATCACAGCACAAGCTCGATGTGGTCACATAGCCATGGGGGTACTGTACATTGGTCAGGTTCGATCTTTACGTTTCATACATTGCAGGACCTGAAACCAGGAAACCAAGAAAATTTTCTGTTTGTTTGTCCTGCCAGATTTTGTCACAGCATCATACAAAACTGGCTGGACAGAATTTAATTAAACTTTGCCAGTCCTTCAGTAAGTTCCTGCACTCTGATCCCAACTTCCAACCCCAAGTTCCTGCACCATAAATGAAATAAAAATGTTGAGTAAAGGTGATGTTGTGATCAGTTATGTGCCAGATTACGTCACAGCATCCAGTGCTTTTTGGACTTACGGTGCTTTTTCCACCAAGGTGACCATAGCAACGTGATAGAAATGACACGTACTGCATATGTAATGCACCTACAAGTAGCCAAAATCCTCATGAAACTAATGAAAGTGTGACATAGCATGGCTTACTCCAAAAAAGAAGCAAGTAGAAAACAGAAAACAGAACCTCAAAGATGAATGGGCAGATCAATGTATGTTTATTCTTTTTGCGGGAAGTTTAAAACCAGTTTGTCTCATATGTTCCGAAACTGTGGAACTAATAAAAGCAGTAATGTGAAGCATCACTATAAAATACAACACGGGTCGTTAAAACAAACATATCCAGAACAGTCTGAGGTGAGGGTAAAATACCTGAACTGAGAGCCTGGTGTTATCCACTAAAATAATCCACTGAGATGTTGAGTAGAAGTGATGCGATTATCAGTAGTTATGTGCCAGATTTTGTCACAGCATCATGCAAAGGTAGCCGGACAGAATTTAATGAAACTTTTGCAGTACTGAGATATCTGCCAGAAGTTAAACCTGCGACATAATTGAAATCAAAATGTTGAGTAAAAGGGATGTTATGAACAGTTATGTGCCGGATTGAATAATTTAAAATAAGATACTAATAAGCTATTATAAGCCCCCTTATAATAAACAAGCACCTGCACCAATAGATATTAATTAAAAAAGCTAAAATGAATATTTCTACTGAGATTATTTAATATTTTCACAGCTGAAATAAGAGCACTAAAGTGGTTTAAGTGAATTTTAACGAACTAGAGTCGTTTTAAGATAAAACTTTGTCCAATTTACTTTTTCATAGTACAACTTAAACAAGGTGTTAGATGCTCAAAATTACAATATGTTTCCTTCTGCCATACAGAGAGACGGGCGGACATGTATGTGGGCTTCAACCTAAAATACTGTAATAATATTACTGATTACATTAAAGCTGATCATCTTATTTTTACCTTAAATTATTTCTGCAAACTCTTTTCCCATCAATGACGAGTACTTCTGCTAGACATTCTATATGGAGTATTTACATAATGGTACATAATTTTTTACTTTGGTTGATGGTTATTTCATACAAATTATTTTGCAAAAACATACAAGGTGCTTCCGTCTATTGCAGATGCCAATAGACATTTTCGAGATTTATTTCTGTTTAGTGTTTCTCATTTGAAAATCTATACATGCTTTTTCCTTCTCTATCTTTAAGTATCTCTGTCTGTATAAAGTAACAGAATACTTCCCTTTAAAATGCTGACATTGGTAAAAATAATAATAAAAGGATGTCATTAAATATGGTCAGGATTATGCAGAAGGCATAACAGGCAAGTCAGCAGTTTTGTGTAAAGTACAGTATGGTTCTATTACACTCACCAGCCACTTCATTAGGTACACCTAGTACTGGGTTGGACCCACTTTTGCCTTCAGAACTGTCCTAATTCATCATGACATAGATTCAACAAGGTGCTGGAAACATTCCTTAGAGACTTGGGTCCATATTGACATGATAGAATCACACAGTTGCTGCAGATTTGTTGGCTGCTCATCCATGATGTGAATCTCCCATTGCACCACATCCCAAAGGTGCTCTATTGGTTTGAGACCTGGTGACTATGAAGACCATTTGAGTACAGTGAACTCACTATCATGTTTAAGAAACCAGTTTGAGATTATTCTAGCTTTGTGACATGGCATATCATCCTGTGGACATAAAGGGATTGACAAGGCATCATTTTCCTTCTATCTTCTACTGTCAAAGTTTGGTGAGCCCATGTGAATTGTAGCCTCAGTTTCCTGTTCTTAGCTGATAGGAGTGGCACCTGGTGTGGTCTTGTCTTGCTATATCACATCTGCTTCAAGGTTAGATGTGTTGTGTGTTCAGAGATGTTCTTCAGCATAGCTTGGTTGTAACAAAATTTAATTTGAGTTACGAGTTATTTGAATTATCTCCGGTATCGAAAAGGCATTTTTGCCCTGAGAACTGTTGGTCTCTGGATATTGTCTCTTTTCAGACCATTCTCTGTAAACCCTAGGGGTGGTTTAGTGTAAAAAAGTAGATCAGCAATTTTAGAAATACTCAAACTAGCCCGTCTGCCACCAACAAGCATGCCAGGTTAAAAGTTACCATGTGCTGCCATGCGATTGGCTGATTAGATATTTACATAAACAAGCTTGAAATTTGAGAAAAAGTAATTGAATACTGCATGGCCATTTTAAAGGGATCAAATCCCAATTGTTTTCTAAATGCACTTTTAAGTGGTGTGGAAATCTGCTGCATTCCTACCACTAAATGCTGGCAGGTATGCATTTAAAGCAATTATCAACACTGACATGCTGTTAACGGCTCAGTGAGGAGGCAGGAAATGTACCCCATACAAGCTTTTCTGTGTCTCGACTACATTTCAAAGCCAGTAATTGCAGTTAGTCTGTTTTCAGTGCATTGCATTGACAACAATCATTTAGGAGGACAATCATTTCTCTAGATTGCTTTCTCCTAATGATTTATTATTTCAAAAGTGTTGCATATACAAATGTAGCAAACTGATCTAAGTCAAATTGAGACAGGTAATTATAGTCACAGTTGGGTACTTATTATTTTTGAGCTGATTTTCATGCGTTCTAGCTGTTTATGCGTACGGTCTACCATCGTCGTCTTTATATTTTAAATAGCCCCCTATGGACCGCTTGAGGCTTACAGCTGATCACAAATCCCAAAGCAAGTCCCTGTAGAAGTGTACAGAGTTGTCTTGTTTGCACTGGATCATCTAGAGGACATTTTTTTTGTTTAAAATTGCATCTGAAGAGGGGATCTTCTATTGAGATGTAAAGCTTGACAAGGACAAAGATAGAAGCGTCTACTTTTCATATAAACCAATTAGACATAAAAATTAAACCCTTAAAACCACATAGGTTTTGGATTCCCCTTGTGCCATCATTGCAGCTCTGGACCTTAGGGTGTGAATCGACAGGACCACTGGGGGTGTGCTGTGGTTTCTGGCACTAGGAAATTAGCATAGGATCCCTTGGGTTCAGGGGTAGGGCCTCTGTGGATGGGACTTGTTTGTCCAGTACACCTCATGGGTGCTCAATCAGGATTTAATCTGAATTTGGATGCTGGGTCAGTGGGCTATGGGGCACCAGATGTTATTGTGCCTTTCTATTGTGGTGAGCATTGGATTTTTTTTTAGCATTTGTCCAGCATTTGTCCTGCTTTTCTGTGATCAGATGAGATGGACTAACCTTGTCTCCATGGTGTATACAGTAGTTGGTGGTCAATGATGTTCAGTTTACCTGTTGCTTATCATAATGTTATGGCTGATTGGTGTATATATTACAATACAGCGGAATTCTTTCCTTTACGTATCCAAGCATGTTTCGAAGTTAGGGTCAGAGTGCAAGGTCAGCCTAATCAGTAACCCAGTCTTAACGGTGGATCCACTGCTGCCAGTTATATCCACATCAACAACGTTAGAAGTGTAATATCAGGTAAAGGCACAATTATAAGATTCTAAAATTTTATATCTAATTTTTTTACTTTTAATGCTACTTCAGTCTCACACCTCCAGAATTTGCGATTCAAATCTTGCTTCTGGTCTGTGTGCATGGAGTTTGATTGATCTCCCTGTGCTTGGTGGGTTTCCTCCGGTTACTCCAGTTTCCCCTTTCCCCCCAAATTGCCCATATTGTGTGACTGGGTCCATGAATGTGTGTGTGTGTGTGTGTGTGTGTGTGTGTGTATGCTTGTAGATGTACTAGAGTTGGGGTTTCTCAGCAATGTCACTTTCACTTACATCATTGCCCAATGCTGACCATCACTTACCAATGTCAGGTTAAATGGATGAAGAATGGATGTATGGATGGCACATCAGAACACTTCTTGTGGTTCTGTAATGAAACTAGCAGAATCTTCACATCAAAGGCAAAAATGTAGAATACTACATGGCTCATTTTAATATTGTACATCATAACAGACAATCCATAAAATTTTTGTCGTCACAGTGTGCCATTAAATTATTCATTTATAAATATTTTTCTAGTCTGCCGTACATGATAAACGCTCAAAGCATGTGCAATGTCCCAGGCTTTTCCTAAGGAATCAATCTGAAGGTGAACTGGTCTAAACCTGGACAGAATTTAAAGTGTAATTCAGGCACCAATTGACTTCTGATGCTTTTATAGAACATTAATCAGGCAGGCATTGGATCAATGACCGCTGAAAATGCCAGCAGAGAGAAAAAAAATGGCTATCAGTGTAAATGAGGGAACAATAGTGCTCGCTCATGTTCTCAGTATGGCGTTGCAAGAAAAAAAATTTAAAATACACACACGCATGAACACACACACTTTGACAGACGATTGCAAACGCCTTGGGAGACGATTCCCACGCAGCAATCCTTCTCCAAACACTAGCCAAAATGAACCCACACTGACGGAGAAACATCATTTAGCTTGAGTTAAAAATAATGAATTTGGCCCTTTCATATATGTGTGTGTGCATATCATGGCTTCACAGCCTCCTTGTCACCTGCCATTCCTTTCCAAGTAAATCTTCTGAAAGATACTGCCTGTGCTTAAGCAAAGACCTTGTTATGGTAGATTAGCTGTAAATAAAACTGTCTTTATTTGTGTAGCGTATAACCCAGATCCCAAAGTAAGGCCTGAGAGCTGCACCTTTCAGGCATGAGATCTTGGAAAACACAGCGCTTCTCTTAATAAAACATGCAGGTGCTTGGGGCTGCATTTAAAATGAATGGCTGTGGCTCGATTCTGAATAAATCCCGTCCCTCAATCCTCCTCGAATCCACTAAGCAGCCGAAGAGATTTTAATTATTCACCAGAATCTTGGTAACTACTTACCATCAGCGAGATCTAAATCTTTACTGCACCTAGAGAATAAAGTTAGATCATTAAAATACGGCGGATTTCTCATGTTTCGATAAATATCTCATAAGCACAGATAAGGGGGGCAAAAAAAGCCTTCTCACCAGGGTATTATAGGATTTAGGATTTGATTTAAAAAAAAAAAAAAGGCATTTAGATGGTATATGAAAAAATGATACTCTGGCAAATCTCTGAGCAGTTTTGAGTTAGAGAGATTATAAATAGGGTGTGATTGATGGCTATGGCTACGGATAATAACTTTGCTATAAACTTGCTGACTGCACCGTCCCATATGTATAATGGCATTAGATGGAGTGAGAGTGGGTGTGTGATGTTCCCTCCCTCCATATTGCTTTGTACCCACCATGAATCTGCTTCAGCCTTCATACAGTGTGTCCACAAAGCAATTTCTCTCACTGTAATGAATGTCCACTGGAGGGAGAGTAAAAAACAACAGGCACTAGTATTTCAGAGCAGATGAGCTTCAGGAGCAGCAGATTGCACAGCTTTGCTATGTAGGCTGGCCCACTTTCATCTATATGCTTTAACCCAGAGGGACGACAAAAACATATAAGCTGGTGGATTGGTTACACTACCTACAGTATTTAAGCATGCGTGTGTAGTATGGTGTCTTGTAATGGACTAGCATTCAATGTGCCTGGGAATTGCTCCTGGTTCCCTGTATCCCTGAACAGAAGTTATTAATGAAGATGAATTGTACATTAATTCTTTTAAATTGTACATGTAACTTTCATGCTATATGTTAATATATTAATCTTGGTAATAATACCACCGAATACATTTAAATAACTCCCAGTTAGTTTATTTTTAACGTTTCATTAATTTTTTAAGCTATACTAATACACAGTTTGAAAAAAAATAAATAAATAAATCTCAGCTCTGGCAGATCCATAAATAAAACAAAGGGGGAGCAGGGGCGAAGCACATGTATCACAAGCACAACATGTTTGTATGTGTGTATGTCCTCTTTATTTCTTTGGGGTGGTATTGGGCAATGTCCAGCTTGGTTTTATAAAGCCAGAAGCCAGAAAAAAAGGTAATAAATCAAACCCTGCTGAAATCAAATCATAGAGTTCTGTCGTTTCTTGCCAGCAGGGTGATCCTGTGAGAGGATAAAAATCTGTTGGGCTGGAAGAGGACAGGACACCTTGAGCCAACAAACACGGCCTCCTCCTGTCACCCTGTCAATCAGCAGTGACCATGAGCACCAAGAGCAGAACGTACTTGTCAGTTTCCCAGAGGACAGTCAGTCAAATCAGCACTGCTCCCGCCGTCATGGTGCGAACCTCGACGAGTAAAGGATGAAGAAATGATAAAGGAGGAGGAGTAAAGTCAAGCAGTTGGGTCTTTGTTTAACTCAGTATATTTACATGGTGTTGTGTTAGTCTGACTGAAATCATACTAAAACAAACTTTTCAATCTTTGACTAGCACACCCAGATAATGTGTGTGGGACTCAAGCTACTCCTTGATGTATAACACAATTAGACACAAATATCGGTCAGGGCAACCCTGTTTGTTGGCTCAAGGTCTCCTGTCCTCTTCCACAGTTCCCGCTCCGGGCGTTGACCTAGAAGTTGAACGAAATGCGTAACAGTGAAAGAAGCCACTAATAATATGGCAATATCACATGTCTTCAGATAAAACAATAACCACATGCATCTCATTTGTACAAAAAGTAAAGTGTACAGCATGTATGAAATGTACAGCGTTTTCCATGTTTTCACTGTTTTACATTCTACCAGTTTGCCACTAGCTAACTTGCTTGTCAGTTGTTTTGGTCTGTGACGTAAAGGGTCAGCCAGGAATAGAATACTAACATTAAAGTGAAAGAGGGCATATTGCCACCTGTTGTAGTGGACTCTCATAGTTTAGTCAATAAATTGATTCCCCTGCTGTGTCTGTATACTGGGACAAGGACAGTCCAATTAAATAGCCTAGTTGAGCTGTAACCATAATCAGGATGACTGTTTTTTCTATTTTTGCACCTACACATAATATAAGGAACAACCAACCAACCAACCAACCAAAACCATTTGAGTTCGTTTACATACACATACATGTGTTTACATACACATACTGTACATGTGTTTACATACACATCAAGTATTATTATTATTATTATTATAAGTTCTAGTAGAAGTCCATCCATATATTTAGGAACCTCTATAGTGCAACTAGGGACTGTAGAGGCCAATGGTGATTACCATTGTATTTATTCACATTTTCTGACCATGGTAGGACCTCTGGTCAACATTCACACACTACAGGCAATTTGGGAAGGCCAGTTAACCTAATCTGCATGTCTTTGTACTGTGGAAGAAAACCGGAGTACCTGATGAAAACCCACTAAGCACAGAGAAAATGCAAACTCCATGCACACAGAATGGAGGCATGAATCGAACCCGGACACTGGAGGTGCAAGGCGACAGAGCTATCCACTAAGCTACCGTGTCGAGTAATAGTAATAATTGTTATTTATCATTGTTATTTGTTGGTTCCCTTTAAAAAATAAAAAATAAATAAATAAAAACATGACGGGGAGCTAAACAACCTTAAGCTACCAAATAATGTTCATCAAGGAATATCTTTCTAAAAGTGCAGCGTGGTTAATAATGTGAAAGCAGATTGATCAGTACACCAGCTGAGTATCTCCAGGTTTATAATGAATTACTTTAGTCAATATGTTGAAGCCAAATTATCCCACTTACCCAATGTTTCAATTCATGATATTCTCTTCTAAAGCTACCAGAAAATATGAGATTTGCACTGATTTTCATTTGAGCAATCAGTAATCTGTGCCTTTACTTGCCTCACAGCTGTAATCCTTTGTTACAGTATGGGATTACAGCTGCGAGGATTATACTCATGCTGTTTAAACAGGTGGATAGATGAGTTGACCTCTGGTGCTCCTTTAAACCCTGAAAACAAACATCCATGTAATCAATTATTTCAAGTAAAGACAGTAATGAGCAGCCACAACCCAGTCCGAAGCTTTAATTAAGGACTTGATCTACAACTGTGATTGGTCAGTGGGGTGACGATTAAGAGTAAGCAGTCTGTACTCAATTCTTTACAGAGGTCAAGTGAGGTGAACCACAACCAAATTTTCATTCCAAGAGACAGAGAGAGAGAGAGAGAGAGAGAGAGTATGTTTGAGTATTCAATAGATTCTTTGCTATTAATCCTATTACAAATAATTCTTTATCTCTTTAGGAAGACTTCGGAATTGACATAACTGCACTTATAATAGGGATGTAACTGAATACACACATATTATTTAAAATAAACAGATAGCGTTGTAAAGAGATTGGGGCTGTTAGTAGATGTTTTTAGATGTGTTAATATGTATCCTGCTGTCAAAGACACACACTGTCTTTTTTTCAATTTGAATGATTATATTATATAATAATAATAATAATAATAATAATAATAATAATAATAATAATAATACAGGTTGTTCCTGACTTACGAACGAGTTCCATTTTGGGAGCACGTTCATAAGTCCGATTTGTTCTTAAGTGCTTTGACATGAATATACAATGTAAAGCATAACAATCCACTTAACTAAATCTCTGTCCTCTTTCCCCACACTTCCATCATGTGGCCAAAACCATAGGAAAATTAATCACCTAAGGAAATGAATCTCACGTGAAATGTAGCAGTGTTGTCTCTGCGCCTTTAAATAAAAATTTAGAGACAAAATGCCGTCAGAGCTGTTTTCCACTGTATTGGACTGTAAACTCTGTTTTGTTGAGGATTTTCCGAAATTAGGATTATTCACCATCGGGACAGCTTTACAGGACAGCCATTTTCTATCATCGTGCTCACGGACTGATTCATCTAAACCAGTGAGGCCAACTCATTTCTCCCGTACTCCACACGCACACACAAACAATATAGCAGACTTTATACATTTTATACATTCACTTACACACTGAAAATAATATATATATAAATGTAAATATTGGTATCTGCAGCAGTGTACTGTCTAATGTTTGGATAATGCACGTGAGCTACTTCCGTGATTGAACTGGAAGTAAAACTGTGGTCAGTTCGTATCTGTGGAAATTTTTAACTCGAAGTCGGGGACAACCTGTAATAATAATAATAATAATAATAATAATAATAATAATAATAATAATAATATATTAGTATGCCTTAATGCTGACAACTCTAAAATAGAAACAAAAACATCTAAAAGGTGTATGATCCATGAAAAAAAACTTCCCAATGTCACAGATTCACCCTCCCTTCTACTGTACTCTTATGTTTAGCTTTAAGTTGATTCCATGTCTATTATTTATATGTGTCTATTATTATTTATGTTGCCATGTGCCTGTTTTTTCTGTCCTGTCTTCATCTATGTGTCATCCATAGACTGTATAAAAAGAACTGGACAAACCCTCCATGACGCCACGGATTTCTGAAAAGTGAAGCTCAACTGGTTTTGAACCTCAACTGTGGAAGCTCTGGTTGAAGCGATCTTATCAGGAGCTGACTCTGCCTAAACCACGGGTAATCCTTAAATGGGAAAATGGGCAGAACAAACCCAAGTGGCGGTTTGTTTGCAACATTTTTATTTACCTCAGTTACCACAAGCTAGGTAGCTTAGGTTTAGCTTAGATGAATTGCTAAGGTTGCTAATTTATATTCTTACATTACTTTGCATTTGATTGAACTCTGTCATCCATATCCTACATGCTGTCTTGTGTCAACTCCTGTATTTCTAGTGGTGAAATAAACTACAATGCACCTGTCAGCCATGTCCTTAATTATGCCAAATTTTATGACTTTAAGTAGTTTTAACTGATGAGTTACATCCAAATTTACATCAGTACAGTAGTTATGAATGGAAATGAACATCAAAACCATTTTTGTACCAGGCTTTAAACATGTTTATTTATGTTGCAAAATTTGGCATTTCAACAGAACTTTATGGAGATTGTTCCCTTTCAAAGGCTACACTCGATGCTGCGTGAAAACGCTATGGGAATATCGTTTCGTGTTGCCGGTTGTGAAGCATGTGTGTATCAAACACGGCAAATTTTGGCTTATATAACCTCAGTCGGGTGACGTCATCTGATGAGACTCATGAGACTGCAGGTTATAAATAGGAGTGAACCGGAAACATTCCTCAGATCTTTTGTCTTCACCGACATTGTGTGTCATAAGCATACTAGAATATAACAATTAAGCAGATAAAGTGTATAAACTCACCAGCAATAATGGCGGAGTTTAGAGTGAGATGTCCCCCTGCGAAAATTTCCTTTCGGAGGGCGATGCACACACTTTCTGTTTTGAATGTTCGGGTGAGAAGCACGCTCTTGAAGGGCTTAAGGGAGAGTGCGAACACTGTGATCTTCTTCCCATGAAGGTGCTTTGCGCGCGCCTCGCGTTCTTTAGGGAACCACGAGCCGCGCTGCACTCCTGGGGGTCACAAGCCGATCTGGCGGAGGCATGTGAGACAGAGTCCCTCTTTTCTCTCGTCCTCTCCCCCGATCGCGAAGTCTCTCCTTCCACTTCACGAGCGCACTTAGGTGCTTCTCGTGAGTGTGTAGAAGAGACTCATTCTCCTGCTTCTGTGGAAATGGAAGTAGCTACCTCAGAACGCTCCTGTAAAGATGATAGAGAGTATGCACATTGATTGGCCACAGGACTAAGCTCACCCAAAACACTCAAAATTAGACGACAGATTTCTGTCGGGTGGCCAGGAGATGGAGCCACAACGCCGCTCTCTCCCCTTTTTTGATGACCTCCACAATGAATTATCTCGTTCTTGGAGTAAACCTTTTTCACCCGTATTTTTGTACCATCGACTTTGTTTTATTTGAACATCGTTGATGCAAAAGCACGAGGTTATATGGTGATGCCCCAGATAGAAGAGACGCTCGCGGGCTATCTCTCTC
>JAQMYJ010000040.1:6738494-6772585 GCA_030014305.1 Clarias laeviceps | reverse complement strand
GGTCGTACAAGCATTTCACTGCATATCGTACTGTGTATGACTGTGTATGTGACAAATAAAATTTGAATTTGAATTTGGACATCCATGACTGTAAATATCTTACATTTTAGATGTTTATATGATTAATGTTCCAGTCAGTATATATTTACAGTACATGGTCTACAAATGTATTCATAAGTTGTTGGTGGTTAGCAAAACATACAGAACAGCTAATTATGTACTGTATGGTGTCAAAGTCAAAGTGGCTTTTTGTTGCCCTTCCAACCATATACAACAGAAATGACAGTGAAGCAAAATAATGCTCCTCCAGGACCATAGTGCTACATAAAAACAACACTGAACACTTAAGACTCTAAATCATAAGGTGCAGAAGTGCAAGTTGAACATTAAGACAATGTACAAGACAATGTGCACAGTTAAAAACAGTGCAGTGCCAACCAGTATGGAGTTATGATGAGAATAAAACACAAACCACAAGATATTGCAATATATTTTTTTAATTATAGACATGACATGTGCAGACCAATGAAGTACAGTATTTTCATGTTCAATAATGTGAAAAAAGTGAACTTGCATGAAGAATGAAATGGATTAATGTCCAGTTTAATGTGTGTTCATTTGTGAGTGTGTGTCTCAGTTCAGTCCTTGGCTGTTCAAGAATCTGATGGCTTGTGGGAAGAAACTGTTGCACAGCCTGGTTGTTTGGGCCTGGTTGATTGGTATCTTCTTTTTTTTTTTCACTTTTTCCAGATGGCAGAAGAGTAAACAGTGTGTGTGAGGTATAAGTGTGTGGTCATCCACAATGCTGGTGGCCTTGCGCATGCAGCATGTGATGTAGGGAGGAGAGACCTCGATGATCTTCTCAGCTGTCCTCACTACCAATTGCAGGGTCCGCCAATCTGAGGCAATGAAGTTCCCATCCAGGGAGCAAGACATATGTTCAGGATGCTTTCTGTTTTCCATCTCTAAATAGTGTGGTGAGGTGGGGAGGAGGCAGATAGGCTTTTATCAGCCTTTTCGGAAAGTAGAGATGTCAATGGGCTTTCCTGTTTTTTGGAGCTGGTGTTTATTGACCAGATGAGTTTTTTTGAGGTGAACATCAAATAATTTTGATCTCCATGAAGGAGCTGTTGATGTGCTCTACTGAAGTCAACAACCATTTGTTTAGTCCACATTCAGAGACAGGTTGTTGGTTCCTCACCAGTTTATTAGCTGCTGCACCTCCTTTAGGTTTGTTGAACGGTTGGCATGACAAGCGCACTGCAGGGGGTCCAGTGAGGGTGGCAGAAGG
The DNA here is from genome assembly GCA_030014305.1 of Clarias laeviceps. Classification (NCBI taxonomy): domain Eukaryota; kingdom Metazoa; phylum Chordata; class Actinopteri; order Siluriformes; family Clariidae; genus Clarias; species Clarias laeviceps. The sequence continues at coordinate 6,771,294 of JAQMYJ010000040.1, read as the reverse complement.
GTCTTGACATGCCCAATGACCAGCACTTCATTATGGCAGGTGTGAGTGCAACTGACACAGTCATTGAGGCAGAACACTGGAGATCTTGTGAGTATGTGTATGCACCCAAATATAACACGATAAATAACTGTTTCGTGCAATTATTGCACTAGAATCGTGTTTAGTCATTAAAATTACTTCTTATTGTACCACCCCAGGGTTGAAACAAGCATATTCCTTAATTTTTTTTAATAACTGTTTGATGTCTACAAGCTGTTGTGCTGAGAAAGACACAGCGGGAACAGTGTCAAAATGGAAAATTGTGCATTTTCATACTGCTTCCTACTACTTCCTAGCCATGTCCCTGTAAGGTTCTTAATATGTCCATCGTAGTGTCACTAACTTCATATCATGCACATAATATTGTGCATACTAGATCCATACCAAAATGTATAGGTGTGTCACACTTACCAACACAATAGACTGTGCAGAGGTAGTACATAGCACCTATAGTGAGGAAAGTCATTAAGCATCATAAAAGATAGGCCCCAAGTGATGCAGTGGTAAAGTGCTCGCCCTATCATCAGGAGATCGCTGGTTTGATTCCCAGGCGATGGGGTAGCCTCTCGCAGAAGGCCTAGGGAGAGCTTATTGTCCGAGCTCTCACAGCGGCGTGGGATGGGAGGAACATAGTTCTCTCACATTAATCTACAGCCAATCATGGGCGTCTGTGAGGTCACGCAAGCGGAAGAAATGGATAGCGCTGTCCTCCGAGTGTGTTACACCGCCCCCAACGGTGCATGACTGAGCAGTTCGAAAAGATGAGGTCAGCTGAAACATGCGTTAGTCTTCCCTGACTCAGGCCCTCCCTGAATAATTGGTAGTAGTAGCCTTAATGTGGGAGCCCCCTAGTGGCGGAGAAGAATTTTATATGACTAAATTAGGGAGAAAATCATGGGGGGAAAAAAAGATCATAAAAGTTAATCATCTCTCAACTAGGTTCATCAGCCATCTGCCTGCACTTATTGAAATGTCAATAAACATGAACAACATCACTGTGATAAATTCCCATGTGCTTTTAGATTTTATGTGTTCAACAAGGTAATTGACTGCTTTAAAACTGGATTGCAGATTTACTTAAAGACCAAAAGTCTTTAAGTTTTATTTATTTGTTTGTTTGTTTGTTTTATTTATTTTAATGAGCAATGTTTAGGAAATCTCCATTGAAAACGCACAATTGTGTTTAATGGGTAATTGTCTGAGCCAAGCGAGTTTTAAAGCTCCTTCACATCATTGCCACTCCTTAAAAAGCTCAGGTTTTAATGTCTTACAGGATTAATGGAGTTGTTAAAGGTAAATCCAGAAAAGTGGCACTAGTGATAAATACTTTTTTGGATGGCAATGCTGTCCTCAAGGCCTACAAATTTATTTTGAAACCCAAACTTATTATTAAGCACTGAACATCCTTCACAGAAAAAAAGCAAAAGACCTCAAGCCCAAGGGCACTTTTAAAGGAGAGTTCTAATCTTTATACTATTGCTACTCCAAAAAAACTAGACAAAGTGCACACCGCTGCATCTGTCTTGTAAAAGATTCGGAAGAGTCATTAATTCTTTTTCTATACTGTCTATTCTGTGTGCAGGGTCACGATAAGCTTGAAGTCTATCGCAGGAGACTTTGGGCACAAGGTGGTTTACACCGTGGACAGGATGCCAATCCAACACGATGCACACACACTCATTCATATACTATGGTTTTGGAATGCTAATTAGCCTATACTGCATGACTTCAGACTGTTGGAGGAAACCGGAGTTCCCAGAGGAAACCCACCAAGCATGGGGAGAACATGCAAACTCCATGCACACGGACCTGATTCATTAAACTCTCAACACTGACTAGCTAACCACTACTGTGAGGACCAGATGTGAAACACTCCACTATAAATTCAGTCTACTCCAAGCTATTCAAATTTTACTTTTTAAAACTCTTGTCCACAATGGGGTGGGGATTTTCTGCTAATAATTACAGAGCTTTTTAAACATACATAATTTATACTCTATTTCAATCATGTAGAACTAAAGGCAAACTAATCTGACTTTCTGAATCTGAACAAATGTGTTTAATAAGCACTTTTTTTCTCATTGAAGTGTACAACAATATTCCAGTTGCATCACTACCATTTTTTTTTGACATGTCTAAATGTGAGTGCAGAAAATTAATTTATAATGATATGGTTTTGTAGAGCTAAAGCTTTTATTATTATTATTATTATTATTTTATTATTATTATTTATTTTGTCAACCAGTTGGGTGTAGTGTAGTGCTCTTTGGTCAAGATTATTGGGTTCAACATTGGGGGTTTGGATCTCAATCCGTGTAGTACACCCCCCTCCTCCTGACCCCCAGCCACCACCATCCACCCAACACCCAAAGGAATAGCAGGAAGAGACATGTCAAAAATATCCAAAATGTTATACATACCCCAATTAGTTCAGTTGAATAGAAATCCTAAATCACTCCTAACCCCTAATCAAGAGCACTACTTGGTGTGTGGAACAAGGGAATCTATACCCTGCATAGTGCACTAGCATTCCATTTTACGCTAATTGGGATTCAGTGCTGGACCAGTTAGTTAGCTATTCATTAGGAAGCTTGAAATTGCACATCATTTTATAAAGTGTAAGCCACAGCATATTCCATAGCATCCTCTCGCTTTGCAACAAAAACTTGAATGAGCCAACAATAGAAAATGCCCCCAAACCCAAGAGGAATGATATATTTGTACACCATCTGAGGTAATTACGATATGCTAAATCACTCACTCACTCTTTCATTGTCTATACTGCTTTATCTTGTATGCAGGGTCACAGGGGCCTGGCGCCTATTCCAGGAGACTTAGGCCATATGACGTGTGACATCAATCACAGGGCACATGCACACAGACACTCATGTGCTACGAGCTCACACTATGTGCAATTTGGGAAAATAAATTAATCTGCATGTCTTTTGACGATGGGAAGGAAACCGGAGTACCCGGATGAAACCTACCAAACACAGGGAGGACATGCAAACTCCATGCACACATACCCTGAGGCGAGAATCGAACCTAGACCCCGGAGGTGCAAGGTGAAAACCACTTCGTGACCACTACGTGATTTATTATAGGCTAATAGGCTATGATAAATCAAACTTTGCAAATTAATATCCTTATCATCTTCTTCATCCATTTTCATAAGCTTGTTTGTCTCTGAATAAATTACAAAGTCTACACAACAAACTGCATATGAAAATAATCAACAGAACAGAAGATGTAAAATTTATGTGTGTGACCAAGCATCAGGTAATCCAGTATTTATGTGTCATGCTTCTGTCCAGTCTGCATTACAGAGAGGGGGATTTTACCATCAAGGGGATTTTTCCCTCTTACAAATAACTGACAGTGAGACATTTAGTTGCTATGTAATCTGTAAGTGTATGGTTTAAACAGCACAGTCAATGCAATTTCACTTTTTTATTCTTTTAGGCCAACATTATAGTCTGTAATTGATAAAAAACAATAACAAAAACAGCAATTTTGTGAGCGATCAGGGGCAAGGCTGTCTAATTATGTATGCAGAGTTCAGGCATGATAAATCAACCGTAAACTACAGGCTTGTTGTGGCAGGTCTTTGAATATAAACAGGGCAATGCCCTGAAATGTTAGAGCTATAGCCCTGCAAAATTTAAACTGTCGAAATGGCAAAAAAAAAAAAAAAAGGTAATAGGTATTCCAGCCAGGTATGACTTCTGCCCGCTCTAGTACTAATATAACTTTAATGTGTTATCACCTTTTAAAGTTTCTTTTAAACTAAATTTTCCATCCTTCTTCTGACCAGCATCTGAGAAAAATACAGCAATTACTGTAGGACAAGACCTACAGAAAGGCATTAACGGAAGGCAGTAAGCGTGAAAAAAACATTCCTAGTTCAGATGGAAACTAGACTGATATATTTAACTTCCATGCCAGATCTTTCTTCGTCTCCTAACATGCAAGACAATACCATTGCTGCCGTTTCCACTCTAACGGTTTGACCACAGCTCATGTCAGGCTGGTTTTCTGACAGCCCATGAAGCTGGAGCATTTCGACTGAAGTCTGAGCCTCCAAATTACTCCAGGTGCCCACATGTATGGGAACAAAATTTCTATTCTGTTCTTACCAGCATCTTCAAAACTTACAATAAACAACATAAATATACTTTCACATTTTTTTTCAAGCAGCTTGAATATGCAGTTTTTTTTTGTTTTTTTTATGACAAATTTTAGTACACATTTTTTTACAATCCTACTTTTACAATGACCATTTCTTGAATTCATGATTTATTATGTACTAGGCATGACACCTCAGATCATTCTTATTATGTTCCTGTAATAAAATGCACTGCCCAACCTTAATAGCTATTGTTGGCAAGCTACTGATAGATAGTAGATGTCTAGATCTTTATTACTGCCAAGCTGTTAATAAATAAATATTACTAAACACTCTCATCTAATATTTATTGTATAATAGCTGTTCATTCCCTGGTCAAAAAAAAAAGGTGCAGATGTCATTTAGTTTCATTTAGATTTCATTTAGTCATCTTTAGCTTTAATTACAGCACACAATGTTGTGGCCAGTTCATGTGAAAATGATTCCTCATGCTCCCAGAAAAACCCTTTCACAATTTGTGTCCTGGAATATACCCATTACATCAGGGAAGAAAAACTCCATAGATGTGATAACCTGGTCATTCAGTACACTCAGGTCATTAGGTGACTTCATTTTATTGCCACATAACGGTGAGCTGAGCCTAGACTTGACTGACCTCAGATCATAACACTGCCTCTACAGGCTTGTATACTGTACTCTATGCATGATCAACCTGATGCACCCATCACTCCCATATAGGGTAACTTTGGACGCATCAGACCAAAATCCCCCTTTTTTATTGCTCCAAAGTCCAATCGTTTTGCTTCCTAGCTTGTTGAAGCCTTTTATTCTGATTAGTCTCAATAACAATTGGCTTCCTAATGGCCACATAGTTGTTTAGTGCATATAGAAAAGCTCTATTAAACAAAGGTTTTACTGTTGATTTTTTTTTTTACCTTGAGACTTCACCAAGTGATCGCCATTCATGACTTCTTTTTTTCATTTATACTTCAGTACTATAATTCCATGTTTTAATTTTCATGTCATAATGTATTGAAGGGTTCTTAACCCAGTACCAATCATTTTAAATCTTACTTGTTTTCTTTGCTTGATACAGCCCAATAATTTAACCCTTCGGAAATGGTGACTTTTTTCCAGCCAGGCAGTGTATTATATAATAATATTATGACTCGCCATTGTTTTAAAATATTTTATTTCTGTTTTACATGAAGTACTCTAAGGTTGCTAGGATGTTCGAGAAGCAGAAAGCACGCGAAAGACTCTGTGACCTTCCTTGCTAAATGAGCTTTGAAGCTCCAAATGTCAGAGTATCCCATATTGCAGTAGGAGATGGTCATGCTATTAGCCCAGCTCAGCAGAGGTGCAAGCTTGTGACAAACCCAATGTGTCAGAGCATGCAAGAATCTCCTGGAGGTTGTGTCATCACACCATGCATTAAAAAGAAGAAGAAGAAAAAAAAGAGCCCTCGACAGAAGTAAAATTCCTTTTCAACACCCTGGTGAAGAATCCGGAAAAGGCTATTGCAATCTCAGCCCTGAAAAAAAACTTCTGCTACAGCACAGTAAAATGTTTATCTCACAACATGCAAAAAGACTTTCAACAGAAGAGATAGAAGAACATGTAGAGTCCTATAAGGCTCACCCAATATAGATGTAATTACCCTCAAATTACAGCTGACATTTTACTCTTTAACCCCATGATCATTGTTTCATTTTACGTATCACTTGTAATCTAATGTGAAGCGAAGAAATTGTTCCATTATAGAGCATATCTCAGTTCCAGTCCTTGAGAACTGCACAGCTTAATGTCTTCCCTGCAGCAGAAACCTAATTATCAAGTTAATTATCAAGCCCTTCGTGTGCTAAATCAAGTGTGTAAGACCACTGGAAACACTTTTTCTGGAATGGGATTCAAGCAGTAGTGTATAGCTGCATTTGCAAACCAGTGGTGTAAGTCTTAAGCTGGATAAATGTAATGTTTGCCCCCAAACCTCTGCTTGGTTGGAAGTTAACTGCTCTTTCTAAATGAAAATCTGGCCATTAAAATGTTGACAGAAGTATTGCTTCAGCAAAACAAAATGACTTAAATGTTTAAAAAATGTTTAACTCTTAAAAAGAAAGTTTGGTGTTATAGAAAATAGATAGATTATTATACATAGACTATCTATTTATAAAAAGACTTATACAAGTCAGCAATGGGGCGTGGAGAAAGGGGAAGTGAGGTGTATTTAAAGTGTGGTGCTAATGAGGGTCAGGTGTGTGCTCAGAACTTAGGTGATCGGGAACGAAGGCTGAGGGTGGAGCCTGGTGTTTCCGTGACAATATCCTTCTGCGACTGGCGGACTTAAACACACCGTGACTGGGAGAGCTGGTGAATGAGAGTTAGTGAAATGAACAAAGGTGAAGTTGTTTTAAATTCTTACTGGTACTATGTATCCAAAAGGTGAGGAGAATAAACCATGTCCTCTCAAATCTCAAAAGTTTCTCTAAGTTAAAGTAAGTTAAAGTTCTTCAGCTCTGTTAACCCGGATTCCAGGGTTAAGTCATTCTGGCCTCATGTGGTTTTTACATTTTTAATTGATGTTATGTCTATGTTACTAAAATAAATTAAGTTTGTAATGCACTCAATTAGTTTAACATAAACATACCAATTGTACCATTATTTATTTTTGTTCAACTAAAATCTAAATTCTGCCCTAATTTGAGGAGAAAATGCAATGTACCCTACAGTAGAGGTCGGGTCTCGGGTTATATTAAGTGTATGAAAAGATAAGGGTACTATGAGGGTCCTAAAAGTTATTATAAAGGTCTACTTCAGCAACAGCAAAGGGTACTATTTTAGTAGGTGGTGTGATTATAGGTTTAATAGTAGATGGTTGACCTGAAACTGTTTTAAAATATATATTTATCTATTTCTAAAGCTTATTAGTTGAGGACTTTATAACAAAACTTTATGTTTAAGTAAGAACTTTATGCATGTGTCAGTTTCTTCTCAGTTTCGTAATGTTTTTACACTTAAATACATTTACGATCACATTTAGTGTGGTCACCCATCATACAAACTACCTAATGTCTAGAAGCAGCTAATGTTTTTTTTTTTTTTTTTCTCCATTGTTTTGTTTTAGATCAGGTAGATTTGCGCTTGTTAATACAGAGAACATACGGAGAGTGTCTATATGCCAATGTTCAGGCATCCATCAGATATCCGTGAAATGAACTCCTACTGTGCAAGCCTGAGTATAACTTTTTAATTCTCCACAATGCACGTACGCTAGCTAGCATTGCATAAGCCGTGTAGTTGACAATTATTTGACAAATGCCAGGTACTTGACACTTATTAGACTGAGAAGACATATGCTTTTTTTATTACATCACCAATTTCACATCATTTGACATATTGATTTGGTTCTTTTCTGAAAAAGAAGTGAAAAGAATCATGTGTAAATGTAATTAGGCATATAATTTGGTCTTGTCTATTTCAGTCAAAAAATCCTTTTTTTTATCCAGGAAAAACTGTGTTCTCAACAACTTGTTGATGTCTTGTATTAGGGTCTTCTGCGTTAGTGTCTCAACAGGAACCACCTCCTAACTGCACTATGTGTGATTAACAAAACTGCAGTGGTCAATAACAGAAATGTCAAAAAGCTCAGGACTAACAAGAATATGTAGTGATGAAGATGATGTGTTAATTAATTAATTTCTTTTTAAATATAGACTGTCAAAAAATTGGTGTAGAGGTGATTAATACATCTAATCATCTTATTATAATTGGATTGAATGAAAATGTGAAAAACTGTCACTTTTGCAAAAGTACTGTAGGATTTATTTGTTACATATGAGGAAAATTTCAGACTTTGTACAACCAGGGTTGCCAGATCTAAATGAAAAGGATCCCCAAAACACATGAGGGACTCAAGTCAAACCAGGACTTTTGATTGTACAGAATAACAGAACAAAGTTATGACTTTATTGCTCTATATAATCCCCTGCTACACATATGCACTTATCCCAGTGTTTAGCCACTAGTGCTTGGTCAGAGCCAAGGTCTGACTTCCTGCTTAACGTCTGAAACACTAGCCTCACAGGAACTCCTTTAACGCCATAACCATGTGAAAATGGTTTGGGATGAGGCCAGGACTGTATGGGAGATGTGGAAATAACTCCCATAGGGGAATGTGCAAGTGGTGTTGGTGAACGATTGTGTGTTCAGTTCGCACAGACAAATGAGTCGCTTCCACAAGTTGGCCTTGGATTCTACAATGATGACTACAGTGGGCTCCGTGTCACCATCATTATCCAATGACGTACGCTTAAAACACTATTCAAATGTTTTACTGCGACTAAGAATCTCATACTTTTATTGTTAAAATATTTGTTGTAATATTATTTTTAAAATTGGCTTCCGTTAACTATCCAACGTTTCGTTGTTTACTTTATTGTAATCAGCTGGACTTTCCATTTCTCCAAACGTCTACACTGATCTGAAATGCACAACCATGCTGTCGACAAGTGCACTCTGCCTTTTTCCATGTGCACATTGATGATACTGTACTTTTAAGCTTGTCCGCCATTTGTGTAAACAAAATCACACAGAATGCACCCCGATTGCACCTAAAAACAGGCACATGTTAGTACCTCTGCACCCCTCGTTGATGTGGACGATAATGACAGGTGACATTCTGGTCATCATGGGGAAACCAGCACTCTCAGCATGGATTCACTTCACACACACACACACACACACACACACACACACACATACACGCTTCTCCCACCAGGAACACACCATATAGGACGACAGCGTTGTTATATGTTGCTTATAAGCAGAATGGACTATTAGGAATAATGTAATAAATTGCAGAGTATACAAAACAGCCCATAAGATGCACAAAAGGGGGATTTTGTATTAGTATACTGTTACATGGAGGTTGTAATGGTTGTTCGCAGGAAGAGGAAAAGAAATGGGTTAAACCTGTGGCTGTGGTAATTTCTGTCACTAAGCTCATTTACTTGTCTAAACGTAGTACACTTTAAAAGATAAAAAGGGCATATCAAGCCATCAAGTCAATGCCTCTTAAGATTTTCTTTTTTCTCTAGAGCCTACAAAAACGATTCAAGGAAAAACACAATTGGAAAATCTTCCAGTTTAAAAAGACATAAAAAACACTTAAACACCACAAACGCATCTTTTGTGAGGAACCTTAATTAAAAAAAAAACACTGGACTGTGATAAATGCCTAAAAGGTACCGTAATGTTTCAAAGCTACATCCTTGACAGTTATGGGCTGCAAAGACCCCGGTGAAGCAGCAAAAATCAAAGTTCTTAGGGAACTACTAATAAAAACAATCCACCACTTTTTAGCTTAAAAGGTCATACGGACTAGATGTCCACATGTCCTGGGATTACATAAAACAAGGAAGATGTAACTAGGTTTTTTGGATGGGTGCTGGATTTTTTTCAAGGGCGTGGAACACACTGGACAGAGCGACATACTGTAACAGTGCTGATTATGAAAGCTTTGATTTCACAATATTAGAAACATGTACACTTAAGAAAAAAACCTAAAAACTATGATTCAGATATTCAGAGCAAGCAATGTTTTGATTAGAACAATTTTATCTCAATATTGAATTTAAACTTAAAATTTTAAGTGAAATTTGCCTTGAACAACATAAAATAGTCAGTTGTTGTAACTCATTCCTACATCGTCTATACCTCTTTATCCTGTATTTAGGGTTGCAAGGCAACAGTGCTAACCACTACACCATGTGCCACCAGATGTTGTAACTGTCTTTTTTTATAGTACTTTTAGTTTGCTACACATTTATGCCCAACAAAAGTGATCCTTTCTTAAACAAAACGAGGAAACATTCCTTACACATTTCAGTCCATACTGCATTGACAGCATCATGCAGTTGCTGCAGATTTGTCAGCTGCACATCCATGAGCTGAATTTCCCATTCCAACACATCCCAAAGGTGCTATATTGGATTGAGATCTGGTAACTGATGAGGTCATTTGAGTACATTGTTATGCTCAAGAAACCAGTCTGAGATGATTTTAGCTTTGTGACATGGCCTATTATATTGTGGTCATAAAGGGATTGGCATGGTAGGCAATTTAATGGCATTAAAATCATGCTCAATTGGTACTAAGGGGCTCAAAGTGTGCCACGAATCTATCCCCCACACCATTACTCCAGCAACCTGAAATGTTATTACAAGGCAGGATGGATCTAAACTTTCATGTTGTTTATGTCAAATTCTGACTCTACCTTCCGAATGTCACAGCAGAAATAGACTGGGCAAAGTTTTTCCAATCTTCTCTTGTTTCTTCAATCTTCTCTTCTCTTGATTGTAGTGAGCATATGTGAAATGTAGTCTCACTTTCCTGTTCTTAGTTGACAGGAGTGGCACCCGGTATGGTCTTCTTCGGCGGTAGACCATCTGCTTCAAGGTTTGACATATTGTGCATTCAGAAATGCTCTCTGGCATACCTTGGTTGTAACGAGATGTTATTTGAGTTAATGTTACCTTTATAATGTGCCCATTCTCCCCGATTTCTGGCATCAACAAGGCTGCTCTTTTACAGACCATTCTCCTCAGAGACCTCAGGGACGGTTGTGCATGAAAATCCCAGTAGATCTGTAGTGTCCAAAATTCCCCCAAGGTTGGGAAGATTGATCACATCCAGTATGCGGACATTAGTGCCAAATGGGTGAGCCCTTTCAGTATCATGGTGCTGAGTGCAGAGAAAGACCCCTCAGATGCTACAACAGAAATGGGAAGCAACAGACATAGTGCTGGGCGGTGGGGGAGCAGTGGTCAGGTGCTCCGCCACCTCTAAAGTCTATGACATAGAGGTATCTAATTTTTATTTTTATTTTAAAGTGTTTTATCCTGGACAGCACCACTTTGGATTCTGAGCCCAACCGAGGAATGCTGGTTGAAAAGCAGGAATACACCATGAATATTATGCCTGTTCACTGCAGGGTATAATATATGCATTTTTCCTAATTCCATGTTTTTGGCAATGTGGCAATAAGAAAGACAGAAATAACAGAAACCTGAGCTCAGGATTGAACTGGAGGTCCTGTGAGGTGTCGATGTGACTTGCAGCATCAAAGGTAATTCACTGTATTATTAAAAATAATAACACAATGCAAGCAAGCATTTTTTTTCTCTCTTTGAAGCTTACAAAGCTTCTTCTATTTAGCAAATAATTTAATATTTCATCATTAAATTTATGAAAATGTACTTTTCCCAGCCAGACAGTTTAATGATGGGGTGTTGTCCTAATAAACCTCCAATTAGGAATCTTTGTAACTGGCAGATCAATTTAACTACAGTAACAACAGAGCTTGTAAATACCATCAAGCGTAATTAAAATGTCGAACTTGTTTACACGCTCATTTAAGTAAAATCAAAAGCCTTAGCAATGTGTCTGGTGTGTGTTTCATGCAGTTCGAGTCCTTAAACTGTGGAACAGGATTCAGCACACAATATTTAATTTATACTCTGTTCTCTGCCTCTGTGGAAAAGGGTGAGTCACATTTGTTTAATTGCTCTTTTAAAAGTTCTTAGCTCCTTTTGCTGAGAAAGTGGAGAAAGGAAAAAAGAAAAGGAATGAAGGGTGGGAGAAATAAAGATTTCCCAGATCACGCATTGTTGCTCACTGAAAAATCAAGCACTAGTACAGTACTCCCTATGGCTTTGAATGTAGAATGAATCTCTGTAGAGTAAAATCCATATGTTTGGATATCTCAGTCACTCATCGTCTATACTGCTTTATCCTGTATACAGGGTCATGGGGGACCTGGACCCTATGCCAGGAGACATAGGGCATGAGGCAGGGTACACCCTGGATGGATTGCCAATCTATTGTAGGGTACACACATGCACAAATTCACAACATGGGACCATTTGGGAATGCCAGTTAGACTAATCTGCATGTCTATGGACTGTGGAAGGAAACCGGAACGCCTGGGGAAAACCCATTCAAACACTTCATGCACCTGAGGTGGGAATTGAACCCTGATGGTCCAAGACGACAGTGCTAACCACTACACCACCATAGTTGGATGTAAATTATAACATTTATATATCCCAACTTTGGGAAACACTGCTATAGACTATTCCATAATCACTCACTCATTCTCTTTACCGCTTATCTTGTCCAAGGTCACGGGCTGTATGTCTTCAGACTGTGGAGGAAACCGGAGTACCCTGAAAAAACCCACCAAGCATGGGGAACACATAAAAACTCCACACACACAGACCGCAAGTGGGAATCAAACCCCTTAAACCTGGAGATGCGAGCCAACAACTACACTAACATAAAGCTAGTATTACATACAGTATCTGATCATTTTAATAAACTGCAATTACATTTCAGTGAGCAAGAAATCACCTCCTTTTCTTTGTGGTCCTCCAGTACCATTGCAACTGCTTGTAAACAACACCTGCGTCGCAACGTCACCGCTGAAGTCTCAACGTAAACTACGCAAACATATTTTATATTTAAAGCAAAAAACATCTTCAATCGACCTGTCTATAAAGAAGGATGCCATCACAGTCAGTATTGAAAAGGCCTGGCTAAATATTTTAGAAAATGGCAGCTTTGTTATGGTAACACTGTCATATAGGGACGCTAGTTTCATCTCGTGTGGGTGCATATGGAGGAACTTTTCCGAGCTCTTTTTAAAGTTTTATAACACTATCACCTGTTTGCGTTTATAATTTTATTTCATTCTCATTTTTGCCAATGTTGTCACAGAACACAGCTCTGGAAGTGGCTGGCAAGCAAGTAAGATACAGACAGACCAAAAGATGAGATGCTAAGCAACTGAAGCGTAGCAAGACAGACAGAGTAGAGCGAGAGATATATATACAATATGTGCTAGTTCTTCAAATTAACCTTACTTTAAATGGCTGACAGTAAACTTGGAGAGGAGAGAACCCACGCTGCCCTGATTGCTGTTCCTGCTATTAATTTTTTTTATCTTTTCATGCCTAGAAAGATAGTTCTGCTTTCTTTTTCACATCAAAGTTTAGTTAGTTTAGTTAAAGTGGTTTTGGTACATAAGTATTTTATCAGTTTTAAGAGTACTTGTATGAGTAGATCTCAGACTTTTATTCAAGTTTTTTTAACTTGTATTCATTGTTTTATTATTATTATTATTATTATTATTATTATTATTAAAATTAATCTACTTGTGGTGCTTATTTGCATATAGTTTCCCTTGTAATCTTTTTCCTTAATCTCCTCATCACATTTTCAGAATGGGTAATTCCATAAAATGACAGATTTTGCTTGATTTACTGTATGGATCCTTTTCTAAGGAACATAAGATCGAGGAATCAAGCATGCATCAGTTTGAGTTTTTGAATGTACCTTAATGCATTTGATATGGGTGGCCAGGTCTACTCCGTAAATTGAATATCGACTTTATAAACCAGGACGCTGATGTCCTCTACTGCTGCATGGATGGTATTTAATCCATAAATCACACACGTATTCAGTAAAGGCAGTGGTAGCTCAGGAGTTAAAAAGTTGGACTACTAATTAGGGTCATGATTTCAAATCCTAGCACTGCCAAGCTCCTGCTGCTAGGCTCTTGTGCAAGGCTCTTAACCATCAACTGCTCAGTTTTATTAAAAAATGAGATAAATATAAGTCGCTTGGGATAAGGGTGTCATAAAGTGCCATCAGTGCAAATGTAAATGATGTGTTGTATAGTAATAGAGTGAGCATCTGCATGTGGAGCATGACCTTCAGGTGTGCGCATGTTTTAAGGGCTGCTTGCTGGATGCTGAAGTCTAATGAAACTCATCTATACAACCTACACAAGAGCAGCTTGTAGTCCAATTGCATACATTATTAACAATGCATGAATAGATTTTTCTTTTTTTTTTCTTCTCCTTTTTTTTTTTACAGTTTGACCTTGCTCCTTTCTCCTCTTACTGTTGGCTTCCTGCAGAAAACGATGTGGAGAATTGGATGTCATTTTGACTTAACTGAACATTAAAAATAAAAAACTAAAAACATGGACATCATTGTATATGTCTGAAGGATTCATTGTATTGTTTTTTTGTACACGTATGCACTCCTATATTTAGGCTCACACAATTTTCTTTACTCCTCATATTGGTTTCTATTATAGAGCTGTCCTATGTTTTTGCAGCTTTTCTCAGTTCCATTCATCAAAACATCTCACGAGGTACAGAGGACATATGATGACATATAATGTCTATGAGGTATTCATAATGAGGTCCATGAAACCTTCAATGATTTCACACCTTATGTTGTTTTCTGTTAGTGTGCTGTCCTCTATTTGGCACCTTTTCTCATTTCGGTTCGACCAAACGCTTGGAAACATTCAATTTATTATTCCTCTGAAGAATCACACTGCTACTGTATATTCATTTGGCAGTTCTAAATTAATTAATTAATTCATCCATTCTATGTACAGGGTCACAGGGGGCCACAAGGTGGGGTACACCCTGGACAGGATGCCAATCTATCGCACACATACACACTACAAGGCAATTTGGGAGCAACAAACCTAACCTTCAATGTCTTTGGACTGTGGGAGGAAACCTCCAAGCACAGGAAGAACATGCAAAATCAACGCACACAGACTCTGCCCTGGAGGTGCCAGGCCACAATGACAACCTCTACACCACCTCGTCACCTGCAGTTCGAAATGCAAACAATTACGTAGTTCTAGTCAAGCTGATTCTTTTACTTCAATTTTGAAAATTAGGCTTTCTCAATATGTTTGTTTTCTGAAGCTTCCCTGTGAACAATTAAGATTCCAGCTTGGTAGTGGTCTCCCAACAATTACTGAGGTTAAAGAAAGTTTAGACAAACTCTCTTTCTTTCTCTTAGGCATTTGTGGGATTCACAGTGTATGACTCACCAGATAATTACCCACAGAGCTTGTTCTAATGAGGCCACTCTGATAATTAACTAGAGGATATAATATGTACTCCTGCATGTCTGATCTCGACTCAGATTTGACCTTTGTGGAGTCAAGGCTAAGCTTTGGAGACACTCAAAACACTGGGCCTACCTGATGTAACTCAGTAACTTCAATGATCCCCACATTAGGTCAAGTCTGATGCTAAATCGATCACTGCTGAATCACTGCTGTGTCTTCTCCACTTTCTGGAAGAGTGGAAAGGAGGTCAGTTAAAAAAGAATTAGAATGCCAGTTTAGAAGATGCAGTGCAACAACACAGCAGAAAAAACAGTGATATAAAATGGAACCATGTTATTTGCATTCTGTTGTCTTTGCTCTAGGTGAAGCCCTGGTGATTAACTGAGTGTCGTCTTTAGATTTAATTATGCTGGAAAATGTTTTTTTTTACTTTTTACTTATGTTTAGTGATATATAATATAGAACTTTAAGTTTACAGTAGGGTGCCTCTAGGGTCACAGTTTCAATTCTTAGTTTGGATTACTGTCTGTGTGGAGTTTCACGTTATTCCCTTCATCCATATAAATTTCTCTCACTCTGGATAGGTCTTGAACTGATAAGAAAGGAGCGAAGATTCAGAAAAATAGTACATTTACTTGATTTTTTTTTTCCCCTCAGGGAAAATACCATCACGTCTGCCTTTTGTAGACCACAAGTAACACTGCCAGTAAAGACTCTACATTGTAGAGATTTGTACCAAATTCTAGGAGAGCGATATTCTTGAACAATTGATTTTATAACCTTCTCTGAAAGTGAAGCTCTCTGTTCATAGGGTGTTCCTTTTAGATAAACTTAAAAATGCTTTATGGTTTAGATTTAAACATTGTTGGTGATAACCCAAATATCTCCAACCAACCATGTAAAACATGGATTATATTTAATCAAATGCAATGTTTTGCACTGATTTACAGTATACGGTTCATTCTGGATCCAGACAGTTTAGAGAGAACAACACAAATTGTCAATTGTTAGTCATAATACATTTTAGTTTGACATTTTTACATACATATTTTTTGCTTGTTCATGTCCAAGGCAAAGCAAATGTATACCTATAGGTGTAAATTAAAAGCTTCAATAATGAGCATTATACAACAGAGAATAGTCATATACTGTACAATAAGGTTGAAATTTAAAAAAAAGGAAAGACAAAATACCTAGTATGTCGTACTGTACAATACACAATAAAATAGAATATAAAGCTCAGTGCCAGAATGCTAGCACTCAATTAAATTCACAAGAAGTTTTTTTATTATTATTTAAATTGTATATGTTTAGGTCCTACACATTGCAAGCCAATTATAATAAATTCTACTTAGTAAACTTTAGACAACTTCACTTTCAAAATTGCCAACTTCTTTCCTATTGTACATACTTACTATATTTAATTAATTCCTAAAAGAATTATATGCTTCAGGGTGATTAACTACAGTACTGTATATTCAGCTTAAATCTTTTTGGGTTTTGTGCTCCTTGGTAAAATAATAATTCATAATAAATAAAACTATTCATTGGAGTTTATTGTTAAGTACAGTATAATGACAAAAATTTGAACAACAATAATGGTGCTAAGGGTCAGTGTAATCTACAGCACATGACCGTCTTTTAACTTGAGGTGATAAAAATTCCTTTTTTTTTTCCCTCCATGTTCTCCAAGTTCTCAGAAATTTGAATCGTGGGATATGCCTGTCATCAAGGAGGAAACATCTCCATTCACTCTTGACTTCATTTTATTGCCACATAGTGTTGCCGAGCCTAGACCTGACCAACTAAAGCAACCACAGAACAAAACACTGAGGCTTGTACAGTGGCCACTATGTACGATGGATGCCTTGCTTCATGCGCTTCCCTTCTTACCCTGACACAGACATCACTCTGGAATAGGGTCAATCTGAACTCATCAGACCAAATGACATTTTTTTAATTGCTTCAAAGTCTTTATGCTCCCGAGTAAGTTGTGTATGTCAAAATGTTCTTAAATTCAACCTACTTGTGATTTCTACTGTCACTTTTGGAGGAACGTTGTTTCGTTTCACTGTGTACTAAACTGCACACTATATGGTTGAAATGACAATAAAAGCCTACTTGACTTGTTTTCACATGACTTGACTTTTGTGTTTACGTGATCTCAGATCACAATCAAATCTCTTTTTTTTTCAAACCACATTTCTTCCTCTTCAATTTCAATGTTTGCGCTGCTTGATGCAGGCCAGGAATTTGTCCCATTTGAAATTGCAATTTTTTTTTTTACCAGGCAGTGAACCCAAACCTTAAAATTGAGGTTGTCTTTTAAACAATGATAATGAAAATGACAAACAGATACAGGACTGGCGGGTTTATGGGAAATGCTTTATCCACCCATCCTTGTGGTTAATGCCCAGAGAAGCATAACTAATGCAAGTTTCCTTCTAGTTCACCGAATTCATAAAATGTTGATCTTGATGGAGAGATAGTTGATCCCACCTGTTTCAGAGCCTGTTGATCAGCTGAGCACTGTAATAATACTAAAATCACCAGATTAAGTCATAATAAAACTATACTCGGTTCACTTTCCAGACCAGAAGGGCTAGGGACCTGGACAGTGTTCTAGAACACACAAGCACACATATTTTAAGTGCTTGTAAATTAGCCAAAGAATTGATCTTGAGACAGTGCAAAACGGCAGATCAAATCATAGACTAAAATGTTAATTGAAAACTGCTGACCTTCCTGTTTGCATTTTTGCTCATTGCGAATTGATAAATCATGTAGCGGTGAAGCAGAGCAACAGTTCCATTGTATTAATTGTATTACTGACATTATGTACGTGACTTCTGTTTTTTTCTTACAGATTATAATGTCTTCAGGAAGAGCAGTCAAACACAATCACTTAGTTTCGACCCAGATTGTTTTGTCTCCATGGTAGTGTTAATCACTGATAATTAATGGTATCTCACATATAATTAGACTGTGCTCTTGAGAGGGCGTTTAGCTTCCTGAGAATTTTTCAACCATGTACCTTCAGTCAAATGTCAAAGCATGTAGTACATGCTACTTAATACCGCTGTGCTATGTGTTTATTTTATTAGGTTCTAGACCATCAATTAAAGGAGATACATAATGTCAGTAATACACTCTGAAACGCTAGAGTAAATACCGCTTATTTGTATGGGCATATTTGTTATGTGCTTAGCAATTTCAGTAAAATTGTGTTAGGGGTTGCTATAATGTGAAAATCCCTATGAAAAGTGCAGAGATTTGTGAAGCACCAACATCACAGCAGAACATTGCAAAAGCCATTTCAATAGTGTTTAATAACAGAACAATTTGGGTTTCAAATCTTAGTGATAACGGTCAGGCTAGACTGTTTCTACAGTCATGTTCAAAAGTCAGTACCCCCTCTTTTATTTCCATTTTTTTTTTGTGTAAAAACATAATAAAAATCGTAGCGGGTTTCAGTATTATCTTGAAGATGATTTTATTACATTATTACATAGTTAGTTATTACAACACATAAAATTAAAAGAGGGTGTGCTAACTTTTAAGTATGTCTGCCAATCATGACTGCCTTATTTTTATTATTTCCCAGGTTTTGACCACATACAATGTCATACTAAGGAAATTTAATTAAGCAATATTTAATAGCTAAAGAACTTGTAGTATCACTGGAGCACCACCCAATGGTGCACCACTCTATTTTGTTCTTACTGTGCATGCGTGGACCAGTAGACCAGCATTTCCCAGGACGTTAGCTGAGATGACACGGACCTCATGAATGGCCTCCAAGAAGTCCATATCATGTGATTTTTTTTCTTGTGCTACAGTACGCAAAGAAGGAGGTGTACAGGACAAAGGCTCGCACTGGAGAACTTGGAGGCACGGATTCAGGAGCTTCTCAGCAATATCCCAAATGACTTCCTTCATCCCAAATGACTTCTTTCATCCCCGGCCATTTGAGGAAACTCATTGATGCCACCATGTTGAAATTTAAAGATTTGCTTTCATTTTGACATGTAATAAATTGCATATACAATTTGTTTCAATAAATTTTTATTAAAAATATGGACTTTTTTAAATGCCTTGTTACTTTCCATCCACCCTGTAGATGCAGTGTAAACAGCAAACATTGGTCTTAATGTTACAAAATGCAATGACACTGTAAGATACCATTGTTGGTGAGTTTAGTGGACTTTAGTGGAGACTAGTTAGCCTTATACGAGATGATAAGAGCAATCATGTTAAGCATGAAGTGAAAACTTTGGAAACTGATCTTTTTGTTTAGAGTGCACATTACAAAGGAGGAAGTGCTAGAACTAGCAAGCTACAGTAAGTATCTCATTAACATTTCTTTCTCTTATTTAACATCATTAACATTACAGTATTTAATATTATAGAAGTACTCTGAGCTGTAACATCAGTTTCTGTTAACTAATTGCTTGTCTGGTAATATTTGATGTAGTCCTTTTTTATTGTTTTTGGTTTTGAATATTATAATTTGAAATATAGCTCAGGCCAGAGAGCAGGGTCAGCCATTATACAGCATCCAGGGAGAAATTGACTTAAGGACCCAGCAGTCAGGCACATCTGGTACAGGACTCGTTAACATTCTAGTCATCACCGTTGAAATTCCCATTTCCATAAAATGCAGAATAAAAATGTAAATATATCTAAGGTCCTGCGGAAACACAGTGTTGCAGGGTTTGATGTTTGCTGCCTCATAGTTCCAGGGTCCCTGGTTAGACCTTTACCATGTTCTCCCCATGTCTGAGTGGGTTTCTTCGGAATTCCCTGGTTCTCTCCTTCATCCTAAACACATGCCAATAAATAGCTGGACTATAAATGAATGTTTGACTGTCTGTGTGTCCGTAGTGCTTTGTGCTGGACTGGCATCCTATCCCATTAGGATGTTCCTAATTTGAGATTGGTTCCAGATTCACCATGAGACCAATGTAAAATGCTTACTGAGGATGAATGGATGAATGAATGAATCAATGAATTTGAGGCTTAGATGAGAGTGCATCCTCAGTTTTTGCTCCCTTGTCAGTTAAATGAACCAATAGTCAATATGTTCCGTAACTTGATGATATTCTGACTGATACTGTCCTGGCCCTGCTTTATGTTGAAGTACTCCATCTTCATCTTAGCCGTCACTGGGTTGACAGTTTGGGCACCTTCTTGGCTTCTTTGCCTCAGCTTCAGCTCTGTTTTATGGCTGCTTACTCAGTGCAGCAATGATGTCTGCACTGCCTTCAGATTCATTAGGTTTGTGTTGGAGTCAGGGCAGCTGGGATGAAGAATGTGCTGAAACATGAGTTGTCAATCCTGTCTGTACATCTTTATTAGAAATGATGTAAGTTGGGGCTTCAAGGATTGACCATGAGTAGATTCACCAAAACATAAATGAAAGATGGTGCACAACAGAAAGCTCGAGCTTGCCATCTAAATGAGAGAAGGAGAGGTGAAACAGGGTACAGGGATTGAGAGAAAGAAATACACAATGGTTTGGAGAAAGAACAAAGAAACAAAGGGAAAATGAGAGAAAGACTGACAGTAAAAGGAGAGAAGGTGGCCACAGAGTACAGAAAGGACATATTTAAAAACCTACTGACTAAAATAAAACATTAGACATCAAAAACAAATAAAACAGTAATGGATACACAAGCAAAAATATGTATCTAACCTGACATTTGAGCATAAAACAGAATGAAATCTAGGCTTTGTGCAACTCCAGCATAAAGAAGGCCATTTTTAAAAAAAAAAAACCTACTGTGCAGAAAGATAGAAAGAAATGGAAAATAAACCGATTTTGCTATTATGCACTTTGTGAAGTGGATGAAAATGTTATTCCTGAATACACAAAGCCGGTCTTGCTTCTGCCTGAGATCCAATCATAACATGAAGAGAAAAACAGTTTATTTCACAATAACAACATAATGTACAAAACTGTCATCTTTGCTGGCATTTTAATGTGTGTTTTTTAAAAAACACTCACAATGTAGAACATAGTTTCCATTAACCCCGAATCAAAACTGATATTGATATACAGTATACTGTATAGATCAGCTTTGCATACTGTACTAAAGCACATTGTGCTGTATTATACTGTACAAGGGCATTCAAGTCAAACTGGGACTTTTCTCATGACTTGAGACGTAAACTCTATTGACATTTACAGAAGACTTCAAGCACAGTACAATGATGAGAATTTTAGCCAAGGTAAGACATTGGAAATGTGCAAAGGTTTTAAAGAGGGCGTTGAGGGTCCATGAATGACGATACCGGACGAGGTGGCTCAGAGCCCACTGCAGTCATTACAGGAACTCAACAGTATTTCCACATCACCAGTACAGTCCTCAACTGAAGAGTCCCGGTTTGACTTGAACACACTTCTTACTAAAGTGATGTATTAGAAATTTGAAGCCTTAACACTGATTTCTCTGATTTCAGAGCCTGAGAGAGTTCAGCTGGAACAATAACCTACAGGAGGCACTCTGTGTATGCAGCTATTCTGCCAAGGCAAAATCTCCACAGCATGAAAGAATGCAAAATAAAGGACAGTGCTAATAGAAATCCTGGTTAAGGCCCTGGAGTTGATAATTCTTCTCTCTGTGCAAGCAACTGTGTGCAGATGGCAAAAAAATAAATAATAAACAATAATAATAACAACCAGATACAGTGAAAAATGAACAGATTCAACAGGAAAACACTAAAGCTCACAGAGGGAGAAGACTCACACTAACACTCACACCAGAGGCCATGTTTATCCAGTTTTTTTCTTCTTCATTTGGTAAGAGCAATTTTCCTACCTCATTTTCCCCCCTGTTGTTTTACAATTGCCATTTCAATATTTCACAGAGATTTAAGCTCCTGGGTAATAGTTAAGCCAAGGCTGAATATTTTCATGTTTTTACTTTCTACATACTATATATGCTGGTGTGTGAAAGTGCATTCCTTTTGAGTGTCTGTTTTGCCACAGGTTCTTACATTTGTAAATATTTACTATATTATGTACAAAAATTTTATGCATGTAAGTATACAAGTGGGACATTTATAAAGCTCTATGACACTTACAGTATATACTGCCTTCATAACAACTATCAAAAAAATCTACCTAATGATTTTATTCCAACAGGCTTTCAATGTAATAAAGACCAGTTATGGTTATTCTTTATTTTCAAAATTTCACATAAGATTGTGTTCTACTAAATTTTTAGGTTAAATTACGTTAGGAATTTACTCTATTTGCCTTAATAGCTCAGTTTCAAACCTGCTACAGTATGTCACGTAAACTGTTATATAACGTTGATGTTTGTGACATGTCATCAATTATCATTATGACTTGACTGTCTGAGATCCTGTGTTACTGTATTTTATAAATCCTAAAGTTATCCTGCACATTGTTACATGTTTTTTACTAAAAACAACTACACATAGTGCCTAATTAAACTTTTAAATGCACATTTGACTAACATTTAGTTTGAAGGCATTAACATATATATATATATATATATTTTTTTTTATTTTTTTTTTTTATCCAACATTCTGATTCCACTATCATCCTAGTTAAACTGTAGGTAGATATTTAAGTATTGCAAAAGTTTTAATAAATTCTGTCCCATCAGTTTTGCATGATGTTATGACAAAATCTGGTTGAACAGACATACATACATACAGACAGAAATTTTTAGGACACACTGAAACCTTTTCTGAGAGACTGCTTTTGGGTCCCCAATGTATGGAACATAAAGATATAATTGAAAAAGTGAGTTTTGGCCAATATGCAGACAAAAACTTTTTTTTTTTTATATAGATAGATAATAAAATTATGTTATAATATATATTTTCATACCAATTATGTAGAGGTATTTTAGCGCATAGCACTTGGCCCTCACTTCAGACTGCTGCGAATATGTTTGCCCTAATGACCCATGTTTTATCTCATAGTGATGCTTCACATGGTTTTTAGAACATATGAGACAAACTGCTTAAACTTTGCGCAGAAAGAATTAACACTCATTGATCTGTGCATTCATCTTTGAATGTTCAGTTTTCATAGTGTACATACCTTTTTTGAAGTAAGCCATGCTGTTTTGCACTTTTGTTTCTGTTTCATGAGAATTTTACCATTGTTTCTGTGTCTTTTGCTTACTCCGTGATATAATCTAACACATAACTGTTCATAACTTCACTTTTACTCAACATTTTGATTTTATTTATGGTGCAGTTTTAACTTTAGACAAATATAAAAATTCCATTAAATTCTGTCTAATTCTTTGCGTGATGCTGTGACAAAATCTGGCTGGACATTTATACAGACAGACAGACAAATGTACAGGTTTCAGGTCTATGAAACGTAAAGATATCATTGAAAGATTGAGTTCTGACCAATGTACAAGCAAAACCTGCTTTTATTTATATAGATACAGGGTCACGTCACGGAGGGCCTGGAGCATATCCAAGAAGATTTAGGGCACAAGGCGGGTTACAATCCACTGCAGGGCACACACACACATACACACACACACACACACACACACACACACACGAATTGTACCTGAACCATGGAGATGCTAACCACTACACCATCTGCCACCAGTTTATAGCTCTAACAAATCATAATAAGAATACATACACTGATCAGCCATAGAGTTAAAACGATTAACATTAAAACCGTCTAGGTTTTATATTCCACTTGTGCCACCAGGAAGGTTCTGGTCCCTCAGAGTATGGCTCCATGGGACCTCTGAGGTGTGCTGTGGTGCCTGGCACCAGGACGTTAGCAGCTGATCTTCTGGGAGCAGAAAACCAACCTAAAGTAAAGTTTTTCCTTAGTACCTCACAAAGTGGAAACTATTTTTTTGAGAAAGTACAATTCTGTACTAAGATCCAGTGCAGGAAAGGAAATTCATCATCATCATGTTTCCTTATCACCCTGGTGTTAATCATTTTGCTTAAGGAATTGAAGGCTGAACTGTCATAACCCTGTAGAGTAAGTGTTGTTTACAATGCACCCGTGGATCAAAACTTTCCACAAAATGCCTGTAGGACCCATTTCCTCATACACCAATACATCTTTGTCATATTTTTTAAAGATAACTTATGTGCACAAAGGACTCTACTCATCATGAGGCTGCGGAGCAGAGCAGGGACACATTAATTTGTTTCAATAGAGTAAAGGCTACAGGGATTAAGAGATTCACTGTTCAGGCCCTGTCCAGTGACAAAGCAGTCCTTTCTGTATGAAAAATTCTTATATGATAATATGTTTTTCACATGTGATTTAAGTGAATTATGCCACTAAATTGGAACGTCAACTTAAAAACAGGTTTTAAAATTGCAGCTGATTAGCTTATTATTTTACCTTCAATATATTAAAGGTCCCATGTTGGACTGTTTCTTTAACAACTTAGCACAGGTCTCAGAGCTCCCTCAAAGTGTGTCTGTTAATGCTCCAGCTGAAATACCACTCAGACAATGCGCTTATTCATACTTCAAAACTACCTTGATTTTACTTCTCCTCTGAATTCACAGTTTCAATGTCTATGTAAATGAGCTGCTATTGAGCCTCTTTTCTCCAAAGAACAGCAATGCTAAGCACAGTGGGGTGGGGCTGAGCAACTAGATGTGGGAGGATATCTTCAAGGGATGAAAGTGGTTTTAAATTCTTACTCCTATAAGGCAAAAGGTGAGGAGAATAACCCATGGAGGTGACATAAATGTAAAGCTAGTGCACTATGTATGTTGTTGAATCCCTTGTTCCAAACACCAAGTAGTGCCCCTGTTCAGGGGTTAGATAGGGGTTTGCAATTTACTGTAGTCTTGTGCTAGAAGGTTGTTAGCTGTGTAAACAAGGGGACAAAGTGCTGTTCAAGATGATAACATTAGCAGAAAGTGCTTTCAAGCTTGTTTTGAATGTGGAAATTGGCGGGCAGCTGCTCTCTCCTCTTTCTAACAATGTGTACCACCACTGATTTATTTATTTATTTATTTATTTTTATTTTTTTTGTACCAGTCTATACTGGCCTTGATTCACCAATGGTTACCAATTCTTATATAAGATCACAATTGAGGAAAATCTAGTTGCCTTGTTTAAGCCCTAGCCAATACAAAAATGGAAAAAGGACAGAAAGCAGGGAAATGTTTTTTTTTTTATGTTTTGTTCATACATGGACAGTGATGACCCATTTGTATGTCTAAAAGAAACTAAGATGAAATCCTACCTAATAGGTCCCCTTTAATTATTTTCTCACTCACTCATTTTATATATATATACAGTAGATAGATAGATAGATAGATAGATAGATAGATAGATAGATAGATAGATATTACAGGTGCTGTGAAATAGGTTCACAAACACAAAGGTTATCACGAGCATGGAGCAGTAACTTTAGCATGCAGAGATCTTGTTGCATAAGAAAGCACTTCAGTTCACTTCTGTTTACACTGACAACTGTTTAGCAGGGTGTACACTTTGCTTAAGAGTACAGCGGAACCAGAAGTGCATCGCTATCTTTTTATTGTCTACTTGACAGCAAAACATAAACAAAGCTAAGCAATATATTCCACGATGTCCCTGATTGCTATATAGGCAAACAAATTTCAGTATCTATATCAGCCAGAACTTAAATAACACATAATGCATTACTATTTATTTTAAAAGGACTTACTTTTACCAGAACAGTCACTGAAATTGCCTTCCTTTATTTTTTCCAATCTTTTCTGATAGATCAACAGTTTAATTCGATATCCCACGCATTCTGAGAGCACATTTAGTACGAGGCTCAGTTTGAGAGATGTGCTACAGCCCTCCTAAATTGAATGCTAATTTCAGTCGAATTATAAATGCATATTGTGTCCACATCAAGGCACCTTCTCTTCATGTACACGCATCTGTGTGGTCCAAACAGAAATGCACTGCAGTGTGCTCCTAATGTGTTCCATTTTAAAATGTATAAAGGTTGCTGCTCATCCCTGTGTAATGTTTGTAAAAGCCTTTCTGCCAGAGCCAGGTTGTAAATTAAAATACAGATCCACCTGCAAACAATCTGCAGTCTTCACTGTGGCTTCCTCATTAAAGCCAGACAGTGATGTACAGGACTTTTTCAGAATAGCATTCAGCCTTTGGCCATGCAGAACTAAGCTCAGGGTTGGATTTTACCCACATATAGTGTCCACAGGCCATAACTTCTGATAATGGGCTGTGCTTTGTGCATGAAACATATGTGGGTGAATAAATGGATGGAGGGATAGCCTGCTCTGTGGGTGTTAGCATGGAAATGGATAGATAATAAGCAGATGGAATGGTACTTTCAATATCACAGGTAAGTACTCATGTCCATTTATTTTACAACAAAGGACTTTTATTCTCACTTTGCTTTAATCAAATTATATCTCAATGGAGTATATAATACATATATTGGCAGCCTATGGATAAAGATTTGAAAATTATCCAGTCATAGCATGATGAAGCTTGTCTTCTTATCAGGTTTAAAATCTGGCATGCTGATTATGCAGATGTGTACACACCGGGCAAATCAACTAGCTGACCACATGAACATAAGCAGCTGTACAAACTGACATGGGGTTTTAGAGCATAAGGTCAAAGAGTGTCATGATTATAGCTGCACCGTGACACTAAGCTTGTGGAGTGATCTCTAGGGTCCTTGTGAAGCATAGTCTGCTGCACACTGAAAGCATGTGGTGGATACAATGGCACGCTGCGCAACTCTGAAACTCTGAAATAATGAAGCAAAATCCGAGGACACAAAGATTTCAGAAAAATGTGTAGGTCTGAAAAATGTGGTCAAGCTTTAGCTGGTCTTTAAATTAAACCCTGGCACAAACCAAATCCCTGACATCAGTTGCCCTCGGATTAAGGCAGCTCCTATGTAGGACCACTTATCCCTGCATTATCAAGAGATGTCCTCTCAAAAACATATAAAGCCCTTTTCACCAGCATTTTACAAGCAATCGTAAGGTTTGAGTAAAATGTAATCATGTGGGAAAACATGTGAACATTTAACAGGATATATTAAAAATCCACAAAAGAGAATTAATGTAATATCATGGGAACAAAGTGAAAATGAGTGAATCCAATGAGGAATGTTGTTATTGTTCTTTCGGTTGCTCCCGCCAAAGGGTTGCCACAGGGAACCATTTGAACCGCACAAACAAGCTTGGCACAGGTTTTTTTTTTACGCCATATTCTCTTCCTGATGCAACCCTCCCATTTTATCCGGGCTTGGGACCAGCACTGCATCCAGTGGCTGGGGTTTGGGCACTGGCTGGGAATCAAACCCAGGCCTTCCACATGGCAGGTGAAACAACTACCACTGAGCCACAAGCACCCTGAATCCAATGAGAAATCACATGAAAAAAAAAATAAAACATGTCATACACATGAAATATAATGAATTATTTGGAGAAAATATATCAGTTACTTAGAAATCATGTGGTCATAAAGAAATCATGTGTGGGATCATGTGAAAATAAATAAATTATTAATTTTGATGAAAAAAAACAATTAATTAACCATATAGAACAATCACATTTATAATTTGCATCAAAATGTGAAATAAATGTAAAAAAATATATATATTTCGTGTGGAACAAAATGGGACAATAAATGTTTTTTTAAGGCCACAAATGGACATGATTTGTATGGAAAAAATCACATGAAAATAAATTGTGTGTGAAATCACATGAATCTAAATTGTGAGCCATGTGAAAATAAGTTGATTATGTAAATAAACAATATGAAACATGTAAACACGATGTGTTAAAAATTCCCATGTGATTTTCACATGTGAAAGCACTAATGCCAGTATATAGGATTAAGCAGTATAGATAGAACAGATGCAGTGGATTAGCACCGTGGTGGAAAATGGGTTTACCAAATGCACAGCTTCCTCCAAGACTCTCTTACAGAAGAGCAGCAGAACAGAAAAAATATTCACACTCACATGTGCTGGCATAAACAGTACAACATCACTGTTGTGCTAAGATGATACATACTTACTATGGAGAGCACACAGAGATCTCTCAAATGTTTCAGAGTGTTAAGAGCAAACTGATTTGGTTCTACACCCTCACTGTTAAAGCTACATACAGTATAAAGCAAAATAACACCTAATGTTAGCTCCTTAACTGCCTCTGTGTTACTCGGCTAAACATCTCAGGAGACCCATAGTATTCAGAGATCGGAATAAACTTGAGGAGGTTTTCTAATAAGACCAGTTTATGGCTCTAACATGACCTTTACCAGTGGCCGATTCTTTTCTTAGCCGTTACCAGGAATTAATTGCCACTGTTTCAGTTTGCCAGGGAAATGCAGGTGTGGAGATTTGAAGATATGTAAATGTACCCCCAGGACATCACACCTTGTGAGTAATGGTAGAACACTGCATATTTTATTATTTATTACCCTATAGTCTTAAGTACTCCGAGAGTGTGTGTGAGTAAGTACACTACCAGACTAGTAATGTGAACTCTGTTCAGGGAGGAGTAGCTAATACTGTACATGCTCATGAAGCAAAGCAAGAAACAAGCAGTGAGAAGAAAATGGGAAACAATAATGATAGGTGACTGGTCATTGGGAATAATTATGATCAGTGATAGATTATTGGGGAATAATAGTAGAACTGTGATAGATAATTGTGTTAAAAGGTGTGAGCAGTGATTAGTTATTGAAAACAATGGTGATCAGTTATTGGTCATTGGAAACAATGGTAACTAGTAATGGGTTATTGGCCACAATTGTGATCAGTCATCAGTTATTGGGAACAGTGGTGATTGTTCATGAGAACAATGGGTGATCAGTGATTGACCTAAAGAGCATGAAAGTTGTAAGGTTTGTCAGTAAGCTCTTGTTTAAAAAGAAGTCAATGTCTTTAATTTCGCAACACTGCATGGATGCAGTAGATTAAATGTGTAGATTTCACTCTTATGATTAAAAAAAAAAATCTAATTTTTAAAAGAACATTGTTCATGGTTGAAATGGGTTTCTAAGACAAAATGAAATATTGTTGACAGTGTGCCAAGCTTCATCTTGCTAAAAAAAATTACTAAATATTTTTTATTTGTTTATCACTTCATCATAGTCTTGATGTTTTTATTATTATCCTACAACAGTAAGACTTTTCTGAGTTGATGAATCCAAATAGTTGACTGCAAGTGTTAGAAGAAATAACACAATAAATATTCATTTACAATGCAAAAGTGCTCTGAGGAAATAAGAGGCTATAATTTTGCTGGTAATTGAGGTTGTAAACAACAAAAGTAGCAACACCTCATGTTCTGGAAATTCCAACAATATGCTAGTAAAATGGACCTGCATGAAATTCTAGTCTTCATACTATAATTACAGACCATCATCACTGACCTGTTTTGGCCCTAAACGGCTTATAGAAAAGAACATCTGCTATTTATTCATATGACTGAATTCACATGCTTTCCTTAGTACCCTTTATTATTTGCTGATGCAAGAAAGCAAGCAGAACGAGTGTACACATGTGGGTGTCTGCATGACTGGCTTATTTAAGATCAATCAGAGGCATATACATGTGCGTGCAGCATGTGTTTATGCAAGTATGTGAGGGACATCTGCTTATTAAATAGTGCCATACCTTCTCCCATGAAGCCACTGCTCTAATGCAATCTTTAGATCAGGACCATGGACAGCACCCCAACCCACAAATGAAGATAAAGCAGTAATGCAAGGTATGGTCATAATTGATGCTTTGAAACCATCAAAAGTTTGCCAGGTGGTAAAAAGAAACTACATCTTCCAACAATTTATAAATATTTTTTGCTTCATGGCAGTTTACATCAGAATCTTGATGAATTAAGCAAAGGCATCTAATTTCAACATGATTACAAGCATAATGAGAACTCTGGCCACTTCCTCCTTATCACCTAGTAAGGTTGCCACTAGAAACAATTTATATTCAGATTACTTCCTGATAGAGTATTTAAATGTTTTATTCATATTTGTTTACTTGATACACTCTATCATTGCTTACTGATTACTCAGGGGGCTTTTTGCCTTGGCCTATCATACTTTAAAATCAATTCATATTTTAGCTGCATTTAGCATAATCTGATAATAATCAGATTATTATCTTATTATCATTTAGCATAATCTGTTTTTTGTGACTTAAGTACAAAGGGCAAGATGGACCAAGTAAATCAGAGACCTCCTTCCAGAGGCTTAAAGTATCGCCTTGGAGCTTATGCTACCCAACCTCCCAACATCTAATCCCAACCCAACATCTCAAAGCACTTTATCTTACATAAGTGCATATAATTGTGTGTTTTTCCTGGGTGAGGTCCCATATAGTTAGAGTTTCATCAGATGGTGTTATGTTCTGGCTGAGGTTGAGCACTGGCTGTCCAAATCTCTGTTATTATGAAACCAGATTGCATTCTCCCTTGATAATGAACAAAACTATGCACAATGCTAAGTGAACCTTCTAAAACAAAACAAAAAAAAAAAACTAAAAATGCAGCCATGATAGTGTTCTAGATTCTTATATTGCAATGCTGATTGTTATGGTTCTGCTAAGTGAAGAGATTCTGACATGACCTGACAGGGTGCCATGCTTTTCCCGCAACATGTGCCAACACAGCAAACAGTGAATGCGAAAGAAAAACATTACTTGGAAAATGACCAAGCTGGCTGGTGCTGACCTTGTGTGTATGACTGTAAACTGATGGAGTTTTACGCCATAGTGACAGTGCAGACTCTGTGGGTTTCCCCAGCAGTAGACTCCAAGGACCCGCAGTGATGTGTGCAGGCAGTAGGCATTTGTCAACGATTTGTGTGTTTGGGGCCACGGGAAGCACCGCAGGGCTTCTGAGTTTATATATTTTTTCCTCTCTCTCTCTCTCTCTCTCTTGCTCTCTCTTTCTCTCTCTCCATCATATTATTTCTTATTCAGAAACATATAGGGATTTGGGTACAGCACACAACCCATTCGGTAGATTAACCAAGTAGTTACTGTAATTAATATTTACAGCATCAAATAAGAAGACTACAAATGAATAGCATTATTACTAATAAAAAAACAGTATGTTGTCCATCTTTGCCATTACACAGCTTATAAATATTAAAATTTTAAATGAAAGCATCTGATAAAATGGATTTATCACAGTCATCATTTTAAAACAGTGAAATTCTGTTGTTTTATTATTATAATAATAATAATAGTAATAATAATAATAGGCTGCTTTGATGATGATGATTAAATTTCTATGAAACATACTTTTTATTTATATAATATCTGCCAGCATATATTGGTTGTAGTATTAGTTGTAGTATTAGGAATGTGAGCACTGCGGCTTTCCACCTCCAGGGCCCAGGTTTGATTCCCAGCAGATTCCCAGTTAATTGGCATTCCTAAAATGGCCGGTAGTGTGTGTGCGTGCATGTGACACAAAATAATATTTTACAGCAAATCAACCAGTAGGTGATTAATTATAAAATATTACATAAAAGCTCAGTAATATACTGTAATTAATTAATACGGTACACATACCTTACCTTCACCAAGCAGATCTTTTTTTCATTTTTATCAGTAATAATACATTAAGAACAGTTTCTCACCATCATTAATTATTAGGAATTCATCCAAATCAACTTGGCTTGAGCAACAAAAAGCAGCACTGGGGAAATGGAGAAAGCTTTATACCAATAACTGATAATTGTGTTGGTTCTACTGAGAACAATAATCCAAAAACAAACATTATCATGTGTGTCTGTGTGTGTGTGTGTGTGTGCGTATGCGCATGTTTTGTTTGTGCTTTTGCAAAGTGAACGTGAGGAGAATGCAAGTTGAGTGACACAAAAGCTCAATTTAAAGAAAACAAACACAAAAGGAGCTTTACTTCCATTTAAATGAAAATTACCAGAAGAAAAATGGACTGAGCAGCCTGACAGCAGCGCTTTCTAGGATGACTTGTTTAGTCCCACAGAAGGGCATCATGCACAGCTGCGCTCATTCACTGTTTCACCAAATGTCTAAAGTATGATATTATCAAGGGAGTGTAGGAAACTGTTTAAATTCCATGGGCGAGAGTAGATAAACACTCAGCAAGGCAGCACATTAAATAAATAACAAATGGAAGCATTTTATCATCCGAGTTGTCATACAGTAGCCTGTAAAAGCTCCCTTCTGAGACTATACAGACATCATTCTGTTCCAATCTCTTGTACGTAGCTATGTATACATCTGTCGTGTCAGGAGTCGAGGCTGAGCTCTACGGAATTGCAGTTAAAAGGTTTGGTGAGCGAATAAAAAAGCAAATAATCCCATATAAAAAGACTGGTATATGATCAAGAAACAGGCAGATGGTCAGGCTATGAACATACAGCATATCAAAAAACAAACAAACAGAAATAAAGAAACAGCTAAAAGATTTTTTCCACTGTAGTTCATAATGGCCACTAATACACTGAAAAAAATTATACTTTGGATCAACTTTTAAAAAATTGCAATTTTTTTTACTTTCTCTCAAATCAAATGTTATAATTTTATTTAAAGTTTAATTTTTATTAAATATAAATATATTTTAAGTTTCCCCAAAGCAAAAATAAATTCATCCATCCAAATCAAAAACAAAAGTTGTTACAACGCCTTAGGCCAGTAAAACAAATTTTTCGACTTTGTAACAACTTGATT
>JAQMYJ010000040.1:6716605-6733887 GCA_030014305.1 Clarias laeviceps | reverse complement strand
TCCTCTTATACTTCCTGGTTCGCGACCGCCTTACTTCCGGGTCCTAGTGCCGGTCGCAGATTGAGTGTGCGTGACACGTATTGATTAATTACTCATGTTCAATTCAGTTGTGAAGCTGTTGAATAAAGCTAGGGTAGACTTTTAAATTATGAAACGTTTGTTAAAGGTTCAAGGTATTAAAATTGTATTTAAAAAAATATTATTGAAACAGGATATTTATAAAATCATCATACATACAGAATGACAATATAAATTGAATCTGCACGATTTAGGTATGTTGATAATATCATAGCAGGTGGTCCGTGGTACATGAAGGTTCCCCTTGTGCAGCCAAAAACAGTTGAGGCATGGATTTGACCTCTGAGGGTGTGCTGTGGTATTTAGCACCCAGACATTAGCAGCAGATCCTTTAAGACCTGTACCTTGTGAGCAAGAGCCTCCATGGATCAGACTTATTTGTCCAGCATAGCGATTGAGATCTTTAAAGGCAAAATCAACACCCTGAATTCTTTGTCATGTTCCTCAAATCATTCCTGAAACTCATTTTATTATCTGTTTAGTATTTTATATTTTAAAAGAGACCGGCCTTACAAAACCTTCTGGAACCTACATGTGATACTGTAATTCTTTATAATCCTGCTGTCAGGTGTGACTTAGAAGAAGATAAAACTCTTTAGCAAATTTGTGCCTGTAGCCCATTTCACAAAGAAATGTTACTGGCACTAAAGCAATAAAATCCTTCAAATGCCAGTTTCCTTTTCCATGTTTAGTAATTGACAAATTCGACATTAAGTTGCCTAAGTGTGTGCTTTTAATAAGCAAGTGTGTGCTTTGAGGTGTTTTTGCTAGCTGTGAACATTTACATCATGCACAAAATCTCACTGTCTCCTAAATTTATGGCTGTTTCTCATTGACAAGCTGCATAACAAACCTTTTTCCTTGAAGTTCAGCCTTCACACTCTAACATTGTGTCACGATTTGTCAGGAATGGTTATTTTCATATTCTATTAAAAACATGAGGTTATATGTGTTAAATATAGTTGACAGTATTATAGTTTAGCAATAGGATGTGAAAATAACCATTTCTGACAAATCGTGTGTGTATATACTATATAAATAATTGGCACTGCTGTGCAATGTTCACACAAAGTGGGTATGTCTGATCTACACTATATAAGATATCTATGGTGAATTACTAACTGTTTAAACCTCCTGACGTCATGACGCACACATCACGTCTTATGTCTATCTTTTCTTGCCCCATGTTCACCTCTGCTCCCAACTTAAAAGTTCGACAATAACAACCCACAATGCCGCCTCCATTCCTTTCATAAAGACTGCCGAGGCAGAATGATCCCACTTTGAACCAGCTGTGTGAAATGGTGCTTGTAAAGAAACAGCCATGTGTATAGGAAAATAATTGCCATCACATCATTCATTCATCGCCTACACAAAACACACGCCCAAACACATATGCAACATGCTATAGCCTTCAAAAATTACTGCTTTAGACATACCTGCTCTTTACTAATGCATACATTAGGAAGGAATGCACATGCTTTTTAGAAATCACTGCTTCAGAGATAAAGTGGTGCTTTGGGATGGAAATCAAATCTGACTCTCAAATGTTCCTGTACTCATCAAGCTCCCTTCAACAAGTGTTCTTCCAGGAATGTCCTCAGTCTGCATAGAATACATAGGGAAGATTCATATACTGTAAGTCAAGATGGCTTTCTGTTTTTAGGTAAACTCTAAGTCTTTTGTAAAGAAAACTTAAATGAATAGGATTAGCCTTGATTGATCTTGTGACTTGTTCAAACTGAATTCTTCAGTGGTCAGAAAGTAACTGATTACATTATAGCCCCTGACTTACGAACATTCAAGTTATGAATTTCTGCTGATACAAACAGACCACAATTCTACGAACAAATCATGGAATTAGCTCACGCGTACTAAACAAAAATAGACACCGCATTGCACCAGATACCAATATATACAATTATACAATAAGGGAATGTATGAAATATCTAAAGTCCGGTATATTGTATGTGTGTGGGGGTGCTGGAGAAATGAGGCGGCCTCACCGGTTTCAATGAATCAGTCCTAAAGCACAATGATAGAAAATGACTGTCCTTTAAAGCTGTCCCAATGGTGAATAATCCTAATTTCGGAAAATCCTTTACACAACAGAGTTGCAGTTACCGTAAATACAACGGAAAACAACTCTGAGACAAAATGGCATCCAGGATTCCCCTCATGATTTAAAGGCGGCGAGTTACATTTTAACACTGTTACGAGTAAAACCTTGGATTGCGAGTGACTTGGTTTGCGAGTGTTTTGCAAGGTGAGCAAAAAATTTTTATCTGAGCCTATGGCTCCCCTTTTTTTCTCTCTCTCTCTGGCTCGCGCTGCAGGATTTTATAGTCACAACTAATTTGCTGGAGCGTGCATTCTATATTTACAATCTACATAATTGAAGTGTAATAATAAATAGATTAATATTTAATGTTGATTGTGGAGTGACTCGTTGCTTTACATCCCATGGAGCCCACATGTCTGTGTTTCCTTAGTTAGTTCTGCTGGAGTCCCTGCTTGTGCTCTGCACTAAATATATGCACAGTCACCTTATACATTATGTAACTGTGACCATACCTAACTGTTATTTTCTCTTCTCTTCTCTTTTCTTCTCTTCTCTTCTCTTACCTACTCTTCTTTTCTCCCCCAGTCCTGAGCTGCCAGTGATCCAGACCTCCTCTGCCCTCTTGACCTGACTGACTCATCCTGGTGCCCCGCTTCAGGTTGGAGACCTCGTCTCATGGAGGTCCCCGTCTGGTCTCTTTGTGATGCGTGTAGTGACTAGGGACGGTTCCACTTTACCATAAATATGGTCCTGGCCTCGGCTGATGCAGGCATCTACTCTCTAAGGACTTGACTGCAGTCGCTCAATAGTTCAGGATTGGGATTTCCTACAGTCTACCTGAGCCTTCAGTTACAAACTGGACGCCGTATTAACTTAAAGACTGTTATAACTGTTATATATATATATATGAGTTCCCTCAGGGTGGGAAACATCTCAAGGTTTCTCAAGGTTTCCTATTGCCATCTCAGGGAGTTTTTCCTTCCCACTGTCGCTATTGGCTTGTTCATCAGGAGCAATCTGTTCATTTCGATTCATACACATTCACATTTTATACGCATTTCCATGATTTTATTTTGATTCTGTAAAACTGCTTTGCCACAATGACCACTGTTAAAAGTGCTATACAAATAAAATTTAATTGAATTTATTATCTTGTAAAGTATGTTATTTGAAAAATATGCATTTTTTACTCACTGATATACTCTAAATTAATCACATCTTCTTGTTCAGCACTGGCCAGTGAGTGTGAATTTAAACATTCAGAACAAGTGGAATAATCAAGTCCAGTGTGGTAGCATTAACTCCACTTTAAGTGATGTTGCTTCACATCACTATTTTTTTCTCTCTCGCTATAACAGCATGGCTGATTGTATTTTATGCATTATATACAGCCCCGTTATTATTTTTTTTATGAAGAAAATGGCATGTTTAACAAAGACCGGATGACTAGGCACATATAAATAGCCCTCTTTCAGAAATGTCAACATGCAGACATAGAGCAAATTAATGTTTTTTTTTTCTCATTTCATAGAACGAAGTGTAATTAAAAGTGATCTGACATGCTTGTTGAAAATGAACCGAGACTGAAACACAGCATGCGACGCATCAGAGCTCAAGTCAGAGGTTAATGAACTAAATCACATTCCCTGTCAGAAAAAAAAAAAAAAACTAAGACACAGGCAGGAAAATGAAGAAGAGAAGAAGAAGAAGAAGAAGAAGAATGAGAGGAGAATCTGATGGCATTTGATTATCGGCAAGCATTTGGAAAAAACCCTCAATCGCCTTCTGAAAATTATTTAAAACACAGCAACAAACATCTATTTCACCTGAAGATCTCACACGTATTCATATTAGCGAGCTGAATTTGAGGCCGTGAAACATAATCATAAACACAGGCACTGATTAGAAATGAGCCAAGAACTGAGATTTGTGCATTTATATAGTACGCACACTAATAATCTCTTAACATATGGTGATGTGTGCAATCATGAGCTGATACAGACAGCTTAAGAACAGTTCTTCTTTCCAACCGATAAGTAATTTAAAGCAATCTGCCAGCATTAGAATAGAGATATCAGTATGAATTACTGGGGAAATTACCAATCAGAGCTCGGGAGCAGTACAAAGCGTATACGAGTCAACAGAAAACATGGGAAAATGTAACCTTTCCATCTGATATCAATATTAACATCATATCATACAATATTTGACTTTTGTTTTATTGGATAGTAAAAGAAAACACTAGTACACTAATCTAGAACATTAAAATCTTGCTTTGATGGATTAGCATGGGGTCCCAAGTATATACACACACCTTGAACACATACACATGTGTATACACATCTTCCTAGGATAGTTCCTGGATCTATTACAATCCTAATCAGGGAAAAACAATGAATAACAATTAATAAAACAATGAATAACAATGAATAACAATTGATAAATATTATTTTCATAGTAGGAGTAGCATTATGTAATCTTTCACACCAAACTGTACCTCCTTATTTCTGTTAAAATGTTTCAACAGTCTTGTGCAAAAGTCTTTAGCCTCCCCAGATTATTCATATGTTGGTTTCAAAGAGCCAGACTTTCCTGTATATTTAATGTATAGTCGCGAGCAATAGTTCTTCAGGCTTCATGATGGAGTTTTTTGCCTCTCATTTTCAGTACATGTTTTTTTTTTTGGTTTGTTTTTTAAACCACACCTATGAATCACTCATCGCTCATCGTCTATACTGCTTTATCCTGTATTCAGGGTTGCGGGGACCTGGAGCCTATCCCAGGAGGCTTAGGGCACGAGGCGGGGTACACCCTGGTGTGTACAATCCATCGCAGGGCACACACATATACACATACTCACACAACTATTCACACACTACAGGCAATTTGGGAACGCCAATCAACCTAACCTACATGTCTTTGGACTGTGAGAGGAAACCGGAGTACCCGGAGGAAACCCACCAAGCACGGGGAGAACATGCAAACTCCATGCACACAGAGACGCGATTCGAGCCTGGCCTGGAATCGAACCCGGACCCTGGAGGTGCAAGGCGACATTGTTAACCACTACACCACCGTGGCGCCTTACCTATGAATCATTCAAGCATCAAAACTATCTAACTGAAGGCATGAACCAGTGAGAAACAGGTGAAGATGATGACAGATGATCAGGCCAGAGATTAGTGATGCTGAATGCAGAGTGGTTGGAACAGCTGTGAGGGGAAATGAGGTTGCTGCTGAGGTCGTTAAATAAACAACCAATTTTTTTAATTGTATCTTTTGGCACTTTGCAGCCGGTCACAAGTAGAACAATTGTTCCCATGAATTAAATTTGAATTGAATTGAATTGAATTGACACCAATTTTCCCATGTGTTAACTGAATTGAATTGAATCGAATTGAATTGACACACTACACGATTTCACAATTGATTGATCCATAGAGTGTCTCTCAAGACTTTTGCACAGTAATGTAGATTTCAATTGACTTCTGGTCATTTTCTTGATAGACTTGAGGGACATAGTTTACAGTATCAGTAAAAAGTTTGAACATCGTTTTTTTTCTACACTGTCAACTATGAAAACTATGAAATAACATATGGAAAAACAACACTTTAAGACATGATGGTCAGTCCATCCAGAAAATTTCATTTCTAAAAACTTGTTTTTTTTTAAGTGCAGTCCCAAAAACATTGAACACTAGCCTGACTCTCAGGAGGATCAATCCAAGAATGATCAAGACGTACAGTACCTCTGCACCAGACCATAAGTTAGTTCAGAGTTCTCAGCCTCAGAAATCACCAGCTACAAACAGCACCTTAGATTAGAGCCTTCATGAATGATTTAAAGAGCTCTGGCACATCTCAACTGTCATGATATCAGTCTGCCTGGACTGTTTGGACATGTTCTGAGCCTGCTCCTTGTCTGTAACTCAGTCTGTAAATCTTTGGCCTGTTTGTCTTGGTAAAATTCCTGTCAAGTTTGGACTCTGTCTTGTCTCTCTTATAATATATGTTTACTGACTATCTGACCTTTTGGACTGTTTATTGGAATTGGATTCTGTCTCTGCCTCTGATATAGTTGTTTACCTGATCTCTAAGCATTGTTTGCCCTGTGGATTTGGATTCTGTGTCTGCCTGTCTGCCTATCCTCCAAGTGGTTACCTATTTATGCTTCTGCTATACTTGTATTCACCCCAGCACCAGATCACTGTGAACTGCTCTTGCTCTCTGCTGTACCTGTGTCCAGCACCAGATCACACTGAGAATTGCTGCAGCCATAACCTCATCGGTTTTCCCAGCCTTGCTTGTTTTCAGCCTTCCTCCAGCCTCAAAGCTCTTACTCTGCAACTGAAGACATTATCTACCCATCCTCACCAGCTTTAAAAGTCATGCACAATCTTCATACACACTTGAAAACCTGGGTGTCTTAACCTGTGTCCTTGCATTAACTGGTGTTCTTGCATTTGGGTCCATTCCAGGTACAACAATTGTAACATCAAAATGAGATTATATAATACTTTGTATGTCTGGAGTAAAATCCTAAGATATTTTACAATGTATAAAAACTATAACAAAAACCTTTGAACTAGAGAGGTGTGTCCAAACTTTTGACAAGTTCCATTTTTTTTCTTTTCTTTCCACTAAAGGTTCCCACAAATGTAAATAAGAAAAAAAAACAGAAGAGAAAGAACACCAAAATATGTCTAAGATATTAATGCTATAAATTGCATTCATTTAGTTCATCCTTTTTCTGATAGCATCTATACTGTAGGTTTCATCTCATACAAGATATAAAGTAATATAAATTCTGATTGTTCTTGCATATGCCTTAATGCCTTAAGCTAAAATTCTAAGGTAGTAAGTATAATGTTACTTTACATGCCTAGGTTACTTTACATTGTATTGAACTCAATCTTCTGACCCTTTTGTCCCATGTCAACTCCCACACTTGTGGTAAGTTAAACTACAACGATTCCAGTTAGCTGCTTAGCTGAAGTGATGTGTAGCACAGCTAGCGGTTTGACACCTAGAATGAAGCTGTCACTCAAATCAGCCATGCCCCCAATTATGTGTAATTTTATGGTAATTTTACCTGATGAGTTACATAAAAAAATCCCCCACACACACAAACAGAGTTGTCATGGATGAAAAAGCTACCTATTGAGACCAAAACCTTTTATTTTTGTTCTTTTTCTTTTTCTCTGGTCTATGTAGGTCTATGAGGATTGATGAACTTTTGAAGGCAGCCTCCAGTGGTCATTTAAGGAACTGCATGTTTAGGCACTTCAAGGATGACCTCATTTTTCAGAACTGGAGGCTGCTTGTTGAAAAATCAAACCTGCATTTTGTCTGGCAAATCTGTTTGTGGTTTTACAATACCAGATAGTTGTTTTGCATAGAAATGCCACAACATCTGAGGTCAAAAACATGGAAGGTAGTTTTATTACTTCCCCTTTTTTGTGGTTATCAGCCATCCAGCAGGGAGACGAGGCTAATTCTGGTGAAAGATGAGCTCCTGTTGAACCGGTGATCACTGGCACTTGTGTATTGGCCATTTTATCTTAAGCAGCATAAGCATGAAATACATTTTTAGTAGATTTAATGCAAATTTATATCCAATATACATGATGTACTTGTGTTATGTTTGCTAATGGTACATTCAGGGGTTAAACTGGGCCAGAGCTGTTATATATCTTTATTAATTATACATTTTTATTAGTATTATTTAGCGTCTTATGGTATTCAGTTAGAATTTGCTACATTTTTCATGGTAAATTTGTTTTCACAAGGCTTAAATTGGGTTGAGCATCACTTTTTAACTCCATAGTCATTCTTGTTTTGTATTTATTTCTACATTGTAAAGCATTGCTGAATGCATCCAAAATATGCAATAATCTCGTTTAAACAGTTAATGTTGAAATGTATCTGTAAAGCCTTCATAACGGCCCTAATTTAAGGTGCTGTTTGTAAATTGGTGATTTCTGAGGCTGGTAACTCTAAATGAACTTCTCCTCTGCAGTAGAGCTAAGTTTTGGTCTTGCCTTCCTGGGATGGTCTTCATGAGAGCAAGTTACATAATGGTGTTTGATGTGTTTTGTAAATGCAAATACTGTTCTTGCAAGAATTGTTCCAGAAAGGCTGACCTCCGTGTCTTAAAGGAACACCTGGCTGTTGTTGTTGTTACATAATTACCTAATTCCATATGTGCTATTTCATAGGTTTGAAATACCCAGTACTGTTG
Organism: Clarias laeviceps; assembly: GCA_030014305.1. Lineage (NCBI taxonomy): Eukaryota > Metazoa > Chordata > Actinopteri > Siluriformes > Clariidae > Clarias > Clarias laeviceps. The sequence continues at coordinate 6,725,506 of JAQMYJ010000040.1, read as the reverse complement.
CAGAATGTATATAAAAAAATCGCTAAACAAAACAAAGAACTTTGCAAGTCGTAACAAATGCCGCTGTTCAAAACCACAAAGCATTGGATATTACAGCTGGTATGTTCCCCGCTGGAAAACTCTTAGATAAACCAATTACAAGTTTTTGACGAGAGCTTGTAATGGACAGCTTACTGTACATAGCTCTGTCTCAGTAAATTGCATGGCTCTTATTACTGCTTTATTTCTAGCACAGTCCAATGCGGTCAGGATTTAGATGCTCTATCCAATCACACTCAGCTCAGAGATGATAACGCTGAACGTTGTTGGGATATTTTTATTCATCCCATGAGCATATCTTTCTCTCCTGAGAATTTTATTACTACACAGTAGATGAATTTATGCTGATTAATTACCAACTCCTGAAATAACATATGCTGTGTACAATAGAAGCTGGGTGTGGGTTGAGTTCCTGTGTGTAGGTAGTATACAGATGAATTATATTTTAAAAAAATTGTAAGGCACATAAAGAAGGAACAAGTTAAAATAAACATGACACATATTGTTGAAAAAGTGTAAGTACATAAACACATGATTCTGTCAAGAAGAACAAATCAAAATCAGATAAGCTTTCTAGTGCAGGAAAACAGATGCTACAGTCTTGATCTGATCCCTAACTCCGGAGGGATGAATATTATGGGTATCAGCCCATCCCTCAGTCAGAAAATTCTTTAGATACGACACAAATGGCAGTAAAACAGCAGACACCATTTACTGTAGATCATAGCTGTTACTAAACTGCCATCAAGAGACAGACAAGGAACACTGCAGAAAAAAGTCCAGTCTTGTTAGCTGAGACTAAGTTGTATTTCTGAACACATCTCAGTGCATTCAGCAAAACAATAAATGATCAACGATACACATAGCTCACCATTATTGCACAGTAGGTGTCCGTTGAAATGCATTGTTAAAAGGAAAAAAATCTAATTGGCACCGGTATGCTTGACAGCAATTCCTTGGAGTCCAATTCTGACAGTGAATCTTAATGCAGTCTGTTATTTTTTGAAAACAAAGAAAATGTGAAAAAGAGATTGTCTGTTACTTTCCAGATGTCTTCAAATGGATTACATTCTTCGGTTTTGGTCTGATGATATTGGGGATCCTGGATTTTAGAGTATTTAAACATATTTAAATTTTAGAGTATTTAAGAATTAAAAACCACTTGTGTTTTATTTGACCTTCACTCAAAAAAAAAATTATTATATTTTTATTATTATAAAATTATTTTATATAATATTATATTATTATAGTGTTATTATAATTTTATTTGCTATATTGATTATTTCAACATAATCTTATTCTTTGATCTTTAGGAAACACCATCCAGGTCAAGTGTTGTGATGGACTTGAAAGTACAGGAAGTCCCTGACTTACAAACATTCAAGTTACACATTTTCACAGATACAAACGGACACAATCTATGACACAAATGATCTACAAAAATTTGTAGATGAGAACAAATCACAAGTAGCTCGTGTGTATTGTACAAAAAATAGACACTGCATTGCACCAGATACCAATATTTACAATTATATACAATATTTTTAAATGAATGTATAAAATGTCTGTTATATTGTGTGTGTGTGTGTGTGTGTGTGTGTGTGTGTGTGTGTGTGTGTGTGTGTGCGTGTGTGTGTGTGTGGGTGTGTGTGTGTGGGTGTGTGTGTGTGGGTGTGTGTGATGAGTTGGCTTCACCGGTTTCAATGAATCAGTCCGGGAACATGATGATAGAAAATGGCTGTCTTGTAAAGCTGTACCAATGGTAAATAACCCTAATTTTGGAAAATCCTCAACAAAACAGAGGTCACAGTGGAATACAGTGGAAAACAGCTCTGAGACAAAATAGCATCCCGAGAATCCACTCACGATTTTAGAGGCATTTGTCAACAGTACTCCTTAGGTGCAGCTTCAGTTTTTGCCCACCTGATGGAAGTGTGGGGAAAGAGGACAGAGATATACTGTAGTTAAGTGGATTGGTATGGTTTACATTGTATATTCGTGCCAAAGGTGTATAAGACTCACACTGTCAGACTTAAGAACAAATCTGACTTACAAACGTGCTTCCGGAACAGAACTCATTCGTAAGTAGGGGACTACCTGTAGAAGGAACTTAGAGAATCTGGAGGAAACATACAAGGACAAAGATATCATAAGGATCAGTGTTATATTGAGATAACCACAGTATATTTAAAGTCAAACCAGGACTTGTGAACAAAGGCGTAAAACTGGCGGACACTTACAGAACACTTCGACCACAGTACAGTAATGAAACTCTTACAGTAGGTGAAGTAAACACCTTACCCTAGAAAATCAACAGATTTCGTCAACTTGCAGAAGAGACGTCTATATGTACAGACAATCATTCACCAACACCAGTGCAATTGCCAAAATTAGATGTATTAGTGTTTAACGGGAATTACAAAAGTTCATGATAGTGTACTACCCCATACTGCAAATGTTAAACTAGTTAAGTGTATACATATAGGCTACAGTAGTCCTAAAATGGTTAAAATTGTTATGATAAAATGGTTAGCCCAACATAAGTTGTGGGACTCTTTAGATGGGACACAAATGGCAGGAAGCACGCATGCAAGTGATATTGTGACATGCAAGTGATATTGGCAGTCAATCGAAACCTGAGGCCCAGGTTCAGAGCACAGGCTGATGGGATTATGAGAGGAACCATTATTATCACAATTAGAATAGCCAGCTAAGACTAGGTGAAATAACAAGCAAGACTTCAAAAATAAGAGAAGCATGGATTAAACATTCACAATAACAATGAACAGGAACAAAATTCAGAAAAATGTGCAGTAATAAAAACCAAACCAGTTATTTAAACATGAGCACATGTTACACAGGAGGGTGATACTGTGACAGTAATCAACCTTTTTTTTTTTCCTGTGTACTTCATCTGGAAAAGAATTTGTGCTGGAAAACATAACAGATAAAGGTCTGTCTTCAGTGAAAGGGTAGTTTTTACATTTACTCTACTGTACATCCTGCAATAAATATACTGTATGTACTTTCTACTTCAATACATTTGCACATTTGTACATGTCCAGAATGGTGTATAGTATTTGAACCAAAATTATCATTACCTGCTGACCTTTATTCATAATCATGATTTGCCTTCCCTGAGTGAATGCTTAGTCATGTAGCAGGTGTTTGAAATCGGAAGTGGAGTTGGTTGCATACAGTGACCAAGCACAACCAGAGAGAGAGAAAGAGACAGAGAGATTATGACTAAAAGGCTACTCTGAGCTAATACAAGCTCAGTATTTCCGATGCTTAAGTAATTGTAAAGGTAAGTTCTTTTGTAGTTTTACTCAAGTACAATTGTAAATGGAGGACTTCTTTTTTTATTTAAGTAATATCTTACATAGGGAATATTTCGTGTACTTTGGCTGTCTCATAGCTCTGTTAGCAGGTGTCTGGCCTATCTGGTTTCCTCCCACCTTTGAAAAAGACCCTGGAGGGATAAAGCAATTATTGAAACTTAATGAATAAGTGGTCGCTTGTTGCAGATGTTAATGCTAGCTCTAAAAAAGCTGGCATTTAAAGAACCATCCCGTCTTGAATGATTGGATGTTGGCGGTCCACCTTATCTTTTTCTCCATGTTTATTGAATCTGAGGCACATCGGACACACTGATCCCACTTTTAAAATAACACAAACACAATGAGTGTTAATTCACCGCTGGGATTTAGCCTTTTATTCACAGAAAGCAACAGCATGAACCTCTACCATGCCTGAATAAAATACTTTCCTGTCCCTGCACATCACTCACACACTGAGCAATTAAACACCATGCATCGCTCTCTTTTCTTAGCGCCTGCTCGAGATGAAGCCGACCTGTTCGGTTCACTTACATTCATTTGTGAAGCGTCACACACTGAGAGGCAGCGGAGCCAAAATGATCAGCAACAGCATGAGACACTTTGTTAAAAGGAAGCTTTCCGCTATGTGGAGTGTCTCCTGGAGAAAAAAGAATAGCGGAAAAAAAAGAGTAAAGTTGCCAAAGAACAGCAGCTTGAAGAACAGTAATAAGACAAGCATCACTGACAGCTCAGGAGTCCAGCTGGCATTAGTGTTGTTGTTCGGCAACTTTGAGCACTAGGACGAAAATAAAAGCTTTTTTAACCTCAGCATTGAATAATAATAATAATAATAATAATAATAATTTTTAATAGTATTATATATTATAAAGCTCATTAGTGAGAATTAGTCAAGGCAACTACTGTGACTCAAAAAGCATTATACCTGTTTCATATCTCTCTCACGCACACATACACATACTGTAAAAGCACACTGTTTCATCATACTGACACATCAAAGATTCAAGTCATGCTGATGTTCTGTATTCTTTTGTACCAAGTGCCTGAGACACAAATCCAAACGGCAGTCAGTGTAATTGCTGATTTGCTGTCATCCTCCATCCTCTAAATCCACACACACTGTTTGAAAAGTAATAATCACCAGAAATGATTACTCGCAAACCCAATAAAAAGCGCATGCTAAAACAGCACGATTATTACCATTACTGTATATCACCAGAGTCTTTAATGCTTCTTTAGCACTTTATAAATCAAGTAACCAGACAAGTAATCTTTTTTATTAATTAAAAAAAAAAAAAAGGTTTTACATAAGAATACTTTCCGCAGATATTACTGTTAAAGACAAGGATCTGTTTGAAGCTTTGTACTTAAGGGAAGCGCAATGAACAACAATGAATGTTCAGTAATATGACATGTTAATGCCTCAAACATGATGCGTAATTTATTTTTAATGTAGATTTTTTTTTTTCTACCTCACTAACAGCATGCCACCTTTGAAACTCTGAACTCCAGGTCTGACTGTAACAAACAGCATGGTTGGATAAGGATGTTATGTGCAGGGGTTATTTACAGAGCCAAAACACAATCCCACAGCAAAATCTCAAGGGTAGCAAGAGTCAAACCAAAGAAGACAAATCAGAAAGCAAATCAAAAAGAACAAACAGTAGGTAAGGTAAAGGTCAAAAGACAGAAATGGCAATCAGAATAAACGTATCCGAATTTTCACAAGTGCTAAGGTGGTGTTTACAATTAAACTTTAGTCATAAAGTCTGTCCTGTGCTCGTGCACGATTTTCAATTCATACTTTCAGGGAGTTATTCCTCCCACCATAATTAAATATAATACTTATATAAAATTACACCCTGATTTCTGTACAGCTGATTTGTGATCATGTCTAATTTTAAAAGTGCAACTGAATTGAACTAGGCAGCACGATGACCCTCCAGGGTCAGGGGTTCAATTCATACTTTCAGATTTGTGGCACGATTTTACACAAAGTGGCACAAAGTCCACTTTTTCCCACAGTCCAAAGACATGCACATTAGACTAATTGGCATTTCAGTATATGTGAGAATGGGTGGGTGAGCATGTACTGTATGTGCTTGTGCCCTGGGATGGATTAGCACCCCATCCAGGTTGCACACTGCCTAGTGCCCTGAGTCCCCTGGGATCAGCTCCAGGCTTTCCATTACCTTGTACAGGATAAGCGGTATGAGTGAGAATGAGTGAACAAGAGAGTGAATTAAAGTAATGATAAAAATCACAGAAGTTGGATATTTTAGCCAACTTTGGAGCTTTATTCCTGCCTAAAATGACACAGAGCTCATTATGTTTAAACTAACAAGGCGAAAGACTATTTTGCTTATTCAAACAATCACATTTGTAAAGAACAAGCATAAGCATGTAGAATGCTTTTGGACGTTTAAAGCTCTTATAATGTATATAGTCACACAGAGCCAAAAATATGCATATACATTTTTATGTCGTGTCTACACTACCAGCTGTGTATTCTATTCTTACTGGCATAGGACATTGTTTTGGATGCATAGTGGTAAGATCATGATGAAACAAAGTATATGATAAACAACTCCAGCAATACACACATGTCTGGATCATTGCGCACAACTTTTCTAATCAAACATCCTCCTTTAAATAGCCATGACTTTCAACAGATTATTGTGAAGTCTTGGTCTAGCCCTTTACTTGTGTCTTTACTAATCCTTGTGTGTATTATGTCTTGACTTCCTAATTTTGAGTTTGTTAGATGTTGTTAGAACTTTGCCTTAGCCCAGTCTAGTCTTATTGTGGATCATCTGACCTGTTCTAAATATTGATGATTGCACTCACTGTCCTTTGATTGAGTTAATCTGATTATTACAAAAATGCTTGAGTCAGTTTAAGTCCTTATACAGTACTGCATAATAATTTTTGCATGGAAAAACCAACCATGTTATACACCAAGAATAAGACAATGTACAGAATATTTAAAGATAAGTTCATAAGAATCTATATATATTCGACATTGAATATTTAGCAAAAGGAAAGCACTGTGTCATTTTAATTATACTGAATTTAAAATAAACAAATATTATTATAAAGTGTGACCAGAATGTTTGGCTTGATTAAATTACCTGGAGCAAAAATATCTATAACGTGACAGAAAATTTGCTAATTTTACACAGGGCTGAACAGCACGGTGTATTTTTTGCAGCCTGGCAGCACACTGTCACCCCAAAGGAAGTGACAGCAAGTGAGACTGCAAGCCTGTGAAATACACCTTATGCGTCTACTGTCAGGTCTAGGCAACAAGAATGGCAGGAAGAAAGACAAGGGGTGATAGATCCAGACAAATAAAAAGAGAAAGGAGGAAACAGGCAGACAGGTGTAGACAGAGGGACAGAGAGGCAGAGTGATGCAGTAAGATAACACGGGCCTGAATAGTACTAAAACAATTAGCATAATAATAGACTTGTCACACACTTGGCAGCAGCAGTTCACTTTAAACTAAAGGATTATTAACAAGCCATTTAGATGAGAAAAATGACCCACTTTACTAAGTGAAACCCTCCAGACTTTAAATCATTTCTAGTAAATAGTAAAAGAGCAAACTGACATTTGGAGGAGACAAAGAAATGAGTATTCATTGTAGTGTACCAGGATTAAAATGTGGGATTCAATTCAGAGATCAGTATATAACCACAGAGGATATTAGTGTTTTTATTAGTGTTTATCACTGGCTGTGTTTCAGCCATTTAGAAAGTTAAGTGATTGTGTGTGTGTATATGCTTTTATTAGAACCCAAGCATTATGACATCAGCACTATGGTGTCATAGCTCTGATAGTGTTAATGTTCTAACAGTGCTGATATCATGTGAAGGGTCTCGTTAGGGCCCAAGCACTATAGGGTGCACAGGAACCTCTTGTTTTCCTAAGGATTTTTAATTTTTTTCCCACCCTTTTGGATTTTTGGGGGTCTTTATACAGTATGCTCAAAAAGTGGCAGACATGTTGGAATCTGCTGCAATCAGGATGCCTGAGAGTCGCAAAATCCCCCAAACAAGATTTTGCTGCATAGCTCATACACACTTGCGCGTATGCACACAAAACTCGGTCCACATTTAGAGCTCATTAAGCCGAACAACTGCATGTCCCGGACTCAACACAAGAGAAGGCCAGTTATTTTGGGTCGTTCACAAAAATGCACCCAATGGATTTGATATACTCCTCCTAGGGAATTTATACGATCGCCACCAAATCGGGCCAATGTGATCTAAAGACACTGAGGATGCAAAATCGCAGAGGGATCTCAAACGGGTCAGCTGTGACGATGCCTTAAACTTAAGCTGAAAAGTGGTTAATAACTTTCTGTGTGGCATTATATTGAGTGACATTATACTGTATTCAGTGACACGTTCAGTGACATCATGTTCAGTGACATCACATTGAGTAACATCATAGTGTGATGCTTTTTTTCCAGCATCTGTGGCCTATTATACACATGTACACATCACAAATGTTAACACTCTCACACACACACACACACACACACACACACACGCACGCATGTACACATGCGCACACACACGAACAAACACACACCTATCCACACACACATACATAGAGTACACACACACATTACAAATATTAACACTCTCACACTCACACAGACATGCACGCATGTACACAGTCATATACTCACACACTCGCATCTCTCTCTCACATGCATGCATGCAGAATCACACACATACAGTACATCACACACATACACACACACACACACACACACACACACAAACACACACACTAACCTTCACATGTCTCACACACACACACACACACATACAAACACACATTAATGCACACAGCAAATATTTAGGGCCTAAACTGACATCAGCTCTGTATAGTGTGTGACGTGTGCAAGTTTTGTGGTGCACCCGGGTGGCGATGGCTTTTTGTAGGTTTTATCACGCTCGAATAACATACAGGTTGTGCACAGGGGTGCTTGGGCCCGCTCATCATTGCTTGCAACTATATTTGTTCTGCGCGGGGGCCCTATCTTGTTTGAACCCTTTACAACTACAGTACAATGTAGGCAGCATTGACATTGTTGTTCTTCTTCTTCTTTCAGCTCAACCCTCTTGATTTTATCTGTGCTTGGGCCCAATGCTAAAGGTTCCCTATAACTCTAGTGGCTGAGTGTGCAACCTTGGCTTGAATATGAACCCAGACATGTGAGAAGCCTACCACTGAGTCCCCTGGTGCACAAATTAGTATTATGTATAATTCTTACTACACAACTTTGATCAACAATCATTTATTTGTTGGATGAAGGAATATGCATACTGTACAGTAGCCAGTGGTGTCAAAAGTATTCACATTCATTACTTGAGTAGAAGTATAGATACTAGCTAGGGTTTAAAAAGACTTCTTTAGAAGTTGAAGTATCGACTCAAGCTTTTTACTCAAGTAAAAGTGTAAAAGTACTGGTTTCAAAACTACTTAAAGTATAAAAGTAAAAGTAACG
>JAQMYJ010000040.1:6705447-6716505 GCA_030014305.1 Clarias laeviceps | reverse complement strand
CAGTAAAGTATAGATACCCAAAATTTCTACTTAAGTAAGGTAACGAAGTATTTGTACTTCGTTACTTGACACCTCTGACAGTAGCTCATCACTGACTTTTAGCAAATCACTCAATTCGGCTTTTTCATGAAAAATAAACGTGACTTTTTTATTGCGCCACGATTTTGTGACAGATGCAAGGAAAGATGCTTTCTTTTTCCCTCTCATTGCCAATTTCTCATCGTTGTTCTCTCAGAATGAGAAAATCGCATTGCAGAACCAGTCACGCTACATGAGCAGTCACCACAGGAGCACACTGTGGGGAGTCACAGGCACTGGCAAAAAGTGAGTTTAGAGTTGAAGAAAAAGACAGGTCAATGAATTTAGTGATTCTGAGGGAATTTTAGGTTGCGGTTTTATCACAATAGTTGGGCTAGTGCTTTAGGTTGTATATCTCACAGTAAAGGCAAGTTTTCTGAAACCAACAGGGCCCAATTAGAATTTGAATTTGATTCAGCACAACTTAATTTAACATTTGGTGTCTTACTGGAACATTATAGGAATAACCACACGAAACAGTAATAATACATCTGTAGAATAATTTAAGCTCTATTTTAAGTGACCAGAATTTTTTCCTTAAAAATTTCAAGTTGCTAACTTTAGCCGTTTTGGAGAGATGATTTTATATGTGACCTATTTTTCAGTGTTATGCTGTCTCACGTCAAACAATAATAATTTAAAATGCAAATTATTCTTATTGGTGTACGCTTCTAGAAGCATATAACCTATAAAAATTGTTGGCTAAAATTAAAACATTCTGTGCAAACTTAAGGACTTTTCCCCCAAAATTACTACAACAGTGGGTCTGTTTAAATGCTCTAAATTAGACACACAACCTTATGTTATGAAGCCATAAAACATTAAAAAAAAATAGTTTATTTAGTTAAAATTGAATTTTGTAATCTATCCAATAATTATTGTTAACACACATGCCATTAAAATTCCAGGGCGATCTTAGTGCTTTGCATGAGTAATGATTTTTGGTACAAGCATAAAAGCATCATTGTTTTGTAACTATATTTTCTTGGATGAACCCTTTACAACTACAGTACAATGTAAGCAGCATTAACATTTTTGTTGTTCCCCGTTCAGCTGCTCTCCTTAGGATGCCCTTCCTGAGACACAACAAATCCGTCCGTAACCATGTCAAATTAATTTAGCATTTTAGAATAATACACTTTTTCAGGTTTACAGTATGTCTTTTCATGTGAACTCTAAATTCACTGAATGACATCTGAATGACTGTATTGTAGATGTTTTTCATCCAAAAACGAGTGGTGTAAAACATAAAAAAAAATACTCTTCTTGCTCTCTGAAAAATTTATTAAGGATTATTCATCCATTTATTAATGTCAGATAGGCTATTTATGTATTTTTTAAATATCGGTAGTTAATAATTTGGTATAGACTCTTATTATAGGGGATTCTTGGCCCGGGTCAAATTTGACCTGGACCATAATGTGAAGGCATGGAATATGAACAGTATGTAGGGCTTAACCGACTGTTCATAACCATGAGATAAAATAAGAAACTAGAACAATAGTTTTCCCTGCATTAATAGAAGAAAAAGATTGCTATAAAAATGCAAAATATTAAATCTACAAATATACAGATATCCAGCTACAATAAAATGAAATTTTTATATAAATATATAAAATATCTAATGTAACATGTATAAAGTGTATAAATATCAACATACTGTAAGGACAAGCAACATTTTCTGTTGGGTTACTGTAGCATGAATAGAATAAAATACATTCTATCATAATATATAATAAAATAAGTTGAGTTGTTTCACAAAGGTTTCAATAAAGTTTCAACAAAGATTAATGAATTAAGTTCACAAGATTTTGTTTGCTGTGACATTATATGGTAGTGGTTTCCACTGGATTGGTGGCTAAATATTAAATTTCATTGTACAAAATTTACAGCAAGATTTTGAATCTACTGTCATTTTATCTTATTACAAACAATAGGAAAGAGAGGATATAGAAAAGTTTGTTTGCGCCTTGTTTATGCCAAGTTCAGCGGTGAAAACATTAACTAATCCCAATAAAAATATTCATTTTGGCTTTTTAAATTATTCTATTCTAAATTAATCTATTGGTGCAGGTGTTTGCTTACATAGAGCACGTATCTTATTAGTAGCTTATTGAAAAGTAGATCATTAAATCTGGAACATAACTATTTATAACATTGCATTTATTGCACATTTTGATTTCACTTATGGTGTAGGTTAAACTTCAGGCAGATTGCAGAATTTTCATTAAATTCTGTCCAGCCAGTTTTGTGTGATGCTGTAACAAAATCTGACAGACATACAGACAGAACATTTTGTGAGACTGGGTTCAGGTCCACCAATGTATGAAATGTGAAGATATTATGAAGTTCTGACCAATGTACAGAAAAAACATCTATTTTATTTACAGTATATAGATGCTTTAGCTTGTTCTTGTTAGTTTTGTTCTGTATCTGTTGTAAAGCCTGTTATACTGTTCACTGCTATTATTCTCCCTGTGGTAGGACAGTTAGTGATTGTCTCTGTGAACATTCTGTTTAGATCCCTGTTCCTGTTTTTTGTTTTTTTCCTTTGTGATGTATACTGGTTTATTTTGTCTTTTTTTTTTTTTTTTTTACATAGCCGTAATCACTAGTTTCCTTTGTGATGTATACTGGTTTATTTTTTCTTTTTTTTTTCTTTTTTTTACATAGCCGTAATCACTAGTTCACGAGACCTTCGTCTGTATCTTATTTGGATGGAAAACAGAGTATTCACAATTAGTATGCTCTACGCAACACATACATTTGTGTCATACTGACTTTGTGAAGTCTGTTACTTCAGGGTTTTGAACATTTTAAATGAACGAGGTTATAAGTCCAGGATGTGAAATTCCAGAAACACATGATTTGTGCAGTGTGTGTGTGTGTGTGTGTGTGTGTGTGTGCGTGTGTGTGTGTGTCTGTCTGTCTGTCTGTCTGTCTGCCTTTGTACTGTTTGTCAACATGGTTTAGCTCTGCTGATTTACCATCAGGCGGTATCCCAGGTAGAGTGTCAAATCCCCCACTGTACACCAGCAACAGCTTCACACTGTGTTCACACACTGCCAAAGAGATTAGGCAATGGATTTTGCCACCAGGTGTTCTCAGAGTTGATGACTACAGTATCCAAACATGATGATGAACATTCTTTTTGGGGCAAAAATCCAGTCATATATACACCTTAGAGCGTTTTTTTTTCACAGCATGAAAAGCAAACACAGAAACCATACTGTATAGAAAACAAATAGATGCTGTGTTTCACCACTACCATATTTGTGTTAGAAGATTTGTAGGCGTCCCAATATTTTTCACTTTAGACATTCTATGCCAGCCTCGCATATCAGTAGCTTTGGATATCATAGCAACAATCACATTTTGAGATTTGAATAAATCTCTTAAATAATATATATATATATATAATCTCTTAAATCTCTTGTAGACTTAGGATATGACGTGGGCTAAACCATGAACAATGCCAATCCATTACAGGACACACAATAGACCCATGTCCACACATACTCACTATGAGGAATTTGGGAACCCCAATTAGTATAATGCATGTCTTTGGACTATGGGAGGAAACCAAAGTACCTAGTGGAAACCCTTCAAGCACGGAGAGAACATGCAAACTCCATGCACACACACCCATGGGAATTGAACCTTCAGTCCTGGAGGTGTTAGACCACAATTTTCAATTCAATTCAATTCAATTTTATTTGTATAGCGCCTTTAACAATTGGCATTGTCCCAAAGCAACTTAACACAATCAAATGATTGCTGCCACAGCGCTAACTGCTTCTCCAAGTATTTGTATGGGTGTTAAATTGTGCATGGTGGCTTAGTGGTTAGCACTGTCACCTTGCACCATCAGGGTCCGTGTTCGATTCCCGGCCAGGTTCAATTCCCGGCTCGGTGTGCATGGAGTTTGCTTGTTCTCCTCATGCTTGGTGGGTGTCCTCTGAGTTCTCCAGTTTCCTCCCACAGTCCAAAGACATGCAGATTACGTTAATTGGTGTTCCCAAATTGCTTGTAGTGTGTGAAAGAGTGTGTTTAAATGTGTGTGTGTGCCCTGCGATGGATTGGCACCCTGCCTCGTGCCCTCTTCTGGGATAGGTTCCAGGTCCCCCCGCAACCCTCTATACAGGATAGAGTGGTATAGATGATGAGTGAGTGAGTGAGAAAATTGTTTTTGAATTACCCTAGATAGAATATAGTCACTTCTAATTCATATGCAGTAATACAAATATAGAGAAACATATCTAATGCAAACTACAGTACACTGAAAACACATACAGTACACACATAGCCAGATTTTTTCTTATGAATGCACACATGCAAAAAGATTCAAGTGCAGGAGAAAAATGAATAGAGCAGTAGTGTATCGATATCAATCAGGCAGATCATGAATGTAAGCACAGAATGAGCTAAGATGCAGCACTTGCATTACATCAGGCAGTAACCGTACACTTCGGTTTGCTCAGCTTCTACAGTGGTTTATAAAGGTGTAAATCATATTTTCAAAAAGATGCCAAGCACTCCAATTGGTGAAAGCATAACCAAAAGGGAGAGCCAGATGGTAATACTGGGATGAGGACACTCTATGACATAAAGTGTAGTACAACTCGACCATCAACAGACGTGAGTGGGATTTTAGATTAGCCTTTACGTTCAACTGTAGAAAACCTTACATGACCACAGTGGACTGGCAGACCACACAACTAATGGAGTACTAGGGCAGATGGTCTCTCAGATGGAGGTTCCATTTTATCCATACAGCAGCAGTAAAGACATTTATGACACCTGATGGTGCAAAAAAAAAAAGAGATTGAGAGAGAGGAAGGAAAGACATGAAAGGACCATCATGGTGATAATTCCACATTATTAATACATACAGTATACGCTGGTAGTCTTTCGGCTGCTCCCGTTGAGGGGTCGCCACAGCGGACCAACTGATCTGCACAACAACATGTTTTATTGCAGGTGCCATTCCTGGCACAACCCTACCATTTTATATATGGGCTTGGGACTGGCACTGCATCCAGTGGCTGGGAATTGAACACAGGCCTTCCGGGTGGTAGGGGAGAAACCTACCACTGAGCCACCAATGCCCCCATTATTATATACAGTCTATAACCTCTTAAAATGAGAACACAGCTCTGGCACTAGTGTAATTGGTCTAGTTGTTGAAGATTTTTATAGGGATATTTAGCCTGTCTGGTTATGTTGTTGGCTTTGTAACTGTCAAAGATAAAATAAAAAGGCACTTTCAAAAAAATGTTCTACAAGGCAAACCAGGATTTGTGATGAAATTTCTCATGAATTGAAGGCATAAAACCAATTTCAAGCACAGTGCTGTGATGAGACTCAGTAAAACATTGGAATGGTGCAATCATTTTAAAGAATGCCGTACATACAAAAATGATGTAAGGTGGCTCGGAGCCCACTGCAGCCATTCCTGTCAACGTTCAGTAAGTGGAACAACAAATAACTAGTTGCCAACTTGCAGAAGAGAAGCATCTGTCTGTGGGAACTGTAAAAGCTCATTCATGAACACCATTTGTGCATTACAGAACCTTTGGTGGGAGTTATTGCCACATCCCTCATACAGTTCTGACCATTTTTAAGCCATTGAAGGAATTCCTGGGAGGCCAGCATTTCAGACATAAAACAGGCGATCAGATCATGGTTCTGGTGTACTGAGAAAACTTTCTGCCCTTATGGTATCCAAGCACTAGTGGACACTCGGATAAGTGCATTAGTGTAGCAGGGAATAGAGAAATAAAGATATATAGCCACAAAAGGTCCTGGTTTGACTTGAACACCTCTTATACTGTACTTGTTGCAATTGAAAAAGAATATAATTCACAATGGTCAACCCCCCCTTTCCTCCCCCCTCGTTGGGATTTGTTCCTTACCTACTGAACATCTAATAAGCATGTTTTTCTTAATTAAATACAGTCCAACCTCTTATATTAACTGAAATAATTTCCTGCAGGAGTTTCTTCTGCTTTAAATTTAGAGTCTGCACAGCTTGATTGAACCTTTCAAAAAAGGTGATACAATGCAATTAAACTGATGACACACATGAGAGTCCCAGGTTTGTCCTTTTGTCTAATTACGATCTGTCCCTCATATTTTCTTCTTGTGGTTTTATTGCAGCCCTTATGACTTTTATGGCTCCTTGGTCCTCTGGGTGAAGCTTGTCACATCTTAACAAACTCTTCCCCACAAAGAGGACCGAAGTAGAAGCAGCGTTTGTTTTCTTGTCATCACTGGAGTAGAATGATGTGTTGATTTGTATCTCATTATTGGAAAATTCGACACCAAATCACATCACCACTCAGCCAAATTGGTGTGTTGGATATGGATTAAAATTGTTAGTCAGTCACAGGTTGTTGGCCATCATTTGTGATGATAACACTGATACACCTAATGACGCCCTCCGCTGTTATTACTGCCATCATCAACACGATTATCATACTAGAATAAGAACAGGGCCGGCGCTTGGCTCTGTTAGGCGATATTTGAAATCAGGAGTTGATTAAATGTAATTCTGAGACAAGCTGAGTGGAACCAAAGCCTTGTTTGCGAGGCACAAATCTGTTCATCTATTTGTGCCAGTGGGAAATGCAGTCAGGCGCTCATGCGCTGAGAAGGTGGGCAGCTCTGAAACGTCTCGCAGATGCCAGAAAGCCCTGGAACAATGCAGCTGTGTCTGGGATGGCGAGTGTCCCTCGGAGAGCTTCTCGCTGTGGAGTCTGTCTCAAAATAATCTGCTCGCTTCAGAGCGTCCAAGAGAAGAAAAAAATGAGGAGAGGAGAGACAGTGGACAAGCATACAATCGAGTATAGTGGAAACACACAGTTACACCCACCCTACCATTGGACTGTATGTTATTCATTCTTACAGTGAACAGTCTCATATCTCCAGACTACAGCAGTCTTTTATAAAACTAACAGAATAACATGGTCGATTTATGTTTTGGCTACTTTTTATTTAGTATTACAAATTGTTATAATGTCTGCATGTTTTCTCCATTACCTAATGTACACTTCATGGCCAAAAGTATATGAACACCAGACCATCACACTCATGTATATTTGCTTAACATCCCATTCCAGATTTAGGTCCCCTTTGCCATTATAAGAAGCTTTGGCGTTCTACTAGATTTGCTGCATGGCTGTCTCAGTTTGTCCATTCAGCCAGAGGTGCATTAGAGAAGTCAGGCACCGATGGAGGGCAAGAAGGCCCAGTATGTAATTGGTGTTCCATTTAATCCCAAACATGTTCAGTGGGGTTCAGGTCAGGGCTCTTTGCAGGCAACTCGAGTTCTTTCAATCCAACTTTAGCAAGCCATGTCTTCGTAGGCTGTGCTTTGTGCACAAGAGCATTCAGTTTAAATAAATACCTATAAGTTAATAACAGCATTTAAACGAGGGTGAGACAAAAATTATTGCAGCTCCGGTTATATTAAACCTTCTGATAGTCGCGTTGTCTTATCAGCGCTTTCCTTTTAAGGCTACTGTCTCCCCAGTCACTGCTGTGCATGTTAAACATATGAACATGTTCAGTTCACTTGTGATTTCCATGAAAGATGAGCAATGATTCATTTTTTGTGGTCTGAGGGTGTCCCCGGTGCTGAAACAACCCAGAAAAGAGCATAAACAGAAGGCATATCTGCAAACAAAGATTCGGATCGATACTCTAAGGAAAGTGAATTTTCTTAAAGAGAATCATTACTGGTGACGAGACATGGATTCATCACTATGAGCCTGAAAGTAAATGGAACGGACATATTCTCAATCGCAGACCGAGAAAAAGTTAAAAAGTCAGTCATCAGCTGGAAAATTGATGCTTATAGTTTTCTGGGATTCTCAAGAGCCAGTATTGGAACATAATCAGGAAAAAGGTTCAACAATCAACAGTGCTTGTTACAGTGAGATACTTATCGAAGAGCTGAAGCGTAAACTTCGGATTAAACTGCTTTCCAAGGGTGTTGTGGTTTGAGGCGTTAAAGCATCCTCCCCACAGTCCAGGTCAATTTGACTTTCACCTGTTTGGTCCTCTTAAAGCTGACGAAGATTCACTTCTGATGAAAAAGTGAAGACAGTGGTGCATTCATGGCTCAGAGCTCAGCCTAAAATATTTTTAATGAGGGAATATGAAAGCTTATTGACAGATAGACAAAGTGTATTGAAAAGCAAAGAGATTATTTAAAAAATTATGTATTTGTCTTCTAAAAAAAATATTAAATTAAATTCTTTAGCCAGAGTGCAGATAATTTTGTGGGAATTTTTAAAAAGTCATACTGCACAATTTAACCATAAATGACCAGCATTTGTAAAATATGCAGGGAATTTTGCATCTTTTTTTTTCCCATGGCCAACATGCAGCCTGAGGGAAGAAAAATACCAATCAACTGTAGATGGAATTTGTTTACCTGTCAAAAAAGCTCGCTTGTGAATAATTCACGCTTTGAATGACTTCAGCCCATCTTTTTGAGTCATCCATATTGATTTACCAAACACAGTCATAGTAAAAGGACTTGCTTAATATGCAGTGCTTATACCATGAAAGACAATTCACTGGCAGGTTTATTTTGTAATAAGTCAATATTTTTAAAAAAATGATCATTAATCAAACATTTTCTTAGCTTGACACAGCCAAACCATGTCAGCCATATTAAAAGATAAGCATAGTATTTAACGTAAAAGTAAAAAAAAATTACCCACAAAACTAATCCTGATATTCAGTATAGATTCCAGAAGATATAGAATTAGATTGTAAAATTATATGTTAATCAGTTTAAGTTAATTCTATTTTATTTGTGTCATGCTTTTTATGAAAGCCAATGTCCCAAAGCTGCTTTAGGAACATCTGGACATAGCTCAAGGCAATATGAGAAAGAAACTAGGCTTACTGTAAATGGGAACCCCTTGCTTTTCTGGGAGACACCATGAAGTGGGATTATAAATCATTGCAGAGTCATGGGATGAGTTTTTATAGTTCTTCAGTTCTTGAAGAAAAGCTGATATTTTGAGCAAATATCAAAATATCAGAAAGTTTAGGGAAAAACAAAATCTTATACACCTCCATGTTGAACTATTTACAACAGCAGAAGGTGTACAAGAGCTGGAACTTCATGCAGAAAAGTGCTAGGATTAATCAGGCAGCTCCAGATGGTAAGAGAAGCAACAGATGTGTGTCAGAATTTGGCACCAGCATCACATCAGGCAGGAGTGCGCACATAAACTCATAGGCCACTTCAGCGGTACATCTTGCTGGTACTCGGTTGGACCACCAGAACTGCCTTAATTATTTGTGGCATGTATTCAACAAGGTGCTGGAAACCATCCTTAAAAATTTCAGTCCATACTGACATGATGGCATCATGCAGTTGCTGCAGATTTCTTAGCGGCACATCCATGATGTGAATCTCCCATTCCACCACACTCCAAAGGTGCTCTATTGGATTGAGATCTGGGACTGTGGAGTCCAGTGAATTCCCTGTCATGCTCAAGAAACCAGTTTTAAATGATTTTAGACATGAGGGACATGGTCAGCAACAATACTTAGGTAGTCTGTGGTATTTAAATGATGCTCAATTGGTACCCCAAACTGTGCTAAGAAACTCTCCCTCACCTCAATACACCACCACAAGTCTGAACCATTGATAGAAGACAGGATAAATCCATGGCTTCATATTGTTTTTTGACAAATTCTAACTCAATCATAGCAGAAATCAAGATAAGAGGGTCTTCTATTGCTGTAGTCCATCTGCTTCAAGGTTCAACATATCACATTGTGCATTCAGAGATGCTCTCTGGCATACCTCATTTGAAACAAGATGTTATTTGAGTTACTGTTGCCTTTCTATCTGCTGAAACCATTCTGACTATTCTCCTCTGGCATCAATAAGGCATTTCCTTCAGGGAACTGCCACTCGCTGGATATTTAGATTTTTTTATACCATTTTCTGTAAATGCTAGATATGGTTGTGTGTGAAAATCCCAGTAGATCAGTAGTTTCTGAAATACGCAGATCTGGCACTAACAACTATGCCACGTTCAAAGTCACTTAAATCACTTTTCCTCCCCATTCTGAAACTTCAGCAGATCATCTTGACCATATGTACATGCCTAAATGAATAGAGTATCTGTCATGTGATTGGCTGATTAGATATTGGTGTTAACAAGCAGTTGAACACGTGTACCTAATGAAGTGGCCGTTGATGAGTGTGTAATATTTTATTATTATAGTATTAGACGTTTTCCTTACTTTAGTCCTTAGTCATATCATTCCATACCAGAAATTGTAATATTTCAGGGAAAACATGACAGTCTTAAATCCCTGTACAAAATGTGCCTCATAAATGGATGTGTGTGAGATAAGAGTAGTCAGGACTCAAGAAAAAAAAGCCTTAATACATTAAAGTATTAATGAAGGCACAGTGTTGGGCGCCTGCTGCTTTTTTTCCCTGAGGCCACCTCTGTACTCACTCTGATCCTCATACATCCAAACTAGACCACATGCACCAGAATCATAGCATACACATCGCATATACAGGATGAGCTCCAGGGGTAGTGAATTTATCTAGGGTTTTGTTGCTGTTGTTGTTGTTGTTATTGGTGTTTTTGTTTTTGCATGCTTTTGCCATTGCATTATTGAAATAATGCAAATCAGAATCCATGTAAGAAATGAAATACCATATTGAGTTATGCTGTGTTACAGATTCAACCATCTTCCAGATCGCTATATATAAGATTACAATTGCATTAATGTCATAAAAATGAAATAATGATTCTAGCCGATTAAATAAGTTGTGGTGAGATTTTTAGTGCTTCCAGAAATGCTGGAAATGCTACTGCACTTCCGAAATGGCCCTTTGTCATTACTGTGCCTATTGCTTTTGTGTGTGTGTGTGTGTGTGTGTGTGTGTGTGTGTGTGTGTGTGTGTGTGTGTGTGTGTGTGTGTGTGTG
>JAQMYJ010000040.1:6695275-6705347 GCA_030014305.1 Clarias laeviceps | reverse complement strand
TGTGTGTGTGTGTGTGTGTGTGTGTGTGTGTGTGTGTGTGTGTGCGCGCGTGTGTGTGTGTGTGTGTGTGTGTGTGTTGTCAGTAGTATTAGATCAGCTATTGCCTCTGGCAGAAACTTGGCAAGTAAAACCTAATAAAGAGAGAACCAGTGCAGAGGAAACTATACACTGGTGATATATTGTACCATTCAAGCCAACCATATTCCAGTGTAACAGGAGGATAAAATCTGTTTTTTTTTACATACAAATTGCTGAAAAGTTGATGATATGGCTTGTTAATAAATCATACACAAACTGTATGATCAAAATTTCCCAGCATTGGAATTTCAGCTTGTGTGGTTGAGCATCAGCTACAGACTGAGAAGAGGTGAGTTGTCTTATTACCATCAGACAACATACAGTTTGTGTGTTTCTTTATGTTTTTATTGCCTGCCGTCAACCAGAGATCAGATAGCACAGCTGATGGAACATGTGGCAACACATTTTAGGTTGCGTTTCCATTCAGTTAGTTTGTGTGACTTTTAGAAAATGCACTGAAAAGTGTGGCTGAAAAACTAAAGTCATCCCAGACTGCTACTGAAATTCCGCCTACAGTCTTCCTCTACACACATACACACTAGGTGTGTAAATAAAATGTTGGATCAAGCTGTAGTAAAAAGCAGTACATAAGTATAAAAACTCCACAAATCATCATCAAAGGGTCATAAAACAGAAAGGCAGCAGTAGAAAAATCCCCAGCCTTGATTAGACACTTTTAAAACTCTAGGGTTATTGACGTCCAACAAACATATACAGTAAACCCAGTGTAGGGTGTCAAATCAACACTATGGATCTTGTTGTGCAGTATGTGGGGAAAAAAAAGGTAATGTTTCAAACAGACATTCTGACCAGAAACAGAGAAAATGACAAACAAAGGCTTGCAGGACAAAAAAAGAACAATTGAACAACAGGGTGTAAAAAGACCCAGAGCAGGTGTAGGCACAAGGTAAGGAACTGAGCTTGGGAATGGAGTCTAGATATAAACACATGGCAATACAAAGAAAAAGCATGAAAGCAGTGGAATTTGTGAACAACATAAAAAAAAATCATATAAAACTGTGACACCTGACTGGTATTTTATTCCCTTTTGCTTCATGATTAAAGTGCAAATGAAATTTTAGGGATCAGCATCATATGAAATATGTAGATATTCTATCCATCAATCCATCTAGGAACCTCTGTAGTCCAACTAGGGACTGTAGAGGCTAGTGGAGACCTGTATTTATTCCCATTTTTATAACCGTGGTAAGGCCTCCAGTCAACATTGACACACACATTTACAGACTATGGGCAATTTGGGAAACCCACCAAGAACAGGGAGAGCATACAAACTCCATGCACACAGACCCGAGGCAGAAATCCAACTGCCTCTGCCTCTGTAGATATCAGGAGTCGATAAAATTACATGCATGCATCATATAAATGTACTTTATACAAAATTCAACACATGTTAAGTAAATAAGAGAAAAAAACAAAAATGACATTATAATTTATGTATCAGAGCTCAGAAATGTTTACCAGGAGTGTTTGGGTCACAATTATCAAGTTAGTTCTACTCAGAGTATCAGACAAGAGCTGCCTTGAGGTACGATTTACTTTAAAGCTTGTAAATTATATATTTATTCATGCTACTTAATTTCTTTTAAAACAGTTGACAGATGTTTAGCTAGAGCAGGCTAGTAACTAAGAAGGATTTTCTGGCTTCAAAATTGCTCTGATTGCTCTAATATTGCATCTTTTTAGTACCTGCTTTGTGTTTTAGCGAGGCTACAACATATGTTTTTTTGTTGCTGCTGCTGTTGTTTGATTTTGCTTTTCTTTGCTTGGTTTTGAAAAGCCGGCATTGGAGTAAAATGTACAGTACTGTGCAAAGGTCTTGAGCCGCCCCTCATTTCTTCATATATAAAAAATAATAATAATCAATATAATAATTATATATATCTTATAATGTTGACTAAAATGGGAATAAATGTTTTACTGACAGGCTGCATAAGAAACAATTAAAAAATCTGTAACAACCTCAGCAGCAACCTCCTTTCCCCTCTTGTCTGTTCCTACCACACACGCATTTAGCATCACCAGTATACTAATCAGCCTAATCATCTTTCATCATCAAATTTGATGCTTTTTTTATGCTTGAATGATTAATAGGTCACTGTGTGGCTTAACAAACGAAAAACGTGCCTCTGAAGCTGCTCTGGTACAGAGACTGGACTGAAAATGATTATAATCCTGCCAAACTTGAATGCCAAAAATGTTCAAGAAGCCCAGAGAACTCTTCCTTAAGATTTCATTAAAATTTGCAAGAAAGTCTGGCACTTTGGAAGCAAAATATGAGGAAATGAGAAGGGGTTAAAGACTTTTGCACAGTAATTTATATAGTGAGAATTACAAGTTGGAGCATGGTTCAAATATTTTTTCTATTAAGAATTTGCTAAATTCCCTTTCCTCATTTGGTTATGAATGTAATAAGAGAGTCAGGCTTGAGGGAGTTTAAACTGGTAGGAAATCTTAATGTTTCCAATAAAAAATTGTCAAGCAAATTTTTATCTTTAATTTAGTTGGGTGGCATCCCAATGAAAATATACCTTAGTGTCTTTGTATAAATCTTTGCTTTACAGCTCATGCATGGTAGCTTCAGTTGCAAATCCTTGCCTCTTGGTATTAAATCTGCTGCATGGAAACTGAAGCTGACATTCCTGACAAGCGATGCTGAAATTTGGGGTTTGAGTACTTTGGAGAGCATGCAGCAGTCACACTCCGAGCAGCAACACACTGAATGTCTTTCCTTCTTGCTTAAGAAATAATCAAGGTCTGAGAGCTGGATGGGTGCAGAGAAGCTTTAATGCTACTTCTAAGAAGGATTATGATTAAGACAAGTATAATCTGGAACAGAGTAATGATCGGAGACAGGAAGAAATTTGCGAGGACAAAGCCTGAAGAGGAATACCGTGCAGAATCTCTCCCATGAGTAACATTCACTTCGCTCCTAATTACCTGATCAAGGTTTCTTATCAGCCGACTCTCATCAGCATACAGTTTTACTGCGCAAATTACCATGATTCAGCAGCTGCTAATGTGAACCCGGCTGATAAGGGACGTATAAAAGGCTAATTCAGCAGCACAAGAACAGGCAAACAGGCAATTCATTTAATTTAAAATCATGCGCAATGCTTACATAATTATGCACGGCACACACAAAGACTGATATAACGTAATTAGAAGACTATTATTTTAACACGTTTATCAAGGAAGGTCACCAGCCTGGAGGGAAATTGATATGAGTTAAAAGTCCACCAAAGTGCAGCAGATTTTGTATTCTAATTAATTTACACATCTATTTAGTTTCTGATCATGCATAAAGTCATCCTGTGTGCACTCTATGGTCAAGATTTGTTTACTATCTCTCAGATGAATGTTGTTGTTGGTCTTTCAGCTGCTCCCGACAAGGGGTCGCCAGAGATGACCACCCAGTCCGACCACAAGTTTGGTATAGGTTTTACGCTGGATGCCCTTCCTGCAACCCTCCCATTTTATCCAGGCTTGGGACCAGCACTGCATCCAGTGCACCCCAGCTGGGGTTTGGGGACTAGCTGGGAATCGAACCCAGGTTTTCTGCATAGCAGGCAAGAAAGCTACCACTGAGCGACCAATGCCCCACTATCACTCACTACTGAATAAGTGCGAAAATAATCTTAACTTCAATTTAAAATAGCTGCTTAAGTAGATCAACATAAACGGTTACATTCACTAAAATTGTCAAAGAAAACTTGACAATTAATAAGTTGTTACGTAATATCACACTAATTTATTTAATGATGGTAATATATAACATATATAATATATAATAACTATACACAGTATAAGGTACACAAATAAATACCTGCTATTATACCTACTCATGTACGCACTAGTAAATAAAAGCTGACAATTGACAATATACTCAGCTATAAATTAACTGAATTGATATTAAGAAAATACATTATTTTATTGTATTTTATTTTTCCTACAATATTTGCATAATACTGTATCATCAACATCTTCATCATCATCACCATCATGGCCCTGGGGCAACAAGCTTCTTGACAATCTTGACTGAGGAGCCATTTTTTATGTCTTCCCATCTGATGTCTACCATTTGTATGTCTTCTTTAAACATTTGTCATTTTTATTACAACTCAATCAATATATTATTGATACTAAACTGCATACATAAATAACCACAAACACAACCGCAGGGTGATTTCTTCATAGCGTTTATAACTTTTGATATATCACACCATTCCCGCTTTGGCTTAGGTTTGGCTTAATATTTTGACATTTATGTTTTTTAAACCCCAATGACTCAAAGAAATTATGCACAAAATATTTTCTATTAGTTTGCATTACTTTTTGGTCCATTTTATTTTTTATTTTATTTTTTATTTTTTTTCTCAAAACTGCCAAAATGACATCTCATTTTGCTGTCGAACTGATTATATGTTTAGAAATAGATTTAATAGTAAACAGTGTGAGATACATAAATGAATGTCTTTTTTTAATAAAATAAATTAATAAACAAAAAATTATCACTGTTCAAAGATGCACTTTTTATTTAGCTTAATTTATTTAAACATATAATTAGCCCTCATATTATGTGGATGATCATCCATACAAGCTCCAGTGTAGTCACTGTTACTATGGAAACAATAACAAATGGCCAAAACATGGTACTGTATTAGTGCTACAAAAAAGTATTTGATGAAAAAGTAAATTTTCAGATAGGATCACATAACACCATTTTCCATAATAATCAATGCTTCTTATCTCCCAATCCATGCTTTGTTTTTTTCTATGTATGCATACACATTTATATTTTTATCAGATAAAAAGAAACACATTTGATAAATACAATTTCATGGTCTTTTATGTAGTGTTTGTAATGTTTTTTAATTCAAATCTTTTAATGATCTTAATTGTCATTCATATGAAATTTAGATAGCACATGAAACGACATAAACCTGAAAAAGTGTATTATTCTAAAATTTAAAATTGTTAAAATATTGCAACATAAATTTGACATGGTTACGGACACTACACATTTTTTTGAATTTTAAGCTTTTACCAAAAACCGGAAAAGACCGGACCAATCTTAGTATAAATATTCATAAAACAAATAATTTTTATTTTTAATTATTATTGTTTGAAGCGAGACAGTATAACGCTGAAAAATGGCCATTTTGGGGGCACATACGTATACGTATATCTTTCCAAAATGGCTGAAGTTAGCAAGTTGAAATTTTTAGGGAAGCAAGATTGGTCACTTCCATGTTACATAAACTTCAGAAGTATCTTCTTTTGGCACACTCATTTTCTGTATTATAAATATAACATATTAAAAAAATCAGCACTAACACTATTTTGGCTGAAACTGTATTAACTCAGTACAAAGTCATTAATAACCTTTGTAATACCCGTTTGTGTTACAGCCTGAAATACTCATAAATGTAATTCATAAGTCCTGTACTGTAGTTGTTGTTGGTCTTGCTCCCATTGAGAGGTCGCCACAGCGGACCTTCCAATCCATCCAAAACTTGGCACAGGTTTGACACCTGATACAACCTCCCATTTTATCCGGGCTGGGAACGTTCTCCATGGCAGACGAGAAACCTACCGCTGAGCCACCAATGCCCTTGCAAATGGTCTGTAGTAAAACATGAAAAATATACAAGAAAAACATTTGGTGGGTCATTGATGGCTCAGTGGTAGGTTTCTCACCTGCTATGCAAAAGGCCCAGGGTTAATTCCCAGCCAATGCCCAAACCTCAGCCACTAACTACCAAGGCTACAAAGACTAACAACAACAATGACAATAAGAAAAACATTTGGCTTTTGTTAGATCACAAGTTCACATCCGACTGATGCCAGAGTGTTATACTGTATTCCTGAGAACATATTTGCAGCAAATTAATTATGTGTGTGTGCAAGCTCCTGTATGTACCGTATATGGAGAAGGAGCGATAACACTGACTGTGTTGCACTGCCATGTGATGCAGCAGTTACTTTAGAAAAAGCAAGAGTTGACCTTCACCCTCCTCAGTTGGTTTTTGTCAAATGATAGAAGAGTGTTGGATTGGGGGGGGGGTTATTATAAATGTTTATATGTAGAAATCCTTTTTTTTCTTTCAGCTCCAAAGAAATCTTTATTGATATTCTAAAAGCCTAAAAGGAGCAGTCTTTCCTAAAGTAATCGATGCAGATACCTCTGGTTTGATGCCTTTAAGACTGAGATTAAAGACTCATGTTAGGCAGTTTTTTTTCCTTTCTTTTAGAGCCAGATTTTTTTTTAAAACTTGCACGAGTTTCAATGGCACTCAGTAAAGGGTTCAGTTAGTAAGCGCCTTAGCGGAGTCTAATCGTTACTGGATCATTATCCGGCTCTTCTTTCTAGTGCGAGAAGACTAATCTCTATTTCTGTCCGTACACATGCTTTCAACCCCTGTCAGCTTCTCTTTCCCTGTAGACATACAGAAGGCATTTAAGACTTGCCAGACAATATGTTGGTAAGATTGTGAAGCGATTAAGATTTTAATAAGCCAGATTATATGAAAATCCTGCACCATGAGTTACACGCTAGACTAGACGACAGCATCGTTACGGAGAGCTCAGAGCAAAAGTGAAACATTACATCCACTGTTCTGTCTGTGTGCTTGCTTTTCTAGACAATAGCTGAATAAACTGCATTTACAGCAAATAAATGATGGGATAATTTGTCTTTTTTTGTAATATATTGAATTTATTTAACATTAAAGTATCACTTTGAATTTGGACATTAGGGTAATAAATAATAAATTGCACTTATATAAAACTGCCATTTCCAGCTATGGGTGAGCAAAAAATCTGTCCCAGCTTGCATGGTTATTCATCTGTCAAATTATACCCGCCTACAAGATGTTCACAGCACCGTTCTGGACCCAGAGCTTTATTTAAAGTATTTTATTTAGCACTTAATCGTCTCCTTCACTTGGCCAGTCTCTAGTAAAAGAAATAATGCCCCAAGATCCCAGCACGCACTGCTGTATTTCTGAATAATTATGATTTGGCACAGCAGAGGAAACATGTTGCACATTTGCCAAGTGATTTTTGAGGAGCAATGCTTTCTGGGATTCATGCATGTGTAATAAATCAACGCCTTCCATTCCATGAAGGTCATTCTGCCAGAGACATAGAGGACAAAAAAAAAAAAGATTATTTTATCTACTACTATTTGACATGCTAAAGAGAAATACCGTAGTCAAATTCTTAAATGCCAATGAGATATATACAGTATATGATTTTGACTGTAGAGCCTGTTAATGATAAAAATTACAGAAACAGCAGGATTTGTCTTCCAGGAAGACATACAGTATCTCTCATCTGTAACATGCATTAAACATTTTTAAAGGTTAGAATGACAGACTGGACAAGAAACAATCTTATCATCCTGGAGAAATGTCACTATAATGGATAAGGAAAAAAAAAAAGACTAAATCATTTACCAGAGTGACAGTTATGAAAGTTTTACATGACTGAATGCACTTTTTTCCTAAGTGTAATGTAACCTTTCTGTGCCTTAGGCAGTCAGATTTTGGTTTTGTGGCAAGCCTTTAGATAATAAACTTCATATCTTCAAAATTGTCTGATATGGTGCTTTGTTCAGTCAGTCAAAATCCAATAAATATAAAAGATAATAACATTTGAATATGTGCAAAATGTGTAGTGTGTGTGATGAACATTGATGCAAAATCTAGACCCATTGCTTATTTTCTGCCTCGATATTGTTTATTACCCTCTCTGTATGCAATCACAGAGGCAAGTCACTTCACCCAAAATAGATTGCTTTTGGGGTTTTGAAATGAATGAATTATATTTAATAGGAAAACTGAATTATTATTATTTTATCATCATCATCATTATTTTTATTATTAGAGTATATTATTATTATTATTATTATTATTATTATTATTATTATACATTTATGCATGGGCGGCATGGCCGCATAGTGGTTAGCACTGTGGCCTCACACCTTGGGTCTGTGCGTTTGCATGACCCATGTTTGCGCATAGTGTGTGAGAGAATGAGTGAGTGTGAATGAGTCAATTATTCACTATAAGCCCAAAGGTATGTGGACACCTGACCATCAATCTCACATGTGGTTCTTCCCCCAAAATGTTTAAATCATACAATTGGCTAAAATATCTCTGTATGCTGTAGCATTACAACTTCCATTCACTGGAACTACAGGGACCAATCTTGTTCTAACATTTTAGTTCTATGAATAACTACAAAATACTAGAAAATACATTTTTAATTAAATTACATTTAAAAAAAGGTGAATATAAATTTTCAAAACAATTTTGTCTAACAAAAAAAGAATATAAATATTTAGATGCTTTTCTGTTATGCTACTCATTAGTCCATACATTTGCTGGGACTGAATAGCCAGTTAATGCTGTGTGTTAGTTTTAATGCTATTTTGTCTGACCAAATGAAATTTAAATAAAAATTGAAAATTTATTATTAATTATTAATTATCATATTTAAACTTAAACGTTAAAAATAAATACAAAAAAGCAGCAGTTGATGCACTGTTGATAAAAATCTTGATTTATCTGAAAAGCATGTCTTTATAGTTTATGATTGAAATAATGATTATACAATCACCAAAATCTAAATGTATACACAATTAAACATCAATCACAAGATGGTAGCAAATAGCATTACTATAGATAGATATTACTGGTAAATTTCAGATTCTGCTGCCCTTAATAACCATGTGGTCAAAATTACCACCATGTCCCCTAATGGCCAAGTGTCCACATACATTTGGTCAGAAGTCTGTTTCATAGTTTTGAAAATGTGTGCCCCTTTTGTTGAGTTTGTTTCTCCAAAAAAGAGCACTATGTTGCTGGTTAGATATTGCAAGCAGTGTTATAGCCAGGAGACTGACCAGATCCTTCGATTTTAAAAGGCACTACCTCCTTTCTTTCCACATTTCCCTGTTACAACTTTGATGTCTTTTTGTAAGGTCTTTAACATGATGGTGCAGCAGCTAGCATTATCACTTCACACCTTTCCGGGTTTCTGGTTTGATCCTGAGCTCAGGTTACTGTTTGTGTGAAGTTTCCCTGTATTTTCTTCCTTGTGTGTCAGTTTCCTCTGGGTGTACCAGTTTCCTTCTATATCAAAGAAACATGACAGTGGATTCCCAATGATACATTTCCCCGACCCTTGCAGGGTCTATTCCCAACTCACACCAAGTGTTCCCAGTACAAGCTCCTGATTCCCCACATCCCTGGTCAGGGTCATAAAGTTACTGAAGATGAATGAAGAAAAAAAAATTAATAAATGTTAACAAAGAGACAAGAGGGTTGACATGACAACAAATCTCACCAAAAAATGCACAGCAGCAATTTTTTTATTTGTGCAGCTTGAGTACCATATCAATACACATTATTTGTGTAAAGATCAAGCAGAGGCCACACAATAAGATGAAAAAAAAATTTAACTACTATAAAACTGGATTTGGAGTTGAGGATAGAAACGGCAAACAGAAATCATATGAAGTTCCTTCTTGAAAGGTTCATGTAGAAGCTTTCAGAGTCTGCAGAGAATTTACTTCTGGGGCTGCGAATATTGAGCTGAACACTTTGTTCTGACAGAGGGGGATTTCACTGTTTTTGAAAATTATGTCCAACTTCTTAAAATTTATATATTTTTGTACACTAAAAAGAATGAAAAATACACAGGGGAATTCCAGTTCTTTTCAGTGAGACCAATTTTGCTCGCATCACCAACACAAGCTGTCTGTTGCAGCCCCCAAAAGGTTCGTTGCCATTTTTATTTTTTAAACCAGGACACAATTAGTAATAGTTTGACAAAAGTTTGTTCTTCTTTGCCTAAGTTAGGGGTAAAACTATTTATTGGAATCTTACTCAGTGTCACAAACCGTCAAGCTCCAGCTCTGCCATGATCATATAAACACTCCTGTTCCACGCTCCCAACCACCCCTTGC
>JAQMYJ010000040.1:6587250-6608907 GCA_030014305.1 Clarias laeviceps | reverse complement strand
AATTAACAGCACCTCAGATTAGAGGCGTTATGAAGTCTTTACAGAGCAGAAGTAGCAGAAACATCTCAATATCAACTCTTCAGAGGAGATTAATGCATTTTTTTGGATGCCTTCAGCCTTTACAATGTAGAAAGAAAGAAAAATCAGGAACGATCATGGAGTTAGAAAGTGTTCTAAAACTTTTGAACGGTATTGTATACTCTTTATTTTTTATACTAGACATTTTAGTGTTCATTCATTTATTAATGCTTTAAAACCTGTAAGAAATAGAGCTGGTTGAAATAAATCAGACAGTAAACTTTAGTGCTGTCCAGTCAAATCAAAATGAAAATTGCAGTGCTCGAAAATGAAATCATCTCGAGTACTACGATTTACTACTCTACTGCCAGCATAAATGCAGCATGAAAATCCAAAGAGATCTTAAATATTCAAATGTTGGTGCTAGTCTGCAACTGCAAGATCACAATGGGTGTAATTATTAACTGAAACACTTCATGAATCTTCATGAATTTGGGTATATAATTTAGATTATTAATATTGAATAATGGTACTAGTGAAGAAGAACTTTATTTTTTTGCCCATGCAATCATTTGAAATGTAAATGATCTCTGTATCTTTTTTTTAACACCACCAGCAGATCATGTTAATATTTTGCTTATGTAAATATTTTGCAAAGTCTAAGTTGTTTCTCCTTTCTCCTTTGTTTTTCAGCCAAGAAAAGTCATGTAAGCATTCCATTAATATTTTACCATCTTGCCTTATTGCAACAAGTTGATACCGAGCATTTTTGTGCACTTCATCTCATTGTATGTTGTGGAGAAAAGTTTTTGTTAATGTTCCTTAATTTCTGCCGTTTGATTTAATGACCTTCAGCATTTCATTACCAACCATGGAGTGGCCAGCTAAAGATTGAGTCCGTTTTGTACGACATTGGGTTGAGGTCCATCCATGGAGCCATGTTTCCAGCAAATCTGTAAGTTGGATTATTTTTGGGGGAAACAAAGGAGTCAAACTACAGAAATCAAATCCCATTTATATCATTTAATTCTTTTAATTGATCTGGATATATATTTTTTTTGTTCTCTAGTCCAAAAATAGTTAAAGTTGACCGTGTCATTGGAGTCTCTGAACTGAGGAAGACATTGCCTCAAGCGGTTTTTGAAACTTCTCCTCTTGGTGAAGGTGTGTTTTTAAAGTTCAGTTTATTGATTCCATGTATTTGTCAAGTAGAATAGAGAAATTTAGAGACATTTCTTTTTTAGGTTTTTGACTGTAGATTAATGTGGATATTTTGATTACTTGTGGATTGATTTTCATTTGTTGTTGTTTTTTTTTTGTAATATTCTTTTAGTTTCATTAGATGGCAAATGGTTTAGCATGTATGAAGTCATCTCATTTGAAGCAAAAAATGACCTAGCTTTCTTAAGTCAAGAGTTAAAGGAAAAGGACATGGTAAGTCTGGCGTGTGAATGACATTTGAGTCAGTGGAGTAGAAAGAGGAAGACAGATTTATTTTTTTGTTTTGTTTGTTTTACTTGCAGGCCCTTGTTATATGTTTGGAAGATGGCGGATTCCTTGTAATTTTACATTCATGTAATTTCCTGTCCTATGAAGGTAATGATATTCCAAAGATATTTAGATATTCAAAATGTAATTAAATGTGTTTAATGCTTTACTTCCTGATTAGTAAAATGTTTGGAACATTTTTATAGGTGCAGGCACAGATAAAGCCTTTGCTCTTCAAGGAATGTTTATTTATCCGGACTCCAGAACCGTGCCACGAGGTGAATAAGATATGGCTAAAGTATTGATTGACACAAGTTATTGTTTTGGACTTTGTTCATATGGTGTCTTTGGTTCTGATTATTGGTTTGTTTTTTTTGGTTTAGAGACCAAGAGGGCATACCATAAGACTGCAGTTTCATCTGAGGTTCTTCAAGTTCTCCCTGCCCTGAATTATGCTGAATTAGAAATGGAGAAGTGTCCTCCGCAGCAAGAGGACGATGCCCTTAGCACATTGGAGAAACATTTGCAGGACTTTGCTGCTCTTATTTTTCCAGGGTTAACTAACAGCCCTAGCAGGGACGCGAGTATGTTTCCTGATCAGTATGATGTACCTGGTGGTTTTCCTCTGAGTGCCCCAAAATGGACAGAACAGACCAGGGATCGCCTCAGGATCTACTTAAAAAGTCCATGCAGTTTTCAAATTCCAGTGGGTAGGGCACTGGAACTCCTAGCTGCCGGAAAGCAGCAACGCAGTGATGATCACGATGATGACGTGTATTACTATATATCCTCACCTGAGGCCCCACAGACTCCTGCGGAGATGGTTTCCGAGAGAGATTTGCCTAATGAAACTGATCATTTAACTTGCAGGGATGTTTCTGATGATGTAAAAAAGACAGCTGAGCAACAAGCTGAAACAGAAAAGACTGTAGCCGATGAACTGCCCCATCGAGCTTTGGTGGAGGACGTCATCACGTCTGGTGATGCAGTGGTTGCTGCTGATAATAGCACATCTGATGCAATAACGGATGCTATGATAACACCTAATAATAACCAAGCTGAGAGGACCAATGCTTCATCTACATTAGGTGACCCCAATACAGAACACTATCCTCAGAACATTGTTGCTGCTCAAGACGGTGAAAAAACATCTGAGGGTGTCTCACCTGACGATAAATGCAATGGAGGGGAGGTTTCTGAAGCATCTTTGAAAGAAACAATTCAGACCTCCACAGAAATTGGAGATGATGCCTCACCTCTGGCATCTAATGTCGAGATGGAGGTTGATCAGTCAGAGAAAGTAGACAGTTTGTCAGATGTGCTCCCTAAAATTGGAGGTCAGATGCCTATCGCAGATAAAGACCTTCTGGAAGCTGACCTTCCAACATCCATTTCAACTCCTACTACATCATTAAACCAGACTGAAGCATTAATTGAAGGCTGTGACTCAGTACAGCTAGAGGTAAGCAGTAGTGTTTCTGCTGAGACAAAATCTGTGCCAAAACGGCACGGAAGAAGGAGAAGAAGGAAATCGGGAAAACGCAATACTAATACAGTCGGTCAAATTACAACCCCCTTTCAAAACACTACTTTATCTTTAAGTCCTTCAACAGAAGCTATTCCTACTCCTGAACAGAGCAGTAACAGTGACTCAATACATTCCTCACCTAGCACACTGAAAAAAGATTGGCGTTCTCTCCCAAGGCTCAAGAGGGAGTGGAAAGTTGATGCCAGCGTAAAGCGGACATTGAGGTCAAATTTTAAAAACACTGAAACGCCATCTGATAAAAACAGCGACTCTGAGAAAAATACCTCCATTACAGAACTTACTGTTACAACTAACATTACATCCAGTACACCGAAACGAAAAATGGAAGGAATTAATATGAGAGAACGATATGGCCTCAAGAACATATTCACAGATTGCGGCTTTGTCTTTGTCCCCCATGGCTCAGAAGTTGCTCCCGGTGACATAAAATCAAATGAAAATAAACAAGGTCCAGAATCCTCCGTTGTTACAACCGAAGGTCCTTCAGTGGAGAAGCCAACAACTCCACCACCACATGATAAACCCCAGCCATTAGAAATAGAAAACATAAGTCAGCATATGCCCTTAACACACATACAAAACATTTCAGAGACACCACCCAAGGCACTAGCGTCTTCAGACATTACTGAGAAAGACCCTGTGTCCCCTCAAAACTCTGAAAAATCATCTGTCCTGGAAACACCTGACAAAAATAAAAGCACAGTGAAAGACCATGTATACAGAGCAATATCTATAAGTAAACTAAAAACAGTGCTCAAAAGATCAAGAAGGACTAAATCTCCTGGTGGAAAGGATCATGGGAAATCGACATCGGATAATACAGAGCCTGAATTGAAACGAGCAAAACCAAACAGTGATGCAGACAACGGCAAATCGGTTCCTCATGCAGATGTTGAAAAAGGCAGCTCATTACAGCCTAATCCCGAATCAGCCGGGAGCCAAGAGACAGTGGAAAATGCACCATCTAAACCACAACAGAGGGCCACACTATCTCCGGAGAAGCGGATCTCAAAGATCCCTAAAGAAAATGGTAGGAAATGTTGCAATGCTGTTGTGGATTTAAGTAGGAGCTTTTTATATTACTATATCCTATATTCAGTTGTATGATCACTGTAAAAAATAAGATGTGCGTTGGGAATCTCAGTATACACCTCCAATCAACAGTAAAGTAAATATCCTAAACTTAAACCAGGTAATTTTCTTGAGGGATTTTCATAGCAATAGACTGTGGATAAGTGTTTATTCTCCTTTAAATTAATGATATGAATTACTGTATGTATATTTGAAGACTTACATTAGACTTACTTGAAAACATGTGAATCTCTGTTTTATCTCTCTGCCTTTGTCTAGCTTCTTGTTGCTCCTAATTAAATGACAGTATAATATACTGAGTATATAGACAGAACAAATTTAATTCTTAATATTACTATTAATACTACTATTAGATACATTTACAATATACTGCCTGGCCAAAAAAAAAAATTGGACCACATTTAGATTTGATGATTGTGGAATTTTTCCCTCCATCTTGTGCAACCTTCCAATATTTTTCTGTCTATCCGTCTTATGTTATTTTGGAGTTGTTTTTTGACAACTGATGATGGGAGAGTCAAACCACTCCATAAAGTCTACTCCAGCACTCCCTAAAGCCTTTCATTGGGCTTGAGGTGATTACTCTGCTTGCCAACTAATTTGTGAAAATGATTTCCTCATGCACCATGCCATCAGGGACGAATAAATGCTTTGAGGGGATAACCAGTATATTCAAGGCATTAGCTGGTTTCATTTCATTCCCACATAATGTTGCTGAGCCTAGACCTGACCAAGTAAAGCAACTCCAGATTATAACACTGCCTTGTACAGTGGCCACTCTGCATGATGGGTGATCAATCTGGACTCGTCAGACCACAAGTCCAATCCGTATGCTCCATAGCAAGTTTAAGTTTTTTTTTTTTTTTTTCCCAAGTGATTTTCTTGTGGCCTCACAGCTGTTTAGTCCAAATCCTGTGAGTTCTCCTCATATATTGAGTGTGGAGCTGCTCGTTCACTATTAAACAGCCCTGATTTCTACTGTCGTTTTTTTCCCTTTCTTTCTTCTTTAAATGATGCAACTTTATACTTTTAACTTTTAATAATGTGTAATTTGATCAACCGTCTTAGTAGATTCCTTTGATTGCCAATAATTTGACCTTTCTGAAACACAGAAACATATTTTTTATGACCACAGGATATGTCCTCCAACAAGGTTGTTTAAGAAATGAGAAGTATAAGTTAGGGTTAAAAGGATTGCTGCCAGCTGAAGCATAATAATCACTGCAGTAGTTATTTAATCTAAGAATCTTAAGTATCTGCTTATTTAAATCTAAACTAATTTTTTTTTCTTTTTTGGCCAGGCAGTGTATTAGATTTACATTTTCAGTAGAGAAAGCATTAAGCACAGCTTCTTTCCTTCTACAGCTTCTGTCTTATGTCTTTTACATGTATGTATGTGCCTGTGACAATTTCTGCTTTTTCGTGTCCAACTCTTGCTGCTTTTTCATTCTCTGTTGTCTCTGTTTTTTTTTTGTTTTTTTTTCTTTTTTGTTTTTACAGGTTGCAACTTTTTCCCTAATGAATTAGTTAAACAAGCCGACCAGCAGCTCATATCTGAGCCAGTACAGAATAGGTTAGAGGCCAAGCATATTAGTTCTGGTGGCCAAAGCAATAAAGAGGAAGTGGCTGTTTGTGTGCCTGCACCTTCAGATGCTCTTAATCTACTGGCTGATTTGGCCCTCAGTGTAAATAGTGACGAAATGTTGCCTAAGCTGGGAAAAAAACACCACGGAGCCAGGACCAGTAGCTCGCCGCAAACAGTCATTCATCTGTTGCGAGACCTCACCCCCAGATTAAAATCTCCTTTTCCAGAGGGTCTTGTTGTGACTGGGGATTTCATATTAGAAATATCAAAAGAGCATTCTTACTCACAGCCCACCTCTCTGCTGTCAGGTTTGACAGGCATATGCCCCCAGGTTCAGTCTCCACCTGGACGAGTTGACTCTCATCTGTCCATGAAATCTGACCTCCTTCTGAAGTTGCCTGATCCTGCTAGTCCAGGCTATTATGATAAAGAAGGCAAGAACGGATGGCTCGTACCATCACCCCCAGCTGCTGTCAAGGATAAAGTATGGAGCACTATATTTCTCCACGCTAGGACCGTGACTGAAAAGCAAGGCTCCATCCAAGTGACAAGATTCTGGAAGGAAAACTATGATTTCAAATTTGACAGCAAGTTCACAAATGACAAACTAGACAAATGTGTGACAAGAGCGCTGCATGGGTATGTGCTTCTTTTTTTTCTCTCCATCTAGAACTAGAATGTCAAGTGACTCAAGAGCATTGTAACAATTTGACATTAAGCATTGAAGTGCTATGAAGTGTTGTGTAGTCATTTCATCAAAGTGTAGTGACATAGTGAACATTTAAATACATACTGTATAGAGTATAAAAAGTTGTTTGTGGCTATCACTTGTCATATTTCCCTCTTTCTCAAAGAGGATTATTTGAAATAAGCCAGTGTCTAATGCATTGAAAATAGGTTATTTAGCTTCTGAGTGATTTTATATACAGTGGAAACTTGGATTATGAGCATAATTTGTTATGCGGGCTCGTATTTCAAAACACTTGTAAACCAAATAGAATTTTCCCATAAGAAATAATGGAAACTCAAATTATTCGTTCCACAGCCCCAAAAAAGAAATACATAAAAATAATTAACACAAACTATAAAGTAGAAATAAAACAAATTAACCAGCACTTTACCTTTAAAAAAAGTAAAAATAAATCCCGACAGATAAGTGTTTCCATTTGTGCACGCAGGCGCTCTGTGTGTGTGTGTGTGTGTGTGTGTGTGTGTGTGTGTGTGTGTGTGTCTGAAGTTAAAGTAAAGAGCCCCTCCCCTTTCCCCCTTCTTGTCTTACACAGTTACCGTTCCTCCATTCTTTTCACACACGCGCACACAACGGAAACACATGGGACATGGTGTCCAATGACGCGCGTGCACACAGACACAAAGAGCAGGCTGATACAGAGAGAAAGAGCAGGCTGATACACAAAGAGCAGGCTGATACAGAGAGAAAATGGATCTTTAACCTCTGAGACTTGCTTTTGCTTTACACGCGCTCTGTACACACATGCATACAGACACAAAATAAAATATGTTTTACGCACACACACGGTCACAGTGTTATTGTAAACAGTACACGCGTGCACGGATGTTGATTATACCAGTGAGAGACGCGCACTAAGACCCAGCAGGGGAGACGATTACCCACAATTCCACAGCGCAAGAGAGAGAAAAATCATTGGCTCAGTTGTGATCATGTGATACTCGGCGTCAACACAAGAAGCGTATGCGTGATACATGATACTCGGTACTCGAAAACCAATACTTGTTCGTTTTCAAGTTAAAATTTATTAAAAATCGTTGCTCATCTTGCGAAACACTCGCAAAAAACGCGTTACTCGCAATTTGAGGTTTCACTGTACTGTATTAGTGATTTTAAATAGCCAAAATGGTCTACATTGTTTTTAACGCTAACCATATTTCTGTTTATTCCTAATTTCCTCAGCAAGTGGGATTTTAGCATTGAAGACAGTTATGAGCAGGTGCACCTCATCTTCCATATGTGGATAGGTCTTTTCTACAGTAAACCTACTTCAAGATTCTTCCACTTCGATCACACCTTTCCAACACTGGAAAGAAAAAATCCTTCAGATGTGTTACAGTTTGCTATTCAGACTTCCTCAACGTTGCCCGATGTTGATTTGTCCACAAAAGAGGACAAAAATACTTCCTTACATCCTGGTTCAGATGCTCTTGACCTTTCAGTGAAAGCACCTGAGGCTGCAGACGACAGCACCTGTGGAGAGAAACCTACACCTATTTCTGGCGTACGGTCAATACTAAACCACATGAGGAAGAATAAAGAGCCAGATAATAGACTCAGTTTAGACCATTCTCCCAGTGTACTAAGAAAAGGCATTTCTATGGTAAGCAGTACTAGGGCAAAGTAAACCATGTCTATCAGAATTATTTATTTATTTATTTAAATTCAAGAGAAATCAAAATGTTGTCATAATATTTAAAAATGATAGACATATTTGACCACTGTCCAGTATATGTCTAAATATTAGCGGATTATTATGACCAACCTTACACTATGTGACAAAATATTTACTTTACCTTATTTCTAAGCGGAAAGTGTTATTTCCCAATTTATTATGCTTAAAGTAAATGGGGAAAAAAATATTTTACTCTTCAAACTTTGCTCTTATGACCTGGGTATTGAGATTTTCTAATATACTTATTTTCTAGAATATTCTAGGTAGATCCAGTGTTGGGTAGCCGTTAGATAATTTTCTGGAACTTAAACGAAATTTCAAGAAATTTCTAGAATGTTGTAGAACTTGACAGGAATTTTCAAGAAACTTTCAGAATTTTCAAGAACTTTCCAGAAGCTACATTTGCATGTATGTGCATACATGCATACCTATATGCAGGGGCTCACCACCTCAAAGTAGTTCTGCCTGCCTAAGTGAACACATAGAACGATCTAAATTTATCAGAGATGGCACCAAGAAGCTGCAAGCATTTTTCCAGACTCATTTTGCTATGCATGTGGCCAAAAGTACTTTGTGACCACATAGTACGTTAAACATGTGAAGGCTCTAATGTATATTTTGACATACTGGACTTTGGATGCTGCTACCAGGGAGCATATAATGAAAACATGGTGGGAGACTATATTTGGGGCTGATATGTGAAAGTGATTTACATTTCAGCAAATCTCGAAAAAACGTACTAACTTCTATATATTTTTGTTTGTTCTTGTATAACGAGTACAATTTGATGTACATTTTGCTTCATATGTTGGTTTATTCAAGACCTTATATAAATGAAAATGTATAAATTTGCCCCTTTTTGCATAGAAATTAATCCATTTTCTAAGTTTCATCATTCAGGATACAAAAGCAAAGTCTAAACCGAATAATCACTATTTTCTATAGTTTTATAACATTAGCAATGAAGCCTATATTTTCCTGGAAAGTATTATATAACCTATACTTTACAGGAACAAAATGTGTGTTACATATTGTTATTTTTCTTTTTTAATTTATAAAATATGGAATAAAACCCATGAACAAAGTGATACTGCAGGAAAATAATCAATGACTGTGAGGTGTGAAGCCACCTCAAAATTCTTTATTTTCCTGTAGCTGGCCATTTTTATTTAATGAAGGATAACAGACTGTATTTGTATATATATTTAACTTGTGGAATATCTGTAAAGCAATTTTCTGTTGTCACGTAAGATATAGCAGCTATAAACTTTTGTTCTACTCACCAGCCTTTTGTGTAAAAGTAATAAGTGTAAGACAATAATAATAATAATAATAATAATAATAATGCAACTCATCATAGTGCAGAGAATGCTCAAAAGCCCTTTGTCCTGAAGATGATTCCCAGGAACAGATTGAACAATGTTATAGAGCACTGACTCTGAAAACTCTTTCCACTGGAATGTATTACAATAAGCATATTAATATACTAGATGTCCAATTTTGGGGACACCTGACCATTATTCCTATATGTGCTTTTGAACCGCATTCCAGATTCTTTCCTTTTTTCTATATCTTCAAACTCACCTGGAAAAGATTTTCTGCTAAATTTTAGAGTGTCGCTGTGGGGATTTGCCCATCCAGCCACAAGAGCATTATTGTTCTGTTCAGTTACCGTGTCTGATGAAATAGGTCTGTGGTGTAGTTAAAATTCTAGTTCATTGAAAAGGTGGCTAGCGGGGTTGAGCTCATTGCTCTTTGCAAGTGACTCGGGTTCTTCCAAACTTGACAAAACATTTTGCTTTGTGCACAGATGCATGGTCATGTTGGGACAGGTTTGAGCCTTTAGTTCGAGCAAAGCAAAACTGATTTTTACAGCATACAATTATGTGATTCTAGCTTTGTATCAACAGTGTAAGCAAGAGACCTATATAGATGTAATGGTCAAGTGTCCCCAAACTTTTGGCCATATAGTGTACAAGCTTATCATCTGATTTACAGCCTGAATTACTTTCAATACTGCTGATGGAGAATAGTTAACATATTTAATTAATCAGATGGTCAGGTTCAGGACTTTAATGGCTCTGTGGTAAAATAACTGTATCTGTGAGGTGTTAAAAGACTGAAATCATTCATACATAGATCTTAGACACGTATGTGTACATGCCTTCTATTGCATTGCATAAGTTTTTGTTATTTTTAAACAACAGGAATTACATCCTTTTTAGCTCCTGTAAAAATCTGAATACTTTTTTTGTTAACTGTTACAGGATTATAGATCCACTGTGGAGACCTTGGATGAAAATCCCACGTCTGATCATAGTGACTGCAGCGACCTAGAGGACAATGCGACCAACATCACTGAAAGCTCTTACACAAAACATTTGGAGAGCAATGGTGCATACAGTCAGTTGTGTGACCACGCGTCAAACATGAGAATAGATGAACAGAAACTATTGAACGTGCAAAGGAATGAACTTGGCAAAGACCTGTCAATGTCAAAGGCCATGAATATAAAAAGTGATGGGATAATGGACACAGAGAGAAAAAGTATGGCTGTGTTCCACCAGGTCATTCAGCCTCTCAGGCCTCTGACTTTTTTAAATGTGCCTGATTCCTTACCTAGAAGAAAAATCTTAGTAAAGTCATTGAGTTTTAAGGAAAAGCACAAAAATGATGCAACTGTTTCAGTGCACACTGAGACACTATCCAACGATGAGCAGTGTGACTCAGCAGTGAATAAGGAAAAACATGAAAGCACACCAGTGTATGCACATCCTGGTAAAAAGAATGAGTGTGCACTTAAATTTAAGTCAGGAAGCTGTTCTGTCATTTCTGTTCCTGTGCAGGATAAAGCAACAATTGAAGTTAAATCTGTGCTTCTTACCAGAGATGAAACACCTATGGTTATTCAGGAGGAATCTGTGTCTTGTGAGAGAAATAACGAGGTAACATGTAACGACGAATCCGAGACACCAAGGGATGTGCTTGATGTAAGAAACCAGACAAATCAGGAGGTTAAATCTGTTATAGATGAAACAAAGATAAATGTTGGAAATGATTGTGACATCCTTGTTGAGATGTATGTTAATGATAAAGCAAAAGAGAAGGCCGGATCTGTCCATGATGTCAGAGATGAAACTCCTGTAGATTTACTTGATGTGGAAGATGAAACAATGGAGGAAGTTGAACCTGTAAGTCATGTCTGGAATGATACTCCTGAGGAAAAGCTTGCTGATGAGATGAAGGACAAAGTAACACCTGTGATTGTTAGACATGACACATCCATGATCGTACCTGCTGCATGTAGGTCAAATGAGATGGATAACTCTGTGAGAGATGACAAGGATGCAGGGATGCATGTTAACGATGAGGCAAACACAGTTCAAACAATGCCTAATGATGATATCACATCCGTTTATGATGAAGAAAGTGCTCCTCATGGTGTATGTGATGAGGGTGATAATGCCTCATGTGAAATTAATTCTGTGATAAACATCAGTGATGCATCTGTAGGTGTACTAACTAAAACCAAAGATAAGCTTGGTGTCAAAGATGACATACCTGTCGACACACAGGATGTGAATAGCACAAACAAGGAAGCCACGCCTGAGCGTGATGTGAGAGCTGATATATCTGCAGATGTGCAGGATGTAAATAGCACAAACAAGGAAGCCAAACCTGGGCTTGATGTCAGAGACGACACACCTGCAAACATACAGGATGTGAACGAAACCAAATGTGAGCCTAATGTGAACGACTGCAGCTCTCTGCATAGCCAGCAAGATGCTGATACAACAGAAGACGTGGCAGTCCAAGAACAGGAAGATGGATCTGGGAAAGGTGACCGTGATAAAAGAGAAATAATTAATGAAAAAGTAGAAGCAGAGCTCATTTGTGATGCCAACAACAAATTAGACTCTGAAAATCAGAACACTATCGATGATTCTCAAGATTGGACAGATTGGGTAGATATGGACACCAGTGATAAAGATTCAGAAGATGAAAATCATGAAGAGGTGCGTAAAGTGAATATATCCAGCGGTGAAAGCCTTTCTAAAGTGCTTGAGGAAGACACTGTAAAGATGCAAGGAGCTATAATAAAAACTGATGCACATGTGGCAAGCAGTTGTAAAGAGCAACCTGAAGAGGGTGCTCAGCCAGATATATCCGATAATTTATCTTCAGGTCAGGTTAGCTCAACATCCCATGAGTTAATTCTATCAAAAGAAAGCAACAACTCATCTGCTCTTGGTGGCAATTGCATCCAAACTCAGAATGATAGCAAAAGCACAATGTTTCCTGATGCCACTGTGGTTCAAAATGCAACCCCTGAGGTCATTCAGTACAAACCCAGCAAAGTATGTGATGTCTTCTCCTTTACTGGAATTGCTGAACCAGAACCATGTGAAATAAACGACTCTAGCGTCCAGGGCACAACTGAAGAACCGAATGACTTGGCAATTTCAAATGCAAATGATGGTTCAGATGAAGGCCTTAAAAAGGTAGAGAAGGGCACTAACCAGAAAAGGGTTGAGGCATGTGACAATTTTGACA
The DNA here is from genome assembly GCA_030014305.1 of Clarias laeviceps. Lineage (NCBI taxonomy): Eukaryota > Metazoa > Chordata > Actinopteri > Siluriformes > Clariidae > Clarias > Clarias laeviceps. The sequence continues at coordinate 6,596,198 of JAQMYJ010000040.1, read as the reverse complement.
GCATGGATGTATCTCCACCAGCACTGCAAATAGATACTGAGGCTGAGATGAACAGCAGATGCTGTACCCCAACTCAGGATGAACCATTATGCAGCGAAGGGACTGATGAGGTTTCTAGCTTTCAGGAAGGTAATTTACAGGACATTTCTGAAACAGAAATGTGTGAAAAGGAGCGTCCTCCCAATATATGGTTGGCACTTGATAGTTCTGAGGATTCAAGTTTAGGATTAGAAGAGTCTCCACCTCTAGAACAAACCCCCTCTCAGGATACTTCTTGGTCCCATAAGAAGTTCAATGCTAGAGTCAAAAAGGCTGATAAAGGTGAACCATTTGTAAGTGATGAACATGTACCCAAGGACAACATGGTTTACTTTGACGATCATTTGATTCCCACACAGGAACATACAAAAGAGAAAGCGCATCAACAAGATGAGTTTGGTCATTTTTCAGAGCAATATGAAGATGATCATTATGAAAAGCTTCCTTCATCATGGACACACAGTGCAAGCTTCAGAACAGAGGGACAAGAAGATCTCGGTGAATGGCATGCACCTGATGAGGAAACACATTATACAACCTGCAGTTCTAGCCACAGGGAAGTTGCATATAGGCCGAGAGAGATTAGAGAGAGTAACTTAGACACCCGTTGGGTACAAAGGACCCATTATTCAGAATCTACTCCCAATGTGGATGAGTCAAATGAAAGACTTCTTTCTTTCAGACATCGAACAGGTTTAGCTGAAATGAATGATGAGTCTGAGAGTCATGGTTCAGAACCTGTGGGTTACAGTAAAAAGACACGCCAGAGAAAGTTCTGTAAAAATAAATGGGATGGAGAAAACTTTAATACAACCATAGACTACAGCATACAAAAGACCTTTTCATGTAGTTCAGATCATTCGAGCATAACAAGGACACATACATCTAGCCCTTATCAGCGCAAAGGCGAAAGCAAGCAAATGTTCGACTGGCGCAGATATTTCAGGAGAGAGGGAGTATTTGAGTCAAATGAAGAGAACAATGGACCGTTTCATGATTCACCTTCTTCTATAGTCACTATGTTTGACAAGAAAGGTAACAGAATGGTATTTGAAAGTCCTTCTAGTCAAACGCAACATGGTATAAGTCAGAGTGTAAAAGAACGGCGATCAAAATCTGTCACCCAGTCTTTAATGGAGCTTGAGTACCTTATATTTTCAGAGAAGATGACTCATTTGCTCAAAAACTGCAAGACTACCTCCAGAGTAAAACCACAACAAAGACTAAATATCAGCCCTGTTGAAAACCCTATGACCATTCAATTTTCAAGACTTGATGAGCAGAATAGTTTCTCAGCACTCGATCAGACCTGGCCAACTCATTCTAAGTTTAAGATCAATGTAGACATGTCTGAAAGGAAAGCCTTGAAGAAAACTCCAAATTACAGCAAGCCCTTACATCTCCAAAGCCTTTTCTGTGAAAGAGGCACTGAAGCAACTTGCTCGAAGTTATCAGACATAACCAAAGAATGTTCAAAGTCATACCACACCATGATGAACGACATTTGCACCGGCAAGACTGTACCCCATCAGATTGACGAGTTGAAAAGAAAGTGGGATGTTGAGTACGCTACGACTAACAAACAGCCTGGCTTCTGTGGTCGCATTAAAAAGGACATGTTTGATTATCTGCATGATAATTTGAACTCTATAGTGAGGCAAGCGTGCAAGACTAAGTACAAGTTCTACATTTTGGTTACATCTGATGACCCCTTTTTTGAGGAAACCAAGGTAGGAAAATATTCATGTAGACATTGTATTTTAAAGGAAACAAAATCACCCTGAACTACTCGCACATTAATATTATAAATAGCATGACTTATAAATAGCATGACTTAGGTTGAACTTTTCGTCTACATGTGGGTGTTTTTGCATGTAAAAACGTCTGCTAGGGATGCTAGGAATGGAAATCAGTAGGGACCTCCTGATATATCATAATATCAAAATGCGATTCTGTAATTTTATTGATGTGCCGGTTGAATCCATTTTTTTTTTGTTACAAACAAACTTAGCTAATCATTTGCTCTTACCACACAGAATGCTTTGCTTTGTGAATAGTTAAGAGCACCTATAGGTTTATGGAGGAACTGCAATTTATAACCTCCGCGAATGCAAACAAATTAATTTTAAAAAAATTCATTGATTTTGCAGTCCATGTGGCGATATATGAATTGTCACACTAAAGAATCACAATACTTAACTGAAACTATTTTTTCCCCCTTCTCTACTGTCCAGTCTGACTCTTACACTGGCAGCTACACAGCTTCATATGCAGCAAATTGCACAGCACTGCATGTTCTGACCATGTTCTGGCACAGTGGCGTGGTGGTTAGCATCAGGCCTCCAGGGTTGAGGGTTTGATTCCTGCCTCACGTCCGTGTGCATGGAGTTTGCATGTTCTCCCTGTGCTTGATGAGTTTCCTCCCAAAATCGAAAGGTTCCAAATTCTCATAATGTGTGTGTGAGTGAGAGCGTGTCCTTGTGTGCCCTGCGATGGATTGGCACCACAATCAGGGTGTACCTCGTCTCATGCCCCAAATCCCCTGGAATATCCTCCAGGCCACTCATAACCCTGTACGGAATAAGAAGTATAGAGAATGAATGAGTTAGAGGTGCCACCTAATACAATACTGTAACAATATAGTCAGTGTTATTTACTTCGATTGTCAGGGTTTTAAATGTAATGGGTTTCAATATGTCATGTAAAAAAGTTTTGTAAAAAGAATTTTCTCCGTATTTTAAAAGAACTTCAGCTGCACTAGCAATGTCCTTCTTTTATACTAGCATGCGGCAACGATTAACTTCTTGTTGGAATAATGAAATTATGACTGTAGAAAAATTATATATATTAACCACATTCTGCTCCTTAGGATCTGCTAGAAGCTGAGGGCCACACCGCAGTGGAGCCTTACCAGTTTGACTTTGATGCCAACGGGCAAACTCCTCTACTTATTGTTCTGAGGAACGAGGACATTGCAGAACACATATTTAAGGTAAGTAAGGTTGAGTTTTTAGTTAAAAAAAAACTAAAAAATCTCTATATGAATCTAATTGCAGATATGCACTTATTTCATGACTTCCCAGGTTCCGCATTTGCTCGAGTTGAAAAAGTCATCCAGAGTTCTGTTTGCGGGCATCGATCAGCCTGACGATGTAGTGAACCTCACACACCAAGAGCTTTTTGCAAAGGGAGGATTTGTGGTTTTCGACGAAACCGCACTGGACACACTAAATTTAGGTAGTGGATTTTATTTGTTAAAACATGACAATTTTAAAATTAATATCAAGATGGAAATGTTGCGTTTTAGATTTTTGGTAACTTTTTTTTTCTTTTTTTCTTTTTTTATTATTATTTTGCAAATTGTTTTAAAAGAAAACATGAAAAAGGTTGTGGGCATTATGGAAGAGCTCGATAAAAAAGGGAAGTGGAAATGGTTTCTGCACTACAGAGACAGCCGCAAGCTTCGGGAAAATGCAAGGTAAGGTCGCAGTGTCTGTTCTAGCCTTTCTGTCATGTCTAGTCCTGCATAGCAAATAATGTTCCGCTCATAAGAAAATGTATATATACCTAGAGTAAACTTTGCAAAAAGTGGGGCAGCCTGAGAAAGACTGTCGGGTATCGTTGTGGCCTAAATGATTCAGTTTCCTGTTCAGATTTCATTTTGATAAAGTTGCTGGACAGCTGTATGTTTTAGTAATATAGGCATGGGCCTGTATGTACCTGCAAATCAACAAAATGGAGCAGGGTGCTTACATACTTGGTTAGAAGTTTTTGTTTTTTTAATGTAAAGACCAGAATTTTAATCAGAACAGAACTAATGGAATGAATGAGTGAATATTTCTCCACTAATGCTAGCTTAAAAAATAAATAAATAAATTATCGAGATGCATAAAATCGTGTGGATTAAGGTCAAGAGTTTCATATAATGTTTGCATTAATCATTGTAAGTGAGGAAAATGTGTGACCTCTGTGACAGTACAGTAACCGTGGTATTGTGGTTGGTACCACATAGACTGGTTTAAATACATTGGGCGTTCAAGTCAAACCAGGATTTGTGTTGGAATTTCTGCTGAAAGGTGTAAAACCGATTAACAGTTACAGAAACTTCGAGCACAGTACGGTGATGAGACTCAGTGGCGACTGAATAGCAAATGTTTTAAAGCAGGCCGTAGGTGAACTACAATCCCGACCGAGGTGTTCACGTTAACATTCAGCGAGTGGAACACCTGATCAGATAACTTGTCACCAACTTGCGGACATGACTCATCTGTCTGTTGGATCATTCACCAACACCACTTGCACATTAGAGGAACTCGGCTGAGAGTTATTGCCACATCCCACACCTCACTCTAAGCTATTTTCCATTTCCTTTAAGTTTGGAACATTAATGGAGTTCCTAGGAAAGAACAGGCATCTGAGGCTATTATTAGCAGAGACTTGTATTTTTCTAGTTTTCAGCTGTCTAGTTTCAATGAGTCTGTGATCATGATGACCCCAGATTCCTGTTCTTGGTTGACAGGAGCAGAACCTGATCTGGTCTTCTGCTGTACCTCATAGTTTGATGTTTTATGCTTTTATGAGATAAAGTGCATACTTGTAGTTTTTCAGAAGGTTCTCACATATAGGCGTGAACTATTGAGTATTACTACTACTGTCAGCCATCTTGGATTGAGTGCATCACCTACTACTGGGGTGCACAAAAAAATTACTGTTAAAATATTGCCATGGATCGACTGACACTGCCCCCTAGTGGTTTGGAGAACATTATGACGCTCAAGCCCAAAATACCATTAAATTCTCTGACCACAAATACGTGCACGAAAAGGTTAAATACGGTTTTATTCTCTTTCACTTTTTCATTTCAGTTCTGTAATTTTCAGACTATTAAGTAAAAGGAACTACCAGAACAACATTTAGAAATGCATTTGTTTAGCGTCCATGTTAATGAAGTGTAAATCCCCTGAACCTACAGAATAAAGTAAACAAGGCTCACTTCTGCAATACCTAACTAGTGCTATTACTTTTAGGTGCAGTCCAGAAGCACAAAGGAGAAAACAGTTCCTCGACTGCTGCCAGGAAGCAGGAATAGTGGAGGTCTTGCCTTATCATGAATGTGACGTTATTTCACGGGACAGACCAGATTACCTTCGCTGTCTAGTTCGTCTCCAGATCCAAAACATCTCTGCCCGGTTTCCTGTTTTCATTACAGGTAAAGTTTTTATTCTTGTTTTGTATCATGCAGATGTTAAAGTTCCCAGACTGTAAAGTACATGCAGTGCCTCATAAAATGATTTGAGCATTTCTGATCTTCCATAGTTAATGGTTTTTAATTTTTATTTAAAAGAAAGGGAAAAACTATTTACAAAATAGCCAAGCATAGTATTATTTGGGGAAAAAAATTTATATGTAAGGAATAAAACCCAAAATAGAAAAGCAATTATAGGCAAATCATTAAAATTTCCTTTGTGATCAATAATGTATCTCTATCTATCTATCTGTCAGTGATTGGGCCTGACACAAAGCAGGGTTGCTGTTCATTATTTTCCAATAACATTACCGGCAAAGTGTTCTGTTCCTCTTATACCACAGCAATATCCTAATGATTTATATATTTTTTAAACGTGTGATTTGAAATATGTCTGACTCTGACCAATCAGAATGAAGTATCCAAAAGCACAGTGATATATAAGTCTAAACATGGTTTAAAAAATTCACATAAAAATATGAGGATTTTTTTTCACATCATAAGATTGTCTATGATGTTTTTTTTTTTTTTTTTTTAAATCAATCATAACTATTCAAATAATTACACTTCAAATATTGTTTCTGTCTTCCCTGTTTAGATACCCCGGATGACTCTTTTGAGAAGAATGGGATTTTGACGATGAATATTTATACCTTCTCACGGATTCTCTCAAATGACACATGCTCAGTTTCATAAACTGGTGTATGTTTAATGGTGTCTTACACACCCCACCCAGTTACGTTTTGTACAAATTGAATGACTAATTATCTATTCTTTTGTTCATAAAATGTAAATTATTTTCCAATGTTCTACTCTATTGCTATTTATATTGTAACCCTGATTAAAGCTTTCAAGTGGAGGCTTTATGTACAAAGTTTGATATGTATTAATTTTAAATACTGTAAAAAAAAAAAAAACTGATATTTTACTTTATTTCAGTTTTTCATATGGTTTTATAAATCATATTGAGCAGTTTTAATAAAACAGTTGATTGCTTTTTGTGGTTTGTTTCAATTTGTTTCACTGATGAAAAAATATCAGCACTGCACTTCAAAGACTTTGCATCCTCATTTTTAGTGCTTTTATCTGCTGTTGGGTGAAAATGTGTGTTTGAATGTGTATGTGCATGATGCCCTGGGCGTTTCCCACCTCGCACCCAATGAACCCGAGATTTTCTACAAAACCGGCACAACCCTGACCTTAAAAAAGTGGCTCCCAAACATGAATAAACGCAATGCACCGTATCCTCTGAAACCCATTGTGTTTGTGATGATCACTGGGATCTAAATGGATTTATTCAACAAAACTGGGATAGGCTTCATGCCTCCTGTGACCCTCTACAAAATAAGCGTTATAGAGAATGAGTGATCTTCTGTTATTGTAAATTAAGCCAAGCCTTTATTCATCACATATGCATTACTGCACAGTGAAATGCTGTATTCTTCTCATATCCCAGCTTTGTTAGCAGGCTGGGGTCAGAAAGAAGAGTCAGCCATCATACAGCACCCATGGAGCAGTCAGGGTTAAGGGGCTTAGCTGGGGCTTGAACCACCAACCTTGTGATGAGTAACTCACTGAGCTATCAATGCCCCTTTTCTGTTCGCTATGGTTGTAAAAAGTGATTATATGCAACCATTTTCCTTTGGAACAATCATTAACAAGACATTTCCACCCACAGAACTGAGACACATGCAATGTTTCTTGTTTTTCGTACAACACTTCATCCAAAGTGCCAGAGGTAACATTTTCCTCATTCTGATGTTTGATGTGATTATTGTTTATTCTCATGAAAAGATTTTCATTGGTAAATATGAATACAAAATCTAAAGCTATGTACTGTATGTGTAAATGTAAGGTTGAAATACATGAAATAACAAAACCATTAATGTTGAATATATTACAATAATTCCTCTTTATCAATTTAAGTAGGATTTTATTGTCATTTGTTTATGGCTTGTATACATACGAAATGGAATTATGCATTGTTTCTCCAGGGCAATGGTGCAGCGTATAAACGCATTGTAGTCTTGTGTATTTGTACTTGTATGTAGGATTAGACAGTCCAATTGTCCAATGCAGGACAATAAAACCACAGAACATGGGCTGTAAGCTGCAAACTATTTGACAGTGTAACCTCAAAAGAGCAGCATTGCATAAAGTCTGGGATGGAACATTGTAAAGTGCGGTGTGGGGTTTGGAATTAAGTCAAACCGACGTAGGGGTGTGGCTAGACCTGATAATTATTTGCAGGCAGCAGAGTGTTGACTGGCTCAGGGAAGAAACTGAAGTGGAGTCTGCTGGTGGTGGCACGGATGTTCCTGTAGCTCATACCATCTGGAGAATAAGCTTCTGTTATGTGAAGCACATTGTGAGGAAAGAATAAGTGGTAATAACAAAACAAAAGTGTCTGAATACTTATGTCCCCTCAATGCATGTCCAAAAATAGTATATAATGAAATCAACTTTGATGTCAACTCAATAAGTTTCATTAAGAAGATATTTTTTCCTTTCAGCCCAGCTAATACACTTGACTGCATCTTCAACAAAATCTTTTTTTTAAATCATGATATAAATGAGTGAAGTGAAGAACTTACTGAGACACACCTTGCAAAGTCTGTTTTTAGATCTTTTAAAGGCTTTTATTGTCAATTACATTAAGTTTATGCAAAGAGGCAAAATTGTTCACCAGTGTTGATCTTTCTTATTCAAGACCTCTGCAAATCGGCCCTGGTAATTGGCAGTCAATCAACTTCTGTACCACATCCTGGCTGATGACATGCTGTTCTTGCATAATCAATGCTCAGAGTTTGTCAGAATTTGTGGGGTTTTGTTTGTCCACCCACCTCTTGAGGATTGACCACAAGTTCTCAATGGGATTAAGGTCTGGGGAGATCACTCCCTTGGTTGAGAAGCAACCCCACCCATGAATTGTCTCAGGATGCTTTACTGTTGGCATCAGACACGGGACCAATGAGAAAGTGACTTTCCTCAGCAGTCCAATCCCTGCATCTTTTGCAGAACATTAGTCTGTCCCTGATGTTTTCCCTGGAGAGAAGTGGCTTCTTTGCTGCCCTTCTTGACACCAGGCCATCCTCCAAAATCTTCGCTTCACTGTGGGTACAAATGCACTCACACCTGCCTGCTGCCATTCCTGAGCAAGCTCTGCACAGGTGGTGCCCCGATCCCACAGCTGAATCAACTGTCGTAGAAGGTCTTGGAATCCCTTAAGCCTTTGCAACAATTGAGCCTCTCTTCTTGAAGTCCTCGATGATCCGATAAATGGTTGTTTTGGGTAGCAGCAATGTTCCAGCAATATATTAAATAGCTTGTCTTTAAATAACTTTTTATGCAAAGCAATGATGACTGCACACGTTTTCTTGCAGGTAATCATGGTTAACAAAGGAAGAACAATGATTTCAAGCACCACCCTCTTTTTAAAGCTTGTAGTCTGTTATTCTAACTCGAGCAGCATGACAGGGTAATGACCAGCCTTTGTTAATGAGAGAATCGCTGACATGATGTCATTGCGTTTCAGCATTTGGCAGACGCCCTTATCCAGAGCGACTTACATTTTTATCTCATTATACATCTGAGCAGTTGAGGGCTAAGGGCCTTGCTCAAGGGCCCAACAGGGACAACTTGGGGGGGGGGGGGGGGGGGGGGC
>JAQMYJ010000040.1:6571550-6587240 GCA_030014305.1 Clarias laeviceps | reverse complement strand
CCCCCCCCCCCCCCCCCCCCCCCCCCCCCCCCCCCCCCGCTTGAACCTAGGATCTTTCGGACCGTAGGCCAACGTCAGCTGATTCTTTTGTGAAAGGGCTGAAATGCAGTGGAAATGTTTTGGGTTTTTAGGCAGGGGAGTTGGATTAATTTAATTTTCATGGCTAAGAGGAAATTTTTTTGCAATTCATCTGATCACTCTTGATAACATTCTGAAATATATATGCAAGTTGTCATACAAAACTGAGGTGGCAGACTTGGTGTAAATTAATATTAATATCTCAAAACTTTTAGCCATGGCTGTACGTATAGTACGTCATATGTTGTATGAAACCAATGACCAACTTATCAGTAATACTGATGTGCATAAAGACATCTTGTTTTGTTCATTTGAAGATCGATTAAATTAACTAATTCACCTATCATGTGCATTTATGTTGCTTTTTTGTGATATGAAATCATTAATGGAGAAGGAACCTTGTTTGTTCATGTTCCATCATTATACAGTGCGGAAAGATTCTGACTCTTTTCAGTGAGTCAAATCATCTGGCTCAACTCACTGAGCCGAAGAGTCGACTCTTCCAGGTCTCACGTGGCTCTCTTTCTGTTTTACTCTCCCATAAACACTTTAAAAACACTATCAACATCAGCAGGCTATGACATGTGTGCACTGAGGAGAACAATAAGCATCCCTGTCTGCATTAATATTATCGTTCTGTTTTTGTGTGTGCTTCGCTAGGAAGATTCGTTTGATTCATTCTTCTCATGGAAAACGTGTGATAAATGAATCGGCTCAAACATCATACACACTTCACTGGGTCTCATACACACACGTTTATACTTTACACTAATAAACACCTCAGATTATGAAAGAGGGCTGTGCGATTTTTTTTTTCTGTGAGATTTAATTTAATTAAAAATTAAGACTAATAGCACGGCATTAAAAAAAAAAGAAAAGAATAACGATTCATATACATCCGACTCAGCTCTTCTGATTCACCTAAGTGAACCGACTCGTTCGACACATTGTTATTGAGGAAGTGGTTTCGTAATGGAGAGTTTTTGACGTTGTTTATGTTTTTTATGTAATGTTGTGGTATTTCTTTAAGGAAAATCTTTGTGGTTTGTACGATGGGTATACAAGGTTGGTTTGGTGCCAGAAAGGCTGACTCAAGTAAAAGGTTTTCCAAAGTTTGGAACAGTTTGTTTATTTTTGCTCTTACTTGTTTTTTTTGTTTGTTTGTTTTTAATCTTATTGCATGAAGTGGCATATTAGCAAACAGAATTGGAGATTTTTTTTTTTACTTTACCTTTTCCTTACTGAAGTTCCTTACTGCTTAGTGAACTGGCTGCTGTAACAATAGGCCTACAATTTTCTTTTGGGATTAAGAAAGTATTCTATCTCTCTCTCTCTCTCTCTCTCTCTCTCTCTCTATATATATATATATATATATATATATTTATAAACTGCTAAACTGTAACAATCACACAGAGAAAGCATCTCTATAAATTACTATAATCACACAGAAAGGTTGTCTATAAACTGCTCTAATCACACAAAGAAGGCTTGTCTACAAACTGCTACAATCACAGAAAAAGCTTGTTTTTAAACTGCTGCAATCACACAGAGAAAGTTTGTCTTTAAACTTTTACAATCAGAGAAAGCATCTCTATAAACTGCTACAATCACACGGAGAAAGCTTGTCTATAAACTGCTGCAATCACACAGAGAAAGCATCTCTATAAACTATTACAATTATACAGAGAAAGCATCTCTATAAACTATTAATAATTTTTTTTTAAATTAGAACTTTATTAATCCCAGAGGGAAATTGCTTCTTCGCATATCCCAGCGTAACTGGGGTCAGAGCCATGATACGGCGCCCCTGGAGCAGATAGGGTTAAGGGCCTTGCTCAAGGGCCCAACAGTGGCAACCTGGTGGAGCTGGGGATCGAACCGCCGATCTTCCGATCAGTAACTCAGTCCCTTAACCCTTTGAGCTACCACTGCCCCGTTACAATTACAATTATACAGAGAAAGCATCTCTATAAACTACTATCACACAGAGAAGCTTGTCTATAAACTGCTACTATCACACAGAGAAGCTTGTCTATAAACTGTTACATTGTTACAGTCACGCAGAGAAGCTTGTCTATAAACTGTTACAGTCACACAGAGAAGCTCGTCTATAAACCGTTACACTGTTACAATCACTGACAGAAAGCTTGTCTATAAACTGTTACAGTCATATAGGGAAAGCTCGTCTATAAACCGTTACACTGTTACAATCACACAGAGAAAACTTGTCTATAAACGTTTCAATCATATAGAAAACGCCCGTCTAAAATCTGTGTTGTAATCTTTATTACACGTTCTTAGATTGTTGTCCAAGTATCTAATTAAGTTGTACGATGTGAGTGTATATCCATGTGGAGTTATGTTGTGTTGTCAGGTTGTGGCACTGCTTGTGTTCCTCTTTCTGCGTAGAAACGAAGTGCACACACACACACACACACACACAAACCGGATGCGCGGTTTTGGTTTTAACTCAACGGCAGTCAACCCGGAAAAAGCCATGTCACTGCTATCATGTGCTAACGCTAACTCTTCGGGTCTTGCTCCAAAACTCGTCTTCTGTCCTCAGGACCATGATATTCAGCTGCGCTCGCGACTTGTAACAGTGTAGCAAGAGGATCCAGGACTATACGAACCTGGGCACAACCAGTAAGTCAGGCTCTCTCTCTCTCTCCCTCTCTCTCTATGCGTGTGTGTGTGTGTGAGCGAGCTGATATTAAGGTGTGGCAGTTTTGCACAAGTCAACTTGTTGAGGTTCAGGAGGAACTTCAGTCCCGTTCCAAATCCTGGCTAGTGACGTCACTTATCCACCTCCTCTTTGATCTTGGGACTTTGCAGGCACTTTCCTTTTTTTTTTCTTACAGATGCTTAGCTTCAGCTTAAGGTTCAGTCAAAATTAGATAATATACTCATTAGTAGGCTGTGCATTACTTCTTAATATTGAAATATTAATCATCTGATATTTATCTGAATAAATTAATGCATGATAAAAAATTTTGTCTGTAATTAGATCAAGCAAATTGGACCACCTCCAGGGTCAAGGCTTCGATTCCCGCCTCGGGTCTTGTGTGCGTGGTGTTTGCATGTTCTCTCCACGCTTTGTGGGTTTCCTCCAGGTGCTCTGGTTTTCTCCCACAGTAAAAAAAAAAAAAAACAGATTAGGCTGACCGGCCTAAAACATTGCTTGTATTATCCTGTGTAGCTATTACTTCTTTACTGTTTAGTGTGCCATTTTGGATGCCAACTATTAGTGTCTCCAACCGTCAGCCAGCTTCCATGTAGTCCAGGCTGTCACAAAAGTCTCCATTCATAAGACAAATGAATACTTTTTAGTTTTCTCTCTCTCTCTCTTTCTCTTCACAATTTCTATTTAAACACACACAGAGATGTTTCTCACCCTCCTGATTCACTTGTGTTTTGCTATGCATGCTTTTCAGATCCGTTCTATTTAATGATCTTACTGCTTTATGTTTATGTTAGTGCACCACGGCCTTCACGTGTCCCCACAAATCTTAATTCTCCCTATGTATGGAGACTTTTGGGACACCGTGTACTGTACTGTAGTTTAGGATAGATAGTTTATCTGATTTGCATGGCATGTAAGCAGATAAGGACATTTCACGATGCTTCTTTTTTGAAGGTATTCAGCGAAGACTGGTCTCTACAAGCTCAATATCCTACCGTGTATGTTCTCGGGGGAGGGAAACATCGCAACGGAGGTTTTACAGTCAAGGGTATATAATTTTATCAGTTTTATGTCTATCTTTGTATTTATTATATTTTAGTCCAAATTTTAGAGTTTACGGTTGCAGTTTACACATCGTTTGCATTTCATGTTAAAAAAGCTGTACATACGAGGGTACTCCCTAAAGTGACGAGGAAAGGTTCCAGGTCATTAGGCATATTTCTGACAGTGTTCTATAATATAGAGATGCATCAGGCTCACAAATCTTCAGTTTAAATAGTTTTGCATAGACTGTAAGCACACATGGAAATTTCAGGAAGCTTCCAGAAGTCTACGTGCAGAAATACCTCACCCCTCGCTCACTTTCACGGGCTGGTTGCCAAACCGCACACTACCTGTACCAACGATGGCGGTCTATGGTAACATGCTATTTTTAACAGGGTACTGTTTGGAAGTATAGAACTTAATACTAGTCATTACATGAAAATATGAACTTGTATAACAGAGACACAATATTGTTTATAACCAATTGTAAGTATGGTAAGAGATTAAATATTGTACTTGTTGGCAAATTGCTGATGGTGTAAGATGAGTAAAACCATTTTGTCATGAGCAGGTAATGGAAAATTATCAACTTCTGGATGCGCACACCACCCTGTGGTTGACTGTTTTGGTATAACAAAATGTCTTGCAGCATTGTATGCCTTGTATATTATATATCAAACTTATAAGCTTTGTAAGTTGAGTTTATATAGTAATGTATAATTAAAGGCCAATTTATTAGGCACACCTGCCAGTTATGCTCAGAATCATAGAAATCAGAAAAAGGCGTGTTATATCCTGTTTATCATCTGTGTTGTGTTAGTCATCAACAAAAACAGCATGAAATATTTCAGTGGAACAGAATATATTCATATCAAGCACAAAGCCGATCTAGCACATCAGGTGGTGCATATATCATGCATACAAACCTATGCCTGTGTGCCCATGTCATCAGTATGGAACCCATCAGAATTCTAAAGTAAAAAGTTCATAAAAATGTTTTTCTTCGAATTTCTTCTTTGCACATTACTCTGTCTCAGGGTATTATGCCGAGCGTTTTTACAACTACATTTCTTCTAAGTTTGAGCAAAAAGTATGCAATAAAAAAAACGTTCCGCAAAAACGTTTCGTGTCCTTTAATGGACATTCATGTCAAATGCATGGTTTGCATATTTGCAAATTGCGATGAAAGCCAAGGGGAGATTGAGGCCAGAGTGCAAAGGACAGGCGCTCCTGCACCGTTCACCTTTATCATTTATGTGAGCAGTAATCAAAGCTGAGTATGGCCACTATTATTTGATGATAAGATGATTTATAAAATGACAATGTGATCTAATTTCAAACAATTGTAACATTAATTGAATAAAACTTTACCTTAAACACTTTACTGTATCATTGAACATATACCATATTTTTCTATCATTTTAACCTCCAAACTAACTAACAAATCACCAAAAACTGATCACCCAGTTCTACGAGGGACGTTCAAGTCAAACCGGGATTTTAACTGTGCAGGATAACAAAACACATTTATGAGATTAAAAACTACATTTATTTCTCCATATAATCCCCTGCTACAGTAATAGCATATACTTATACATATACTTTACTATGCCATCGTATCTCTAGTGGATAGCATTAAGATACAAAGTTGAGTTAGTATGCCGGAGCAATCAAAGGACTGTCTCAGACTGCTTCACATCTGAAACACTGGCCTCTCAGGAACTCCTTCAATGGCTCAAATGGAGCAAGGTATGGACTTGTACAGGGGAATGTGGCAGTAACTCCTAGCCGAGTTTCTGTAATGTGCAAGTGGCGTTGGTGAATTATTGTGTGTAAAGTTCTCCCAGAAAGATGCGTCTGTTCTGCAACATTGATTTTCAAGGGTCAGGCATTGACACACAGTCAATTTTCAGAAAGTGACTTCAGTGGAGGTGGTCCCCTTTTCCTTATAGAATAACCTCCAGTTTTCAGGGAGGGCTTTCGAGTAGATTTTAAAAGATTTGTGCAAGGTACAATGGCATTTAGTGGGGTTGAGGTCAGGGCTCTGTGCAGACCATTCCAGTTCGTCCTTTCTAACCTTGGCAAACCATTTATTATAGATCTCACTCATGCTGGAACAGGTTTGGGCTCTTTACTTCCAAGATGTGAAAACCATATTGCAACAGGACACAAAGACATACAACAGTGTGCTTATAACCCTTATAACAGTTTATGGAAGGCCTACAAATAAGTGTTATAATCAGATATCCACAAATCTCTGGCCATATAGTGTATTTAATAAAGAAAATGTATTATTATTATTATTATTATTATTATTATTATTATTATTATTGATGTAATAAAGATTTATGTTGTGGAACGTTTATTTAACATTTGGAGCAAAAGTCTTGTGGACATTCACATAATTTAACTATGAATGGGTAAAACTGACTTTTTTTTAACCATTTTTAATCAAATATTTTACCATATTTTTACTGACATCATTTATCATATTTCAAGATTTACAAAAAAAGTTAAATGAATATTAAATGCAAAATATGCCATGAACAGTCAGGTCCATAGGTATTTGGACCGATACACAGTTCTCATAATTTTAAAAGTAACTTGGTCGAAACAAAACTAAAAACATAAAGACCCACAAACAGGCAGCAACTGAACAGGTTACAGTAAATGCCTTTAAAGTGGTTTTAAGAGAGGAAACTGCATTCTGTGTCCATGGGATTCATATTTTAGACAGTTGTTAACTGCAACGTTTTTCCAATCAAGTTTTTTATTTATTTTTATAATATTTATTTAATTTGTCTAATTACTTTTGAGTCTGTGAATCGGTGATTTTTGATTGTTTTTTTGTGTGTGTCCTTCAAGCTGAAAGTCTGAACTTTTGTCTCACTGTCTCAATAAATATGGACACTTATAAAATGTCTATTCCACAATAATTGAAATTTGAGATGTTAAACCAATAAACCATTCCACTTCTATGTTTAGTTTGACCTCCTGTGGCATGTAGAGTAGAAATATACTGAATATTATTAAGATAAGATATAACTTTATTTGTCCCACAGTGGGGAAATTTCTAGAAATATTAACAAGTGAAATTATGTTTTGAACACTGGATTTTGACTTTTTTGTTTGTTTGTTTGTTTGTTTGTTTGTTTTATAGGTGAAATAAAGAGTAATGCTAATTTTGTAAGCTAAGGGTTTAGTCCGTAGCCTTGTTGCTTAGCAACCAGTTTCCCTTTTTAACAGACTACACTGCGTAAATGAATGAATCGAAAATGAATGGAAGCATGGCTTAATGCAAATATTAGACTGTTCAGAATACGTGTTATTATTTGTATGTAGTGTTTTTTGTAATTTTATTACGCTTTATTTTGTGGTTTTCACGCACTCGCGCGCTGTACGTTGCAGCCTACAGTGCATGTGTGACGTACGGATTGTTTACGCACAGGTGCGCGCATTCATCTATGCGCGCGGAGGCGTTAACAGCTCGTTTTGTGCGCGTGTGTGTGTGTGTGTACTTCCTGTAGTCCTATAGGACATGCCTTACCTGGACAGACACAATCGCATCTGTGGATTCTTGGATATAGAGGAAAATGAGAACAGCGGCAAGTTTTACCGGCGGTACTTCATCCTGGACACGGCGCGTAACTCGCTCCTCTGGTACATGGACAATCCACAGGTAACGAACTCCAGGCATTAGTTGTAGTAATAATAGTAGTGCAGGAATGTTTCTGATTTCTGTGCATTGCTATTAAACATTTTTTTTAAACTTGTTTTGCATGTCTTCTTGAGAGCAGAATCTCCCAGAAGGTGCAGATCCTGTTGGAAGTTTGAGGCTGAGTTACATTTCCAAGGTTATTGTTTTTTTATTAGTAGTATTATTACAAATATGCATATTTATATGTTCAGTATAAACAGTGCATCGCTGGCTTAGTGGTTAGCAGTGTCGCCTTTAGCACATCTAGGGTTCGGGTTTGCATGTTCTTCCCAGTTATTGGTGGGTTTCCTCCAGTTTCCTCCTACAATCCAGAGACATGCACATTAGTCTAATTGGCGTTCCCAAATTGACTGTAGTGTGTGAATGTTGACCAGAGTTGTAAAAAATAGGCTATACAGGATAAAGCGGTATAGACGATGAGTGATGACGACTGTGGTAATCACCACTGGCCTCCATGGTCCCCAGTTGGACTACATAGATTCCTAGATGGATGGTTGGATAAACAGTGCATATAGCGCATAATGTGTTTAATGTTCTCAACCACAAGAAAAGCAAAACTACAGGTTCATACAGTACCAGTCAAAAGTTTGCACACATATATCCTTAACATTCAAGAATTTTTACTTTTTCTCTTTTGACATATTATTTTACATTATAGACCAATACTGAAGACATCAGAAGTATGAAATAAGCCATATGATTAAAAAAATGCTAAAAATGTGTTTCATATTCTAGCTTTGCACACTTTTGGTTGCTAGCAAGTGTTTGACATACTGTATAAAGGAACTCCTTTAAGACTGTTAGAAAATCATGGAGCAGATGGTGGCTACTTTGTATATTTTGCTAAAATATAAGAACTTTTTGTATTTTTAAGCACTCTTTTCTTACAACATAATTCCATGTGTGTTATTTCATAGTTATCAAATTCAAATTTTATTTGTCACATACACCGTGAAATAATCGTGGTCTAAAAAAGGAAAGATGAGATAGATAGATTTCACTGCAATAATAGAAGAGGAAAAAATGCACAAAAATATATAATGTACAATAGAAAATATTACAAATAAAGAAAAAAAATACTAGAATGCATGTAGGTGTGTCCAAACCTTTGACTGGTACTGTGTTAACAGCTACTGTGTGTATCACTTGTGTATCACTACTAATGTTGATCTGGCCAATTTTACTAAATGGAAATGAATGTAAATGAATGCAACTTGCATTGATCACATTACACATGACTTGTGGTAATTTGAAACGGCAAAGCTGCTGTAAAATAGTGAAACAAAAAGCAGACCCATCAAATCTCACACATTGAACCAAACCAGTCAAAGGTTTGTGATCACTTTCTAACTGGATTGTCTTGAACTATTTTGTAGCTGTATTGAAATCTATTCTGAGGAAATGGCTTTATGCCTGTTGGCTGTTTAACACCAATTACACAACACGTGTTTCCTCTGATTGGATGAGAACCGGTAGTAGAAGAGGTGATAATAGACTATAACAACACAGGGATGTTTAACCATGTGTATCACTCAGCGTCACAGGAGCTCTAGTAACTGTTAATTACACTAACTGCCGGTCGCAGCATGAGTGAAAGTAGGTCTGTAGTACTGAGGACGGAACAACAGCCTGCCAAAATCCACATTCAAAACTAGTCAGGGAAGCACTTTCAGCAACTCATCTTTCTCTATCAAAGGATACAAATACTGTATAAAGCACTGAGTTTCACATGAAGCCTTTTCCATTGTATACATATAATAATTAACAGCTCGATTTGGCTTAATGTGTTAAAACAGTGATCCTTTGCACTTTAAATAATTATACATTAAATGCTTATTCCTTAAATAATGTGTCAGATATTCTCAAAACATTAATATACATTGTCTTGTAGTCTGACATTCTTTGTTTTTCATGCTTACTTTCCTTTCTTCTAAACTTCTTCACCATTTAAAGATCAGCGAAGTGTCTGCCAAACAGAAGCCGAAGACGGAGTTCTGCTTTGGTAAGTGCCAGTTTTGTGTTCTGTCCCCTGCATGAACTAATTTTGCATTCAAAATAATGTGTATTGTTTCACACAGTGGTGAACGCTTTGTCTCGACGGTACTTCCTGCAAGCTAACGATGCCGTGGACTTAAAAGAGTGGGTCATCGCTTTGAATAACGCCACTAAAATTACAGTAAGACGAACGTGCAATACAGTACTTTGTTTTCTTTTTAAAAGTGTCTGGTGTGTTGTTGATTGATGCAGCACAGTTCTTTCTCAAAATGAGATCAGATTAGAGTAATAATAGAATTAGAATCAGAATAAAATCATATCACAAGATGTCATAATCAGATGTGATGTAAAATCAGATTCGGACCAGGATAAGAATCAGAGTCAGAATCAGATTAGGATCGGAGCCATTAAAGTTCCCAATCAGACACAGATAATAGAATAGATAGATCAGAATCAAATTCAAATCCAAAACAGACCAGAATCAGATTCTGATCAGGATAAGGATAAGAATGAGAGACAGAACAATGTCAGAATCAGAATGAGTTTTAAATCAGATCAGAGTCAGAATCAGATTAGGATCAGAGTCAGCATTAGTTCAGAATCAGAAGAAGACCTGAATCAGAAAACAATCAATTATTATTTAATTATTTTTTAAAAAATAATAAGAAATTAGTTTTTGAGTTGCACTTGATCACAATTCACACAATATACATTATATCATGCACCAAATATGTAAATTGCACAATATATTTTCCTTTAAACAATGCACAGAAAGTTAAAGTAGACAACAAAATCATTCAGAACAAACATAGAGAACTTGACATTAAATATCACATATTTGTGTGAGAATGCTTTGAGGATGATTAAGACATAAGAAGAGCTCAGTTTTTATTGAACGCCGCAGTGGGTGTGTGAGGGCTTCATAGAAGGAAGTAAAGCTCTGATTTGAATTTGGTTCTCTAGCACTGGGGGATATGTTTGTGTGTGGGTGTGTGTGCGAGTGTGTGTGCAAGCATGCCTGCTCGAGCACGTGCTGTTCCTCTTTTGTCTTCTGGCCGCAGTGCTCCTCTCTTCACCATGTTGTGTTTGTAGAAGGTTTGCAAATTTGATTATACGCTTTCTAATTCCTGTTTTGCAACAGCTCAAATGATTTCTGCATTTATTTCGGATGCATTTAGAAATAAATTATAATAAATAAAAAAAATAAAATAAAAAACACCAGGGCAGAAATACATAATTTTCTGATTCCATGTTCAGGTTCCCAAAAACCCATTACCGGTTACTCAGAGTGCAGACACCGGCCCTGTGACGAGCCACACTCAGCCAGCGGCTCGGCTGGCCTACAAAACCGAGATCGTGGGAGGCGTGGTGGTCCAAACACCGGTCCAGCAGGTTCTTTATTTGCTTTTGTGTTTTTCCGCATTTCTAAGGATTTATAAGCATGCAATGGTGTAAGAAAACGCAAAAAATAAAATAAAATTCTGTTGTCGTATATATATATGTGTTTTCTTGCATGTGTATATTTTTAGAACGATTCTGACGACGTGTTTATTAACGATGTGGCTCCACACGTGACTCTGCGAAGATGCCAGAGTTTACGGCCCAACATTCTGAGATCAGGCTTCTGCGTCAAACAAGGGAACGTGGTAATTGTCTTTAATAATGATAATAGAGTTAGATGCTGGAGATCACCTAAAGGCTTCGCTTGTTCTGATCGTTTCCACGTGTCGTTTCAGAGAAAAAGCTGGAAAAGAAGATTTTTCATTTTAGACGACCAGACTGTGAGTTACTATAAAAACGAAACGGTGAGACACGGGAAACACGATTCTTAACACGGTTTGGGTTGGGAATAAAAATTATTTATTAACCACGAAAACGTCTTGTTTGTAGGATAAAGACCCGTTACGCAGTATTCGACTGAGGGACATTCAGAAGGTTCACGAGTGCCTGGTAAAATCAGGGTAAGTAGACATTATGGTGCAGTGTGTCAAAGGTGACGCACTCTGGGGCGTGTGCAGATAAAGGGGAAATAATACACACTGGGTGGTACGGTGCAGCACCGGTGCAGGGTTACAGTCACCTCCCCTGGGTTTATTTGTTGTGTAGACACCCTTGAGGGTTTTATCTGTTTATGCCAGGGAAACTTGTTAACAGTTAACACGGTTTCCTTCATTGAGAAAAGTCATATCCCATCATAGATTTTTTTTTTTTTCACAGTTTAAAGTAACATTTAATGTTGTAGAACTTTAACAAAAAAAACGAATAAAGCCATGATATTATTCTTCCACTTAAATATTATAAATATTAAATATTATAAATATTAAACAATTTACTTTAAGTCTGGTTCAATATGGTGCAAAGCATCAGGCAAACCGTTTTATTTAATTTCTCGTTGTTGTTTTTTTTGTAAGGGAAAAAAATACAACAGGATGTTCTGCTACATGAACATTCTGAAGCTGATTATTTTCCCACAGTGCCTCATTTCTCATATAGCAATAACAGCATTTTGCTGTATTATTATTATTATTATTAAAGAATGATAACATGACATACTTTTTAATCTGATTATAGTCACTTCTGGGTATTTTTTTTTTCCTTATAGAAGCTATAAACACTAGCTCCCTTATCAACCTGTCTTTTTTTCTTTCTTGAAGTATATAATATAATATAATATAATATAATATAATATAATATAATATAATATAACAGCATATACAACAATACACAGCTTGTCATTTTACTACAAAACCACAAAGTCCTCTTTCCTAAAGATTGCTGTGTCAGAAATGGCAATGTTAAAATGCACTGACACTGGAGACTCCTTACATACTGTACACCCATCAGCCATAACATTAAAACACAAAACACTATACCCAGGCTCTCCCTGTGCCACCTGGGCAGCTCTGGCCCCTTGGGGCACGACTCCACAAGACCTCTGGGGGTGTGCTGTGGTTTTCTGGCACATTTCGGGACATTTGGGTGCCGTGGGGTCGTCACTCTGGAACATTCCGTACTGTAGTTGCTTGATCAGATTGAGATCTAGTAAATTTGGAGGTTGAACCAACAACCTTGAACTCTTTGCCTTGAAAGACCCATGCGGCAGGCTGTGATGCACTGGGTGTTCAGATACCTTTCTACCATATCTAGCATTAACTTTTTTTCAGGAATTGGCTGCATTAGCTTTCTCTGTGGGAGAAACAAACAGGCTGGACTTTGTTCCCTGCAGGAAAAACTGAGCCTTGGGTGCCCATGAACCTGTGACAAGTTTACTGGTGTATAATTGATAATAAATGTTATTCCATTCAGCTGGAGGCGGGTTAAGTGTTGTGGCTGATCGGTGTAAATGCAAGCTATTAAGAAGTAAAAAAAAATATGAACACAGTTTCATTAAAGTGTTAAAGTAAAAAAGTACATCTCATCAATGGGGTAACTGAAGTTCAATTCACGGGTGTGGTCAGATCAGGCATAACATTTCCTTGGAGCCTGTATGTGTTATTATATTGGAGCATCTTTTTGCAGATTAATCACTTTTTTCCTGACATTTCTTGTTAATCATTAGGGAACTGCTGTCCCGTGACAACCTTTTCGAGATCATCACAAACGCAAGAACCTTCTACATTCAGGTCGGTTTGAAGTTTCCTCTCATTCTCTTCCTAAAAACAGACCGTATGTGATCTGTGCACCTGTGCGCGTTTTACTGTAAATGTGCCTGTTTTTGAATGATGTCTGCGTAAATGGACTGCCGCCCAAGCGTGGTGTAAACACCTGTTTTTAGATCGTACAATGACTCAGTTGAGCTGTGAAGCATCTTGTAAACATGCTTAATAAGCTGTAGTCAACAGATCAAGTCTTGCCATATGTCATTGTACAGATTTTCATTAAAGGAAGTCATGGGGGTTTTGCACAATCGATGATGCGTAAAGATAACTCGTTTGTACCGGGTTTTTATTCATCTTCGTCGAAGGGTTTCTTTAATGATGATAATAATGAAGGTTAAAATATTGCATGAATTTAGCATTTTGAGTAGAATCTTTAGATTGTGTTGAATTGATGTGATTAGTGAATATGGACAGGTCAGGTTTTAGTTACAGTCAGGATGACTGGATTATTTATTTATTTATTTATTTAAACAGGCAGATACACCTGAAGAAATGAACGGTTGGATAAGGGACATTTCATCAAAAATTCAAGATTTTAGAGGACCACCGAAGGTAATGTGTTCATGTATATGCAGTGCTTTTGTTTATCACAATTGCCTTCATATTCTGATTATAATAAGAAATTAAATGAAATTAAATTTTATTTATATAGCGCTTTTAACAATGGTCATTGTCTCAAAGCAGCTTCACAAAATGAAAGAAATTAAATTTTTTTATTGAATTTCTTTTCAAATTCAATAAAAAAAAATTTTTTAATAATAATAATAATACTAATAATAATAATAAATTGTGTATGTGTGAGAAAAATGTATGTGTGAGAAAGAAAGTAAGAAAGAAAGAAGAGAAGAAGGAAGGAAAGAAAGAAAGCAAAGAAGGAATAAATGAAGGAAAGAAAGAAGTGAGAAAAGAGAAAAAAGGAGGGAAAGGAAGATAGAAAGCAAAGAAGGAAAGGAAGGAAAAAATAATAACTGAAAGAAAGAAGGGAGGAAAGAAAGGATGAATGAAGGAATAAATGAATGAAAGAAAGGTGAGAAAAGAAAGAAAAAAAGGAGGGAAAGAAATAAAGCAAGGAAGGAAGGAATGAATGAATGAAAGAAAGGAAGAAGCAATAAAGAAGAAAGAAGAAAAGAAAGGAAATTACATGGATAGTGAGGATTTATCTTCTATATATCCACAGGTTGTTATCCTCCTTAATAATAGATAGATCACATCCCAGAAGCAACTGATTACTACTACTACTAATAATAATAATAATAATATGCGAAATCTCTGTATTGTTCTATTTACTTATTAATCTAAACCTCGTGAGCAATGGTTTTTCCTCTCGATTTCCCTCCTGGCAGCACTGTCGCATAGTGGTCCTGCCTTCAGGTCTGTGTGCATGGGGTTTGCGTGTGCTTGGTGGGTTTCCTCCCACAGTCCAAAGACATGCAGATTAAGCTCATTGGCATTCTCAAATTGCCTGTAGTGTGTGAGTGTGTGACACAGAGTCTGAGGGTGCACCCCACCAAGTGCCCCGAATCCCCTGGGAAAAGGCTCTAGGCCTCCTGCAATCCTGTATAGGATAAGGAGAGTAGAGAATGAGTGAGAGTGAGAGAGATTTCCTTGCTTTTGTGTTCAGCATACAGCCTGTTTGATGCTTTCCTGCTGTACAATGCATTTTGGCAAAAGGGTTGGGGTGGCATACAGTACTTACATAAATAAACACAACTCTGAAAGAACAGCATCAGGTCACTTGTGATATCTCTATCCCAGCTCCCACCTCAGTTGTATAAACACTGTCTGGTCCAAAAAAAAAAAAGTCTCAATTTCAGACGGGTCAGACTGGTGGGTTTATTAAGGCAGGAAGGGGAAAGCATCGTACACAAGCCTTTGGAGGCAGTGGTGTTGCATCAGTAGGTCAGGTCTAGGCTCAGCAACATTACGGGACACATTAATGCGAGTTTTTCATCCCTAATGATACAGGCATATTTCAGGATTACAATTGTGAACAAGTGGTTCTGGGAGCACGAGGAATCACACATGTACTGGCCCACATGAAATTTTCACACATGATCTGGCCAAAATCTTACTGATAATGTTTTTGCCTGGCAGTGTGCTGGTGAAACATAATGCATTTCTTTTCAGTGCACAAATACTGTTGCTTAGTACCAACAAAAATTAGACTGTGGTTCATGTACTGTAACATGCATAACCTGCATGATGTGGAATCTCACTCACACATCTTCTATACCGCTTTATCCTGTATTCAGGGTCCTGGAGTCTATCTCAGGAGACTTAGGGCACGAGGCAGGGTACACCCTGGACAGGGTGCCAATCCAGCGCAGGGCACACACACACACATACACACACTCATTCACACACAACGGGCAATTTTGGGAACACCAATTAGCCTAACCTGTATGTCTTTGGACTGTGGGAGGAAACCGGAGTACACAGAGGAAACCCACCAAGCACGGGGAGAACATGCAAACTCCATGCACACAGAGACAGGAATCGAGCCTGGCCGGGAA
>JAQMYJ010000040.1:6540683-6564299 GCA_030014305.1 Clarias laeviceps | reverse complement strand
CCTGTGCACTCACCCATCCATCCATCCAACTATCCACTTGTACACTCACCCATCCATCCATCCAACTATCCACCTGTACACTCACCCATCCATCCATCCAACTATCCACCTGTACACTCACCCATCCATCCAACTATCCACCTGTACACTCACCCATCCATCCATCCAACTATCCACCTGTACACTCACCCACTCATCCAACTATCCACCTGTACACTCAGCCATCCATCCAACTATCCACCTGTACACTCACCCATCCATCCAACTATCCACCTGTACACTCACACATCCATCCATCCAACTATCCACCTGTACACTCACACATCCATCCATCCAACTATCCATCTGTACACTCACATCCATCCATCCAACTATCCACCTGTACACTCACTCACCCATCCATCCATCCATCCATCAATCTATCCACCTGTACACTCACTCACCCATCCATCCATCCATCAATCTATCCACCCATACACTCACTCACCCAACCATCCATCCATCCAACTATCCACCTGTACACTCACTCACCCAACCATCCATCCATCACTCTATCCACCCATATACTCATCTATCCATCCATCCACCTATCTACCCATACACTCAACGATCCATCCATCTATCCATCAACCTATCCACCCGCACACTCACCCATCCATCCATCAACCTACACTCACTTATCCATCCATTCATACATCCATCAACCTATCCACCATATCCACTCACCTATCCACCCGTACACTATCCATAAATCCATCCCTCATGTATTATACCCCTACAGTACTATGTACTTAATGTAGTGGATCCATATATAAACCCACTCACATATTCATCTATCCATTTACCCACACACACATCCTTCCAACCATTCATCCATCAACCTATCCTCACATACACCCATCCATCATCTATTATACACCTACTAAGTACTTAACATTGTAGTGAATTCATCTATAAACCCACTCACCATCCATCCACTCATTCATCTTTCCATCAACCTACAGTATTCACCCATACACTACCCTATCCATCCATTCATCAATCCATCTATTATACACATACTATGTACTTAATGTTATAGTGGATCCATCTTTAAACCCAAACATTTATCCAGCCATCCACTCATCCATTAACTCACTTATTAATACACCCACCCATACACCAAAGTGAAATCAAACCAAATTAGAATGACTTCTAGACTTTATTAATCCCATCATTTGTACAACTCATCCTTGCATTCTTCCACCAATTCAACCATCAACCCTTCTGTACAACTACCCATCCATTCATCCATCCTCCCACCTGTCCATCTACCTACATATCCTTCTGTCACTTCAGAATGTTAACAAGTGTTGTCACTAAATTCCTTTTATAAATATGTCTCATTACAGAAAATGTCACAATATCAGTGATTAAATAACAATACATTTTTTAATCTGTTCAGGTCTCTTTTAGTGCAATGATAGATTTAATATGCTTAAAATTAACAAGTCACATTTATATCCAACACATACAGTAGCTGTGCTTATATTATATTGATATAAAAATACCCAAAGCCTCTTCACCATTAGCGCATGCTAAGTAATAACTTCCGGATGTCTAGTCATAGGCATTCTATCTAAATAGTTTTCTTTGTACGGTTAGCACATGGCCTGGGCTTTTGGACCGACAGATCAGCGGTGCACGAAGCAGCAGCTCAGGGACGAGCGGCAGAACTTCAGCAGCTCATTAAAAATGGAGCTATGGTCAACATTGTGGCTGTAGACTCCATAACTCCACTGCACGAGGCTTGTATTCAAGGCCAAACACAGTGTGTTCAGCTGCTACTGGAGGCTGGAGCCCATGTAAGCTTTATTTACTGTATATTGGACATGTAAAGGCTGGTGATGTTGGATAAACTATGCTCATGCTGTTCATTCCTGTTTGTTGACTCATGTTCAGGTGGATGCGCGTAACATAGACGGGAGCACACCGTTATGTGATGCTTGTGCAGCTGGTAACATAGAGTGCGTGAAGCTGCTGCTGGAGTACGGAGCCATGGTTAACCCTCCTCTCTTCACGTTCTCTCCCCTCCATGAAGCCTGTATGGGGGGTAAGAGAACCGGTTTTTACCCATCAGTCTGTAGACAGATTATACAAGTTACACAGGCTCTCCAAGGGCATGGGAGATTAATTTTAGAAATAAAGTATGATTGGTATGATGGTATACGGTGATCAGAAATGCATTCGGTTGTTTAGTTGTTGTTTAATTTTGACAGTACTTCATGCTGTTCTTCCCGTAATTTAAGTGCTAAGTTCTTCATTCTGATTGGTCCAAAGCAGTTTATAATGATCATAAAAAAAGCAGCCCTGTTTGCACTGCCAGATGCAACAGCTCTCATGTACGATGTGCCGTCCAAATAATCCAAAGCTAAAATGAAACGTCAGGAAATTATAAAAGGAAAACCTACTTTTGTGATATTCCACAACATTAAACACATTTATGCGAAAGTTAGTTTAAACTCGGACGTTTAACTATGTTTCGATCTGTTGCAGCTTGGGTGAAAGTACTGTAGGTCTGTACGGTCCACAGTACTGAGAAGAGACCAACTGCCTGGCAAAAACACATTCAAAACCACTTTCAGCAGGAAAACAGATACGATAACGTTATGTCATCCTAAACAACACTACGCCCCTTAGTAGTTGTTTCTAAGTCGTTCCGAAACGCCTCAAAACCATATGAGTTCTTTTGTTTACGGCTACAAAGCTAACCAGCTCCTAACACAAGGCTCCAAGAAGTTCCAAATCGCTCTCGAACCCCTGATCAAGGGCGCTACTTGGTGTGTGGGACGAGTGACTCTACACCCTACATAGTGCACTAATGCTGTTTGGGATTCAACTCGTTAGTTAATGGAGCTGATATTCCAAAGTGGAATAAGTGGAAATATAAAGAGAAACTTATGAGATTTACAGGACTGTCCACCACTGTCAAGTTTTATTCTACCATTAAGAATTTAAAACTACTTTCACCCCTTTAAAGTACACTAACTGTCAGTCGCCAGCTTCGCCAGTCGCGGGTAGTTAATTACGCTTGGCACGGATGGATATGTGTTGGAGGAGCACAAGAATTGGTTAACTAGGCAAATGAATCATAATCTATTGATAGTAAATGGTTCTTGTGGAACTATTATATAAAAGCAATATCACACTGACGCTCATAAGCACCAGGGCACAGACTGACCTCAACAGCATGACCTCGAGTATGATATGAAACTGCTCAGGTACAGGGACTGGACTGAAAATGATGGGAAAAAAACTTTAGAAAGTCTTTTAGAAAGCCTGGAGAACTATACCTCAAGACTACTTTAAAATACAAGAACGTCTGGCTCTTTTGAAGTGAAATATGAAGAAATGATGGGCTTTTGCACGGTATATATACAGAGTATACAAATATGGATTTACTGTATGTACTAGGTAACCCCGAGTGTGTGCGGCTCATGATAGCCGAAGGAGCGCGCATGGAGGCTCACGACTGCCACTTCGGTACTCCTCTTCACGTGGCTTGTGCCAGACAGCATCTTGACTGTGCCAAGGTTCTACTAAATGCAGGTAAAGACGTTACAGTATTAGTTTAAAGACTGAACTGGTGGAATTAATTAGCTTGGTGTATATGTACAGTATATGGTGACGCTGTACTGTATATATAAGTATATGGTGACTTTGGTTTGTTTTTTTTATCACTTGTCTAAGGTGCGAATGTAAATGCTGCAAAGATTCATGAGACGGCCCTCCACCACGCTGCGAAAGCAAACAATCTGGAAATGATCGAGCTGTTGGTTGAGTTTGGGGGTGACGTCTTTGCCAGGGATAACCTCGGGAAAAAGCCAATCCATTACGCCAGCGCTGGCTCGGCTGCGGCGGTCTGCCTCAAGTTCTATGAAAGTAAGTTTGAATACGGAAAACACTCAGTGCTGAAGCTGAGCTTCTGATAATACCACAAAGTTGATGCATTTCCAATACCAGTGCATTCGCATGTTTTATAAATTAAAGAATGTTGCATAATACTGTTTAAACGTTTATAATTACATTAATAAGCAATTCGTTTGAATTCGTTTTGTTATCGCTTATGTTCTAGCAGCTATAAACTAGCAGTATTTCCCCTCACCAACATCCTTCACCCCGAATATTCTCCTGTATCTGAAAAAGCATCTGTCTGTGATTGACAGTGCTGACACCGGAGACTCCTTCCAGGAAATTTTAACAGATATTCAAATTCCTCCAGTGAAATGTTTGGACAAACCTTCTCATTCCACGGTCTTTCCTGATCTTTTATTTCTTTGTACACTGTAAAACAATGCTGAAGGCTTTCAAACTCACAGGATACAGCACCCCTGGAGCAAACAGGGTAAGGGCCCTGCTCAGGGGCCAACAGTGGCATCTTGGTGGAAATGGGGCTTGATTCAATAACCTAGAGCTTTTACCCACTGAGCTACCACTGCCCACATCCATTTAAAACAATTCCTCAGATAACTATTGCTATAGAAACAATAACCGATAGAAAACATTAAATAATAAATATCCAACATTGTAAGGTTATACATAACATCTGTAATTTATTGTCTGGAATGTACGTAGAGTTTGTAAATAATTTAAGTATTTGTTTATTTCTTGAATAATGTTTAGGTGAGAAAGAAATGTTGGCAAACATCCGCTTAATAAGATTATTGTTGTTAGTTGTTGTTGTTGTTGTTGTTTATCAAACTCTACAGCCCTATTTAGCTGTAAAATATATACCGCTCAAAAAACTAAAGGGAACACTTAGTCACGGTTTGACTTGAACCACGCATACATATGAGAGGCGTTCAAGTCAAACTGGGACTAAGTGTTCCCTTTATTTTTTTAACAGATAGTACAGGAGGCAGCACGGTGGTGTAGTGGTTAGCTCTGTCGCCTTGCACCTCCAGGGTTCGGGTTCGATTCCCAGCCAGGTTCGATTCCCGTCTCTGTGTGCATGGAGTTTGCCTGTTCTCCCCGTGCTTGGTGGGTTTCCTCCGGTTACTCCGGATTCCTCCCACAGCCCATGACATGTAGATTAGGCCCGTAGTGTGTGAATGAGTGTGTGAGTGTGTGGCACCCTGTCCAGGGTGTACCCCGCGACCCTGAATACAGGATAAAGTGGTATAGATGAGTGAGTGAGTAAGTGCGTGAGTGAGTGAGATAGTACAGGGTGTCCCAAAAAATTCAACATCATTTGAAATATGAATATCTGACTATGAATATCTACATGTCCTAAGCAAATGAAATTAAACAGGCTTCATGTTGAAAAATAAAAGATTTATTTATCAAAATTCCAGCAGATATAGAATATATTTTAATGAGATGTGTAACCTAGTTTTTACACATCTCATTAAAATTTGAGCGAGAATTGGCTCTGTTGTTAGACTGGAGTTAGATTTTCAGTCTGACATCTTTTTTTTGTTTATCAAGATTTGTATGTGTCTTTTATTTATTTTATTTTGTGTGTGTGTGTGCAGCTGAACCGCTTAGTCTTCAGCAGATAAGCAGGGTAGCACTCAGGAGTACGCTGGGGAAACGAGCGCTGGAGGCCGTGCCACATCTGGGTTTGCCCACTCGTCTGATCTGCTACCTCACGTACACGCCCACTCCGCCTCCCGAGCTCCTGACCAGCGCACAAGCCGAGCTGATCAACAAGACGACCAATCACTCCAGCGCACCTAGAACAGAGGGGGTTCCACACAATTGATCACGTCTGAAATTATATCCTGTCTTATTATTAAAACTGCAGTTCATGTGCAGATCTAAATTCAGCATGAGATTTCTTTTGTCCGCAAGTTTGTGATCATTGAAGTCATGCTGACAGCACAAAGAACCGTTCCTGTGTTTCATTCTCGGTCTGTGCAGCACTTATGTGTGAAATGTATTTACATTATGATTTGTATAAAGTGTAGTGTTTATTGTAAATTGTATATCTGTAATCTAATTTCATCTTTTGATTTTTATTGTACATATTCTGATCAATAGTTTATAAAGTATTTAATATCGCACTGTATTTCTTTAAAAGTATTGAAAAGTGCTTGAATCCTGTTTTTTTTTTTTACATTTTTGTCTTAATTTTGTCTTATGTAAAAATGCTAATACCGATTTCACAATGATGAAAACTCTAGAATAAATCTGTGGAATCCGTTTTCAAGCTGATGTTTCTAGAAAAATGCACAGAGGTGACAAGGTTGTACACTGAGCAGAAAGCAAAAGACAACAAATGTGTTGGTGAATGCAAATACCCCGAGCTAGCTGTTTAACGTTCCTACCTTTATGCAAAGTGCACATTGTCCAGTCTTGCTCATGGCTGTGTTACCTGAGAAAATACATTTTATTTTATGATCAAGTCTTTAAATTTGCAAAGTCATTGCAGTAGAATTTCTGGTTAATTTACATGTTGGTATAATAAATGTATATATATATCATGTTCTTTTGGCTGCTCCCGTTAGGCGTCGCCATAGCAGACCATTTGTCTCCGTCTGACTCTGTCTACCATGTCTTCCTTTGTCATTCCAATCTTCTCCATGTCCTCCCTCACCACATCTATAAGCCTCCTCTTGGGCCTTTCTCTCCTCCTGCCTGGCAGCTCCATCTCTAACATTCTCCTCCCATGTTCAAACAACCTTAATCAGACCTCTCTAACTTTGTCCCCAAATCGTTCTACCTGCACTGTTCCTCTATTTTCCATCCTTGTCGCTCACAAAGCAAGTCACAGCATCTTTAGCTCTGCCACCTCCCACACTGCTTCCTTTATTTCTGTCTCCGGCATAGTCTCACTACCATCCTGTAAAACTTTCCCCTTTCATTCTTGCCTTTCTGTTCCACCCTGCCTGCACTCTCTTCTGCACTTCTGCACCACGATCCCTATTGATTTATATATATTTGCATATACAGTTTAGAAATGGATGCAGCACGGTGGCTTGTGGTTAGCACTGTGACCTCACGCCTTTGGGTTCTATTCCCGCCTCGGGTTCTGTGTGCATGGAGTTTGCAACACTAAGTTATGTTCGTTCCATGCTTGGTGTGTTTCCTCTGGGTAATCCGGTTTCCTCCCACAGTTCAAAGACATGCAGATTAGTCTAATTGGCATGGTGTTACCCGCCTAGTGCCCTAGGTCTTCGGGGAAAGGCAGCCCTGTATACAAGATAAAGCGGTATAGATGATGATAAGTTAAAAATGTATTATTAATAGTGTAAGCGTGTGTACCATATTGGCAAGTCCCTCTGTTTGAAAAAGAATTCATGTTTTTTTTTTCTTTAAGTATTGTTATAATCACTCATCCTCGTAATCGTCCTCCAGCAAGATAGATGGCAGTGTTTGTATAAGGTACGTTAAACTCAACCATTCGCCATCGAACAGCCGAAGAAGAAGAACAAGCAGCACTCACTACCAGGAAGTAGAACCCAAAATGTAGTTGTGTTTTCCACCTGTATTTTTTTCCATTTCCTCGTCTTCTACCCTACGATTGGTTAGTGCTTATTTATTTCCAGTGCGATGATTGTTCAATATTTAATGCGCGCAATGCGCGACCAATCCTATTGCAGAAGGCGGGACTTGGTGAATATGGGTGTGAAAGAAAAACGATGCTAGTTCTGTAAGAAAATCTGACCAGCCAAGTTTAATCTTAAAAACGAACTTATAATTTATTATACGTTTAATTTTTGACACCATTCTCGTTTATCTAGACACTTAATGCATAATATTACGCATATTATGACGATAAAGTCGTGTTAGTTTAATGAAGAAAAATGATTGTTTGTAGAAAGATTAACTGATTAGCATCGAGAAGCTAGCTAACAGCCGGGAGTGGGAGACCTACAGACTTGACTGGTGAGTTCATTTAGGATTCAAGATTCATTTTTTCTTTTTTAAATATGAGACATGTTCCATTTAAATACCACTTTTAATGAGATTATTAACGAGCTAACCTGATTATCTAGTGATTCACCCAGAACATTTTTGGACTTTGGTTTGTACTGATATATTAAATAATAACTTAATGACTTTCCAACCTAAAGGCGTTATGAGCTTATGAGAGATGTTTTATAAGAGTTAAAACGCTAACGTAATATTATAAATCTAAACAAGGTTAAGAGTCTTAGGGCTGGGAGCTAAACATTAGAGTCGACTCTGACTCAGTAGAGTCGACTCTTTATAAAATGAGAAAAATATGCGATTCTCTTGTCGCTGTCTGGAAAATCTCTCTCCCTCTCTCTCTCTCTCAAAATCACAGACATCAACATTCTGTCAATGTTTTAATTTTTGGAAATAAAAATGCACAGTTTATGAAGAAAAAGGCACAAATGTTGATTCATCTTGAAGCTACACGCCCAGTGGAAGTCGCTAGTTTACAGTAGTTATGAAATAAACTTTCGAAGTATACATTTATTCGTTTTAAATGCATACAAAGTGTCGTGTATTTAGTTTGTAAGTATTTACATATCCTTTGGTGTTCATTAAGTTTACTATAATAATGTGTTAGGTGTGTTTTCCTGCTCTGGACTCGGGAAGTTGGCGTTGAATCGATTCCTAACACGTGGACTCTGATTCGACTCCAAGTGATTCTCTGATTCATTTCAGGCAAAGTGAAATGACACTTACAGTGGCTGCCACATAGCACGTTTATTTATGTTTTTTTCTCTCTCTCTCTCTCTCTCTTACTCAGCCAACATGAACACAATTTGTGGGACGTGAGGGGATCTCAGCAATGTGTGCCGTGCATTCAATTTAACATTTCGATGGTTTAGTTTATAATTAGTAACATCATTAAAAGCATTATTGAAATCGTACCATACCACACAAGATATGAGCTGAAGCCAGTAGGAGTAAGAGATGTTTTGTCTGTACATTGGTCAGAACTTGCTCTTTCAATTATATTTTTAGGTTGCATTGTGTGACCCGAAACCAGTCTCAGAAATATTTTTCTCTCTGTCCAGCCAGATTTTGACAAACCATCAAAAGGAACTTTTGAATACTTCGATATCTGCCTGAACTCGCGCCCATAAATGATGAGTAAAAGCGATTTTATTAACAGTTTTGTACTGGATTTAATAATCTACATTAAAATAAGCTACTTGCTCGATGTAAACAAACACCTGCATCAATAGATATTAATTAGAAAAGCTAAACTGAATATTTTCCCTGGGATTAGTTCATATTTTAAAGCGCTGGAGTCATTTAAAGTTACAAAACGTAATCTTTATCCGATCTACTTTTTTTTATTTTTCATCTGTGGTTCCCTCTCCACTTACCGCACCGGGAGTGTATTTGGCTGGCGACGAAAAAAGTACAACTTGGCGTAAAAACCTTACAAAATTTAATTTCTTTGTATTAATAAGGCAGAAAGTTCCGCACAGAAAAACAGGTAGACATGTACGTGGGCTTCAATCTGAAATAATGTCGCTGAATACATTAAAGTTGATAAGCTTATTTTTAGCCTTAACCTTTAAACTATTTCTACAAACTCTCTTCTCGTCAACGATGGGTACTTGTGCTAGTTAATTATATAATGTAATCCATGCAGATGTTATGTTCCTGCCCTCAGACTTGAAGGAGTGAAAGTGGAATAAAACTCTGGTCATGTCTGATCCTGTAGTCTTGTTAAGTAATTAAGTTTGCGGTTTCATATTGACTTATAACTCATATACACTGTGGAACATCATGTCTTCTGGATTCCTAAAGCATGCCTTCAGTGCTCTATTGTTTCGTATAGACGGGTGAGTGGACATGGTTAGATGGAGATGAATATTTGAGCTGGAAATGGTGATGGATTGAGATGAATGGTTGGGTAAGGATGAAAGGATGGCAGGGAATGGAGATACAGATGTGTGGGTAGAAAGAGCAGGATGGATGGAGATGAGGGAGAATGAAATGTGGAAATAGTGAGAGCAGAGAGAGATAGAGATGTGTGCATGCAGAGAGAAGGAGAGAGAGAAATGGGTGCATGCATTTAGATGGAGAGAGATGTGTGGGCATGCAAATGGAGAGAGGCAGAAATGTGTGCATGCGGAGAGAGAGAGATAAGGGTGATGGATATGGAGAAAGAGAGAGAAAAAGTGCATGCAAATGGAGAGAGAGAGATATGGGTGTATGTTGATGGACGGAGATGGGTGGATGCCGATAAACAGAGAGAAATGGGTACATGCAGATAGAGAGAGAGAGAGATATGGGTGCATGTCAATAGAAAGCTTGAGATGGGTACGAGCGGATGGAGGGAGATGGAGAAGAGGGAGATGGGTGCATGGGGATAGAGATGAATTATTGGATAAAGAAGTTAATGGGTGTAGGTGGATCAGTGTGATTGGCTAGATATACAACATATAGATGAAAGAGACATTGTAACAGAAGGGTAGAGATAAATAGATGGATAGGGATAGATAGAGGTTAATAGATAATGATGAGAGATTAATGGATCTGTGGATAGACACTGAGATGGCTGAAAAGATGGCAGACATTGATGAATATATTTAACGCTCTTTTTCAGTGTGAAGGTTTAGCGCTGATCTGTGTTTTTGATATAAAAATTCTCCCAATAAACAGAGTGAAAACCATCAGGAGCATAATAATTTTTTTTTTTTTTTTGGTGTTAATGAAATACAAGTCTTGTCATGTGTCACACTGCAGCCCTTATGTAACGAGGGCTTTCTGTTACTAAGCGCGCTGCTATTTTAATTTGATTCCCGGCACTCAGTTTGCAAAGCAGCTCAGTTTCAGTACCCCGTCCCCCGTCCCCCTTACCTCCCCTCTTTCACCCGGTGCAGTCTGGCGGGATCTTTTACAGCTGAGATGGGCCACGTAAATAGATTTAATGGGATTATACGATGGATGCCCGGTTCTTAACCGGCTCTGTGTCCTCTTGTTTTTGTTTTTTTTCCAGGTGAGACAACGGCTGCAGAATGACCGAGTATAAGCTGGTGGTGGTGGGAGCAGGTGGTGTAGGGAAGAGCGCGCTTACCATCCAGCTCATCCAGAACCACTTTGTGGACGAATATGACCCCACTATAGAGGTACCGCCAAGCACGAACATCTTACACCACAGATATTAGAACGCAGATATTTTTAGTAGGATTGTGATGCTTCTTTGTGGAGGAGGAAGACTTTCGGTTTTAACCACTGGTTGGTTCTCACCTTTCAAACCACAGTCACTATTTAGGGAGGGTGAAACTTAACTGTGGGCTTCCTCTGATGCCAGTGCATCTCACATGAGCTATGGCGCTAAGCACACCATAAGAAAAGTGCTATCTACCCTCTTTCACATACATGAGCAAATAGATATGACATTTAGTGTCCTTGTGGTTGACAAGGGAAAGGTTGAGGCTGTCCCTCCCACTCAGACCACGGTCAGTGCTGGGTCATAAAACTCTGTTTATATATTTGCATACACAGGGCCACAGTTAGGTAGTTTATTAGTCTTTTATTAGAGCTGTGAGATTTAATAGATTATTCAGTTTAATCGATCTTTTGCCTGTGAATCATGGGTAGACTGTCGATTTGATTCATATCGATTTTTGGGCTGAATCAATGCTCCCTTTTTTTTTTCTTTTTTTTTTCTGAACTCCAGTCCATTAGGTGGCAGTATTGCACAAACCGTGATTGAATTGATGGATCAGTTTTTGATTTTGAATCAATGCCACCCCCCCCCCCTTTTTTTTAACTATTAAGATGCATTATAAAATGTTAAATGGTCAAAAATTGCTATCGCGGCTTCTACTTTGAAGATTTGCGGTGGTTGGTGCAATACTGCCACCTACTGGAGTGGAGTTTGGCGCAGAAGATAAATGCAGGAATTATATTAAAAATTAAATGCAGGTTGTCTCCGACGTACGAACATTTGAATAACGAATTTCCACACATACGAACGGACCACGGATTTACGAACTTTTCTAAATGCAAACAAATCACAGAAGTAGCTCACATGTATTGTACAAAAATAAACACTGCAGTGCACCAGATACCACTATTTACAATTATATACAATATTTTCAGTGTATAAGTGAATGTATAAAATGTCTTAAGTCTGGTATATTGTATGTGTGCGCGTGTGGGGTGCAGGAGAAATTAGTCGGCCTCACTAGTTTCAATAAATAAGTTCAGGAGCATGATGGTGGAAAATGGCTGTCCTGGAAATCGGAGACAAAATGCCGTCCGTGCAAGCACGCAGTAAACACCATGTAGCATTGTCTTCCCGTGGATGCCTTTAAACAAGGTCATCTGACCCCACTGCGTCACCGGAATTCCCCTTGCAATTTGGAGGGGGACCAGAACACCAAACCTGTGTGTTTTAGTTTTTTATGTTTTATATTGTACATTTGTGTCAAAGGCATATAACCCTCCTTTCATATCTACGCGGTTTGACTCGCGGTGAGACGCAGTGCAGAGTGACCGCTCGACATTCCAAACAGTGTTCTGCAAGGTCTCCAAACTTCCGTGAGGACCGGCAAAAAATTTTAAAGTTTAAGACATTGGAAACGTAATCACTGTGGCAAAAACTCGCAGTGTATCGCGATAAACCGTACTTGTGGCCACTGCGCTGCCTCTGCCTAGGTGAAAGGGGTATTAAGACTCACTTTGTCGGACTTACAAACGAATCTGACTTACGAACATGCTCCTGGAATGGAGCTCGCTCGTAAGTCTGGGGTTTGCTGTTTCAGAAGGGATGTTTTTTTTTGTTTTGTTTTTTTTTTTTAAATCAGCTACAAAATTTACACAGTGCATATGTTTTTTGTACTTTTTAATGCTTTTAAATCTTTTAAGAAACATAATTGTTTATAACAAATTAGATAATCATTAATGCTATTAAATAAAAAAACACAAATTAAATCAATTCCACTGTCTAAGTAAGATTCACAGCTGTTTTATTTATTAGTCAAGTGTAGAGCAAATGAATTTTTTAACACCTTCTTGCGCAAGTTAATTAAAAGGCTGGATCTTTGTCCAGGACTCTTACAGGAAACAGGTGGTGATCGACGGGGAGACGTGTTTGCTGGACATCCTGGACACGGCAGGACAGGAGGAGTACAGTGCCATGAGAGACCAATACATGAGGACTGGAGAGGGCTTCCTCTGCGTGTTCGCCATCAACAACACCAAGTCTTTCGCAGACGTGCATTTGTACAGGTGGGCGAGTTAGCGTTGCACAATGGAACGATTTCCAGTTCGGCAACCTTTAACGGAAGTTAAAATAACATCAGTATAAAACTATAACTACCACCTGATTGCATAGATGAGTCAATCGAGTTTCACATACACTATGACCATATAAACCCATCAGCCACCCCCACCATTTTAAAATATCTGTTATATGTGGTAGGGGATGCTAAACCAAAAAGTCTCAACTCTATAACTTGCACCAATATAGGCGGTGATGTTGAATGAAATTTTCTGTTGGGGAAGTAAACCTGGAAAGTCGTCCATGAATGCGTTTAAATTTTATACGGAAACAGAAGTCATTGCAAATGAGTTGAGACTATTATTCACAAGAGATACTTTGCAAAATTTATTACACATACATTTGAACAGAAGCAGAATTTATTAGGTTAGATTCAACTTTTTTGTTATTGTGCAAAGTACATGTCTTTAAAAGCCAATTAATCACGAGAGAACACTTGATACAATATTATTGCGATACTTGGGTACCTATTTGAAATGCATTGTGATTTTATAAATATCCTGATTCCTGATGTATATCTATATATAAAGTTACAGTCTTAAACAAACCTAGCAAATAATTTGTTTCCATCACTCAGGGTGCTGTTCTGTCTGCCAGTGTGTGATTAGTTTGGAGCACGCCACCTGTAGAATTATAGAGGAACTGCAACTTTCTACTACCTCAATAGTGAACATTGATAAATTTTTTTTTAACAAATCTAATTCCCCCCCCCCCATCTCTACTATATCTTAACAATGATCTACAAAATTCCTCATTATCCAATTCATTCTTTGCTTATTTCTAAGCTTCCCTTTTTCCGTAATTACCTCCATTATTGTTTTCGTACTTCCTTCCTTACTTTTTTTCATCTTTATTTAATTACTTCCCTTCATTGTGTGCCTCGTGTCTTTTTAATCGTTTCTGGAACATGCTACTTACTTTCATATTTTTTCATATATACTTTTAGACTTTCATATATCCTTGCTTGATTTCTATATTTCACGAGATATTTCCATACTTATTTACTTACTTACGTAAACATTTCCTACCTTGGTCTGTATTTTATTATTTGGGCATTTACGTTTATCCTTACTTACTGGCCTCCATACATCCTTCCCTATTTCTACCTATCCTTAGCTCTTTACTTGTTTGTTTGTTTACTTCCATCCATTAATAGTTCATTCTTTATTTACTATTTTTTCTCCTATTCATCACTTCCATGATGAACCCCTTATCCCCTTTATACTCTCCTTCATTCCTTCCTTCCATCCATCCATCCATTCTTTCCTTCTTTCCTTCCTTCCATCCATCATTCCTTTTTTTTTCCTTCCTTCTATCCTGCATCCATCACTCTATCCTTCCTTCCTTCCTTATTTATATTAGTGGTTTGTCTTCCTTCTTTCTTTTCATCCTTCACTTCTATCCATTGTTCCTTCTCTTTCTTTTTCCATTCATCGCTCATCTCTTCCTTCTCACTTACCTTCCATCCATCCAGTGTTCCTTCCTTTCATAATTAGTTACTTCAATTGCTTAATTTCTTAATTAATTCCTTATCTCACTACTTTTATTTTCCTTTATTCCCTTTTTTACTCGCTTCCTTTGCTTACTTCGTTTCTTTTTTTTTTTTTTCCCTCCCCAGAGAGCAGATCAAGCGAGTGAAGGACTCTGATGACGTTCCCATGGTCCTGGTTGGAAACAAATGTGATTTGGCCAGAACAGTCGACACCAAGCAGGCTCAGGAACTAGCCAGGAGCTACGGCATCGAATTTGTAGAAACTTCAGCCAAGACCAGACAGGTAAGCATAAACCTTGGACAGCTGAAGACATTCCTTGCTCAGAGGTCTCTCATGAGTGCTGATAGTTTTTTTTGTTTTTTAAATCTCAAACGTAGGGAGTCGAGGACGCTTTTTACACCTTGGTCCGGGAGATCCGTCATTATCGCATGAAGAAACTCAACAGCAGGGAGGACAGGAAGCAGGGTTGTCTCGGAGTCTCCTGTGAAGTCATGTGATCAGAAGACGCCCCACCTCGGCAGAGATTCCCTGCAAGCTCATTTTGCCAGCAGCTGAAAACTTTACGCCCACGTACTTGTGACTGAAAGGCCTTGTTTAGTGGTCCAGATGTTTTTTTTTTTTTTTTAAATAGGCTTTTAATCATGTAGCCTGAAACACAGGAGTTTTTCTGCATTTGGGCCCCCTGCTGGCTGAAAGGGATCACTTCAAACCTGCTCACTGTGGACTCCTGCATTGATGGAAAAAGAGGGGCTCGATGAGAGACATTTAGCCTCTGCGTTTATCTGATAAGTCATTACGCGATGAAACCTTGCATCTTTCCCTGTTAACAAATTGACTTTAAGTTCAGTACTCAGGAAAACTGTGAAGGCAAAAGTGCCTGTAATTTTATCCGAGTTGTTTTTGACCCATTCGCATTCACATTTCACATTAGATTCGTCTTTATCCATGTATTCCCGCTCCCTCCTGAATTATTTCCAGTCTTAGCTTGTTGTAGCATCTGTGGTGTCAATAATATTTTATTCACATGGGCATTCGACGTGTTTTAGCCGTGAGATCGAGGCATGTAGCAGGGACTGAGTAGGAGAAAGGCAGCAATTGTTTCCAGAGGGGGAAAAAGAAAAGGTTGTATGTTGCTACAGTGAACGTCTAAACTCTGCATAAAACACTGGAACAACAGGGGGGGGGAAAAATAGTTAAAATGTTTTTAATAAATTTTTTTTTTAAGCTTGCATGCCTTAGTCTTTCATAAAGGTCAGCCAGGTTTCATAAAAAGAGGACCTATGGCTGATGGCAGCATCTGTTTCTTTAAGGAAAAAAAATTAAAAGATTGTGCATTTCAGTGCCTTTACTCATCTGTTCTTCTTTTGCTTGCTAATTAAGCTGCAGGCTGAATTAAGGTCCGGGAACGTTCCTCTGGGTTTAGTATTCGGCAGTGTTTTAGAAAGAAGAGTTAGAACACTTGGCTGTGAACAATGTGCCCTAATGTGCTCACTGTTGCTGTTTCTGTATGCGTTTTTAAATTTCAGCCAAAAGTATGCGCTCACTCAAGAAGTTTCCCACAAGACATTTAAAAAAAAAAAATTTTTTAGGAATGCGATCCTCATTTGGTTTTAGATCGCGGTGCCAGTAAATGACTGTCTTACTACAGAGACTCAACATCTGATCATTGCCTGGTGCTAAAACAAAAACAACAAAAAATATTTTGACATGGCTTTTCTTTTCGTTTAAACAGATTTCCTGTTTACTGGAATTTTTTTTTCCTCCATCTTTGCTGATGCTTGATCTATTTTTGTGATTTTTTTTTTTTTTTCTTCATTTTTCCCTTTTCCCCAATCATGGCTTTAATCAAGAAATCTGTAAACGTACATTTTATGTCACAACAACCACCATTGGAGTTGTTTAATACATGTTTCATGTGCCACCGTGTTTCTTTCCTAGTAAATTAATTACAAATCATTGTCGTCTTCATTTTTGCCTGTCATTTCCCCACCCGGTGTTGTCTCTCTCCCCTTCTCCCATGTCTCAAGGCCTTAGCTGTCAGGTCATGCCTAAAATAGAGCATGGAGCCCCCTGCACTTCTATCCAGTCTGGGTACAGGGCTCTGGTTACACTCGCCAGCTGATGTTTCTTATTCCAGCTGAACACGATCAAGCCGCACACTTCCCCGCTGCCGGCGCACGGTGCATGTGTGTGAGTGTGTGTTCGTGAGCAGCTTGGTCTGTCTACAGGAACAAGGTGTTGTAGTGTTAGCGACACACTGCCACCATGCCTAAGCATCACTTGCCAGGTGAGTGTCTGACAGCACCACCTAGAATCACGTTTTTGTTTGCAACACAATTGTGTGATTTCTTCCTGTCTAAAAATTGGGTCCGAGAAACTCCAGACGTCTCTGATGTGTAATCCGTGGATCTGAGTGAGTGAGTGAGAGAGAGAGAGAGAGATCAGCTTCTATCATTGGTTTAGGGATAAATAACGTATCAACAGAACTATTCCAAGCTGTTTTAAATCTACGTTTGAACACAGTGTTAAATACTTTGCGTTCTGTTGGTTGGTGCAAACATAAAAGGAGCTTTGCAAAAAAAATTTTTTTTTTTCCTTACACAAGTGTTTGCCAGGGTGCCATACTTCGTAACCACAAAAATGTTGATCCTTTGAGAACCCCCTAATCTAGATCAGTGCAGACTGTAACGCAAAAAAAAGTACTCCTTCCTGTTGTGAGCTATAATTAATGACTCTGTAACTACACATTAAGGAAAATGTTTAGTATGTGATTAAGGGAATAGTTCCTCCTCCTTTTGCACTACCTGATATTACGGTTGTTTTCTCAGAGAAAACCCTGGGTGCTATTATTTTCTTTTATCATCTTCCAAGCTGATCTATTAGATGCATGAAATAAAGGAAAGCACGCTAGAATAAAAAAGAAAAAGCATTCATCTTTGTGAAATGTGAAGATTTCTCTTGAGCTAAACAAAAGCTACGTTGTCATGCCATTACTGTAATGACTCGCTATACCACTAGAAATCCATTATCTGCAATTGGACGGAGATGCAGGTCTGTTTGAGGCACAGCCTTGGTAATTAACCCAAACAGATGGACCTGGCTCAGACAGAGTGAGCGAGCGAGTGACCAACCGACCCTGGACACCTGCTCCTGTCCCTGCTCTGCTTCGTCTGACCAAAAAAAAAAAAAAAAGTGATTTAATGACTGGAGAAAGGTAGAAGGTTTCACCCTCAGGTCTGGTTAAGTATCGCATCATGGCCTCGTATGTTCTTCTGGACTTCCATGAGCTACAGGATTTAGGCTGGTTTTATTTTTAGAATTGGCCATGGTGCCAAAATAGTCAGATATTACATAAGGACTTAAGCACTAGGTAGTTGATAGAACAAACTATTCCATTCCAATTGGGATGTTTCCCTACTTAATTATATCTTATGCTTAATCAACAGGATTAGCCCTCATTTCAACAGGTAAATCACAGAGTTTTGCTTCAAGACTTGGATTGATCCCCCTTCTTACGTGAGGGGGGGAAAAAGCAGGGTCTGGTTCCGTCCTGACTTTGGTTTGCTGTCATGTTCTCTCCACATTTGCATTGGGTTTCTTTTGGGTTCTCCAATTTCCCTCTGCCTCCCAAACCCAAATTACTGCTGGGTGCAAATCAAACGCCAACCCTATGGCATGTGCATAGTGGTTAAGCCTTGGTTGAGGCTTAACCACTATGCACATGCCACCATTTTCTGAAACAGAAAGCCTTAATTGGATTCTTTCATAGAAATTGGGTTCTCCCAGAAAACAAACCCAGGAACACTTAATTGTCGTTGACCAACCCTGGGTCTCTAAGCATATAGTGATTAATTCATTCTTTTTCAGTATTGGTTGAGCTAAATGAAATGCTTAATGTAACATGTCGTAGGGTTCTACGTAGAGCCTTTTCACACAGAAAGCTAAAGCATGTTTAATAGGACATTGTGTGAATGTGTAGAATGTATTTAGTGAAAATATAACATTTGGGTGAAGTTCTCTCACTTGCACAGAGAAAGTTTGACGACACGGTTCTCTTTAAGAGGCGTGTTGTCTTTGTCATAGAGAGTGACAAGAACAACAGCTGGATGGGTTGCCAGCTAAGGATAATCACAGCTCTAACAGCTGATTGACAAGTTCAATCACTGATGTCACCAAGGTTTTTTTTTTATAGGAGTGAAAAGTAGAGACGCATCAGCTGGAGTGGCTTGGCATTCATGGAATGGAGCCTATCTCAGGAGGCTTAGGGCATGAGGCGGGGTACAGCCTGGACAGGGTGCCAATTCATCGCAGGGCACACACACATACACGCACTCATTCACACACTACGGGCAATTTGGGAACGCCAGTTAGCCTAATCTGCAGGTCTTTGGACGGTGGGAGGAAACCAGAG
The DNA here is from genome assembly GCA_030014305.1 of Clarias laeviceps. Taxonomy (NCBI): domain Eukaryota; kingdom Metazoa; phylum Chordata; class Actinopteri; order Siluriformes; family Clariidae; genus Clarias; species Clarias laeviceps. Next base: position 6,545,188 of record JAQMYJ010000040.1, on the reverse strand, counting down.
TACCCGGAGGAAACCCACCAAGCACGGGGAGAACATGCAAACTCCATGCACACAGAGACGCGATTCGTGCCTGGCCTGGAATCGAACGCAGATCCTGGAGGTGCAAGGTGTCAGTGCTAACCACTACACCACCGTGCTGCCCACTCAGTCATCTATACCACGTAATCCTGTATACAGGGTGGCGGGGGTCCTGGAGCCTATCCCAGGAGACTTAGGGCACGCCCTGGACAGGGTGCCAATCCATCGCAGAGCACAAACACTCACATACTCACTCACATACTACGGGCAATTTGGGAACACCAATTGTTTTTTTCCGATTCCGTAGTAAAACCAATGCAAAACAAAAGTGGTCAATAGAAGTGCACTGGGTATTCTGGTGCCTCACAGCCCACCTTGCACATGGCCCAGGTGGCAACATGCCCAAGGATGCCCACCCAGCCTCCAAATTCTCCACATCCCATTCAGATAGAGGGTGAATTCCATGATTCCATGGGTGAATGTGCAGGGCAAACAAATCTGATCCATGGAGGCTCCAACCCGCAACCCACAGCACCTCAAGGATCCTCTGCTAACCTCCTGGTGCCAGAGACCCCCAGCATCACACCCCCAGAGGTCTTGTGGAGTCCTGCACCATGTGGCTAGAGCTGCCCATGTGGCACAAGGGGAACCTACACAATATTGGGCATAAAACTCTGTCTTGTAATGTTATGGCTAATCGATTTATATTACGAAAAGCCCAGGTTCTATCCTAAGCTTGGATTTTTCTTTTTAAATAGCTTCTGTACACCAAAAAGCGTGAAGGTAGATAGATTTGCTAGACTTAATTATAAACGTGTGGATGTTGCCCTTTGACGAACTCGCATCCTATTCAGGGTGTATTCCTGCTTTGTACCCAGTGTTCCCACCCTGACAAAAGCAATAACTGATTATAATGACTAATCGATGTCTCAAGGGGGACTAGATACAATACTCTGCAGATCTTGGTTAACCTGGTTCTATGCTTTACGTTTGTTTTTCATTTGCCCTTTCTTCATGCTCTCTTTCTCTCATGATTCCAACATTTACTACCTCAGAGGAGGGACAGCGTAAGTATCGGGGGATTTATTGAGGAATGCCAATTTGAGCATGTACTGCTAGATAACATGCACCGGGTCTCTAAAAATTGAGAATTGTATAATAAGAATATTGGATAAAGATGGACAGGATTTGAACCAAATGGAGTTAGTTTGTATTTTCCCTTTATTTTGTATTGTTCACCATTTACCTGTAACGGGCTCTATCCAAAATACAATAATGTTAGTTTCTGTTATTACTAAACTTGACATTGGTTGAGCCCATAATGCGGGTGAGCAGATAAATGAATGCGATGCCATTGATGAGCTAACTAATTTAGACGGACCTTTTTACAGACTCTTTGTTTTCATGATCAATGCATATGTGGTATAATCATTTATGTGATAATTTGAGTGTGTGATAGTATGTCTTCATCATCACCTGATGAAGCTCCTTGCATGTACAGTGTCGTGAGAAAGTAGTTGTGGCTTCCTGATTATAATTATTATTATTTTTTTATGTCACACTTAAATGATTAAGATCACCAAACAAATTTTAAGATAACTTGGGTAAATACAAAATAAAATTTTTAAATGATGATTTCATTTGTTAAGGTAAAAAGAAAAAAGCTGTCCAAACCTACCTGGCCCTATATGAAAAAGTAATTGCCCCCTAAACCTAATATGTCTTGAGTCAATCTTGGCGACAACAACTGCAATCAAGCATTTACACAATAACTGACAATACTGTAAGTCTTTCACATCGCTGTGGAGGAATTATGGCTCACTTTTCTTTTGGAGAACTGTTTTAATTCAGCCACACAAGGTTTTCAAGCATGAACGGCCTGTTTAAATCATCTCAATCAAAAACCAAAATTTGGGGTCTTTTTGGCCATCCAGAGGTGGATTTGCTGCTGTGTTTCAGATGATTGTTCTGCTGCATAACCCAAGTGCGCTTGACCTTGAGGTCAAGAACTGATGCCCAGATGCTCTCCTTCAGGCTTTTCTGGTGGAGCACAGTATTCATGTATCAATCAATTATAGCAAGGCAGCAAAACAGCCTCAGCACATCACGCTACCACCACCAAGTTTGACTGTTGGTATGATGCTGATTTTATGAAACATAAACGTGTGTTAGTTTCACGCCAGATGAAACGGGATGCGCACCTTCAAACAAGTTCAACTTTTTTCTCATCAGTCCACAGAATAGAATATGTGCCGGAAAGTCAATCAACATTTTTTTTCGCAAACATAAGACGAGCCTTTGTGTTCTTTTTGGTCAGAAGGGGCTTTCGCCTTGGAACTCTCCCATGGATGCAATTTTTGCCCAGTTTCTTTCTTATTGTTGAACCATGAACACTGACCTTAACTGAGACAAGTGAGGCCTGCAGTTTTTTAGATGTTGTTCTGGGTTCTTTTATGAGCATCTGTGCGACTTGTCGTCGTGCTCTTGGAGTTTCAGTAAGCAGGCCACTCCTGCGAAGGTTCACCACTGTTCCAAGGTTCTCCATTTGTGAATAATGGCTCTCACTCTGGATCGCTGGAGTCCCTAAACCTTAGGAATAGCTTTGTAACCCTTTCCAGACTGATACATGTCAACTAGTCTGTTTTTCTGTTCTTGAAATTCCTTGGCTTGCTTCATTTTGTCAGACAGGTTCTATTTAAGTGATTTCTTGATTCAACAGGTCTGGCAGTAATTAAGCTTGGGTGGGGCAAGTGAAATTTAACTCAGCTCTCCAAAAATCACAGTTTATTCAGTGATTACACAGTGATTAAGTAAGGTGGCCATTACTTTTTCACATAGGGCCAGGTAGGTTTGGACAGCTTTGTTCATCATTTGAAAACTGCATTTTGTATTTACCCAGGTTATCTTTGTGTAATATTAAAATTTGTTTGATGATGTCAATCATTTAAGTGAGACAAATATGCAAAAAACAAAACAAAACAGGATTTTCACAGCACTGTAACGTTAAATATTTTGAAGATTATACCAATACTTTTGAATGCTTTTGACTTATTATTTCTAGATAATTGGATGGCTCATGACTTCCAGCAATGTTAGAGTTCCAGGAGCACCTACAGTGCCACATTTTGTTGTGTTACAACTTGAAACACTATGAAAGGGCAAACTTTTTTTTGAAAAAAAATTGTAAGGTATACACACCTAATTAGGTAGAGTTGAAACAGCACAACGAAAAAAGGTCTCCAAAATCCCAGTTAAGTCAAGTTACAGGTTTTAACACTACAAAATGTATAAGGGATGAACACTTATGCAAGGCACTGTACAGCAGCTCAGGACGCATGCATTAACTTAAACAAAGTTTAATGCACCAGGGATAAAAAAAAAAAAGAAAATTATGTGTCCTTCCATAACTTGAATGTAAAATTGGTGGTGTGGGATTCACACACCTTTCTTCATTCTAACCTGCTGCCTCCCTTTCTCTTCATCCTGACTGATGGATCCTGTATGTTTGCTTCTGGACATACCCACTTTCAGCCGAGAGTAAGTATAATAAGCAAGCATAAAAGCTCATCGCTTAGCATTTTTTCAGCTTTAATTCACAACAGATTTGAATTCTTAGGAGGGAATCACCCATCCATCATTTTTATTCATTTGCTCATGAGTAGTTTTACTATGTTGCATGACAAATGAATAAACTACATCGCTGTTGTGCTGGGCTATTACATGCAGAGCTGAAGTGCATGATAAATGTATTCTGGTTAATAGACTGTAGTTTCAATTCGAGCGAGTGGCTTGAAACCGAAGGCCATGGTATAAATCTGTGCATGGTTATAATAAGCGTTGGGTTTCTCTGCCAGTACCAGCTGTCGATGTTCTTGCTTCAATGTGGTGTCTTGTTGCTCCATCATCTGCTGTGCACACATGCATTAGACTGAGTTTCATTTGAAATCTCTCCAAAATATATAAGACTGGTTCGCTGTATGCAATGCTGATGAGGTATTTTTTTGCATATATGAAATCAGGTCCAAAAAAATATGACGGATGTTCAAGTCAAACTGGGACTGAGTAAAGGTACGAAACTGATTGTACAAGCACAGTACGGTGATGAGACTCTTAGCCGCAGTAAAACATTTAAATGGTCAGACCTTTTTAAACAAAAACTGTGTATCCATGATTGAACCCAGCCAAGGAGCCTAAGGACGCACTCCAATAATTCCCATTAACATTCAGTGAGCGGAAGGTCTGATCTTTAAAAATTGACAGCAAAACACAATCTGTCAATACAATCATTCACAAACCCCACTTTCATGTTACAGAACCTCGGCTGAATGTTATTTCCACACTCCCGGTACAATCCGGACTCTAATGGCTCCAAGCCATTAAAGGAGTTCCTGTGAGGCTGGTGTTTCAGACATTCAATTCAATTCAATTTTATTTATATAGCGCTTTTAACAATGATCATTGTCTCAAAGCAGCTTCACAAAAATTAA
>JAQMYJ010000040.1:6516750-6532124 GCA_030014305.1 Clarias laeviceps | reverse complement strand
GAGAGGACTGAACACATTCCTGTTCAGACCACACTGTGGAGAGGCTGGTGCTATCACCCACCTTCTAGCGTGTTTCATGACAGCTGACAACATCTCTCACGGCCTCAACCTCAAGAAGGTCAGTGAGCTATTGTTCTCACTAACAGGTGGTGCCAGTTGCAGCAACATTCATTCTGAGAAATGATGCTACGTGATCTGTGGTTATGACTACTTGTAGGAGGAGGTTAGGCTGCTAAAATTGCTAGAGAACCACTGTTAATACTGTTGAGCATGGCTGTAAACTTTTTAGAGTCCATCTCTATTGATTAAATGATTTTTTACCCATAAATTGTTTTGTTGATGGTGACTTAGTGGTTATTGCTGTCACCTCACACTTCCAGGGTTGAGGGTTTGAATCTCAACTGGTTCATGTGCATATCCCTACAGGTACTCCAGTTTCCTCCCACAGTCCAAAGACAGAGAGATAGATAGAAAGGTAGATTAATGGGTCAGACTCCAGGCTCTTTGTGACCCTACAAAAGATAAGCATTAAAGATAATGATTGAATGAGTATAAATATAAGGAAGGGTCTAAAATACAAAAAGCATACCTATATCTGGCGACATGGTGGCTTAGTAGTTAGCACTGTCTCCTTGAACATCCAGGTCATGGGTTCGATTCACGCGTTGGGTTTGTGTGTTCTCCTTGTGCTTTGTGGGTTTTCCCCCGGGTTCTCCAGTTTCCTCCTACAGTCCAAAAACATGCAGATTTAGTCTAATTGGCATTTCCAAATTGCCCGTAGGGTGTGGATGTTGACCACAGTTGTACAAATGGGAATAAATGCTATGGTCACCATTGGCCTCCAGTGGTCATATATCCATATATCCAAGATGGATAGATGGATGGATACCACTATCCAGCATATACGCATTTACAAGCACATATACTGTATAAATGTGGCCAGACATTTAAGACAGAATAAACACCAACCCTAATGCAGGCGGCTGAGTTTAGTCTATTTATACCTGAAAGTCCAAGCACAATGCAGAATGCCTCCAATCATCCTTCACACTCTAAACACTTGGAGATGTTTCAGTATATAACTGGAGCGGTTTCGACTATATAATCAACGATGGTGTTGAATGATCTGGCTAAATATAAAGCAAAGTTACTGTTACCATAAAACGTTGATCATTTTCCTATAATAACATGTTCCACAGTGTTTCATTTCACTCATACTACAGCATAAAAAAATTTCAAGGAACAGCTTCATGCTTCTTTTAAAAAAAAATAATGTATATGGATCTGTATAGAAACTGTGACATGAGAATGAGAAACTACTGGTTAATATTAATGTGCAATAGGAAGTTATGCAAAGAATAATTAAATTGTAATAATAATTTTTACACATTAGATAATTGAGGTTCACAGGATCCAACCTCATATGCTGACATCCTGCTATTTTGAGTGCCAAAAACTCTCCCATTCCTCTGCTCTACAGAGCCCAGTCCTGCAGTATCTGTACTTCCTGACCCAGATCCCGATTGCCATGTCTCCTCTTAGCAACAACAGTCTCTTCCTGGAGTATAACAAGAATCCACTGCTGGAGTTCCAAAAGAAGGGCTTGATGGTGTCTCTGTCCACTGATGACCCCATGCAGTTCCACTACACCAAGGTGAGATATGACTGGGCCAAAAAAAGGTATTGACACACATCACTACAGTCATTATGAATAAACGCAAATGTTCACAAAGTCTAACAAAACTATTGATGAAATAATCAAACAGGAAGAAGGCCAAAATGTCCCTGCAACCTTGGAATTCCTAGAATGATCTAATACTTTCAATTAGATTATGGTAGTATTTGCAGTGTAATAATGTAAACAAACATAAATCACTGGCACTAACAGTTGTAGCATGATGCAGGTTGCTTTAGAAAAACAATGTAAAATAATAAAGTAAATGTCGTTCTGTTCTTCAGGAACCCTTGATGGAGGAATACGCCATCGCGGCTCAAGTGTTCAAGCTCAGTACCTGTGACATGTGCGAAATAGCAAGGAACAGTGTCTTGCAGAGTGGCCTGTCACATGAGGTAGATTTTATTGGTTTATTATGTCCACTAAGGTTTTATGGCACAAGGATAGAGAGGCACATGACACATGAGTACATGTGAATAACACCTGTTCATGATTAGTGAATAAAATGCAATAATCAAATGTACATTTCTTATTCTAGTCTCTTTATAACGTACTATGCTTTATTTAATTATGATCCAGAGTACAAATTAATTTTATGTACATCTACATATTTCTATCTTTAACAATTTGTAACCTCTGTTTAATTCACGCCCTAACAGGAGAAGGTTCATTTCCTGGGTACTGATTACTTGAAGGAAGGTCCAGCAGGCAACGACATCCGCAAGACAAACGTGGCTCAGATCCGTATGGCTTATCGCCACGAGACTCTGTGCTATGAGCTCAACCTCATTAAAGAAGGCGTCAAGGGTGACTAAATGGTTATAACCTGTTGCTCTCTACCACACACACATACACATAAACATAGGTTTATGCCTTAATCCGTAGCACCTAACTTTATTGTTAGTGCTATTTTAAGTGCTATCTTAAAAATGATAAAACTAAAGTATTTTGTATACAGAATAAAATAGTGTATAAAATCAGAAGTATGTTCGGACACCTGAATGTTGGTTTTCTATTGAACAAACCTGTCAAGCCTTGAATAGCCATAAATCACGGCATCAAAGTTTTTCATTATTATTAAACATAAAATTCAATAAAGTGTGTGATGGTTTAAACAGGTGTGAAGCGGTGATTTCTTTATACAGTAACAGTAGTTTCTTATGGAGGGTCCTAGGAATTTCCAGGGTTGTGTAACTTTTATTTTTTAACATATCAAGATAGTGGACGGAGTTTGCATGTTCTCCTTGTGCTTGGTGGGTACTCCCTGCGTACTCCGGTTTCCTCCCAAAGTACAAAGACATGCAGATTAGGCTAATTCCATCCATTCATATAGGAACGTCTGTAATCCTGACTTTAAATGCCAATGGTGGTTACCATTGTATTTAGTCCCATTTTTACAACTGTAGTAGAACCTCCGGTCAACATACGGGCAATTTGGGAATGCCAATTAGCCTAATCTACATGTTTCTGGACTGTGGAATGAAAACCGGAGTACCCTTAAGCAAATCCACCAAGCACGGGAAGAACATGCAAACCCCATACACATAGACCCCAAGGCGGGAAGCAAACCCCATACACATAGACCCCAAGGCGGGAATCAAACCCAGACCCGGGAAGTATGAGGCTTCAGTGCGAATTACTAAGCCACCGTGCCGCCAGATTAGATTCCCTAATTGCCCCTAGCGCATGAATGAGCATGTGAGTGTGTGTGTGTATGTATGTGCCCTATGATGGATTGGGTCCCTGTCCATGGTGTACCCCTCCTTGTGCCCTAAGTCTCCTGGGATAGGATAAAGCGATATAGATGAAGTGTGAATGATAAATAATGGACATCACAATCTTCAATTATAATTTATAATGATTATAGTATAATATATTATACAGTATAATATAAATTCTGTCAAGTTAAATCTGAGTGGGCCTCCGAGTGGTTCAGTGGTAAAGTGCTCGCCCTATCATCCGGAGATTGCTGGTTCGATTCCCAGGTGATGCTGTAACCTCTCGCAGCCGGAGGTCTAGAGAGAGCTGATTGGCCGAGCTCTCTCAGAGAGGAGGGATGAGAGGTACTTCGTGCTCCCGCGTTAATCACGGTTCTACAGCCAATCAGGGGCATCTGTGAGCTCACGCAACCGGAAGGAGAGGATAGCGCTGTCCCCCGAGTGTGTTAAGCCGCCCCCAACGGTGCGTGAGCGAGGAGTTCGAAAAGATCAGCTGGCGTCACATGGTTCGGAGGAAACACGTGATAGTCTTCGGCCCTCCCGACTGAGTGGTAGTAGTAGCCTTAATGCGGGAGCCCCCTAGTGACGAGGAGGAATTGGACACGACTAAATTAGGGAGAAAAATCGGGAAAAAATCTGAGTGAGGTTAATCTGTATAAATAAAAGAAAGGATTTGTCTGTATATTTGTCGGAACTCGATCGTTCAATGATATCTTTACGTTTCATTCACTGGAGGACCCGAAACCAGTCTCAGAAAATGTTCTGTATGTCTGTCCACCCAGATTTTGTCACAGCAAAATGCAAAACTGGATCGACAGAATTTAATGAAACTTTGGCAGTACCTACGTTTTGGCCTGAAGTTAAACCTGTACCATGTTGAGCAGAACGGTTATGTGCACAACTGTTATGAAACTAACTCTTTTCCCATCAACGACGGGTTCTTCAGCTAGCTTTATACCAATATTACATTATCATAATAATACATTAGATGGAACTGATTTGCTGTCTATGGAAATTAAAAATACACTTTTGGGGGGGAATATTGATGATAAAGTTGAATATTTTTGCAATCGGTATTACATTAGTGAAAACTTTTATAGCAGCAGGTGATAGACTGTGGATGTCTGGGGAAAAACCCAGCTTGAGTCAATAAAATTTAATGAAATAAACTGCTAATTATGTGTTTTTTGTCGTCATTTTACAAAATCTGAAGGAAGTGCGTTGTTACAACCCGGTGCATTTCCAGTTTAGATCAGCAGGAGAGGTTGAAGTGTGTGTGAGTGTGTGTTTGGTCACAGCCCATCTGCTGATCCACTCCGGGGAGAGTTTTGCTCAGATGGCAAACTGACAGCAGGACAACACACAGGAGCTCACAGGATTAAACCACAAACCAACCAGGTTTTAGCCTGTTTTAATGACTTTTAAAAATATTTTTCAACTTCTCTGAAAAAAAAAAAGAAGGAAATGCTGTTTGTGTGGGGGGAAAAAACTTGCTTTTCTTTCTGAGGGCGGCTGAGAAACACAGAAAGAGAGAGAGAGAGAGGGGGAAGAATGAATAGGAGTGAGCTAACAGGCTAATTAGCCGCGTTAGCTTCGAGTTCTCATGTCAAGCCTGCGCGTTCAGACTTTCAGACCGTTTTTTAAAACAATCCAAACGAGTTTTATTGTCGTTTATGTTGTTAAAAAAATATTTTAAAAACCGAGTTTTGTTTCCAAAGACTAATAAATTCGCCTTGAAATGCGGAGCTGTGTGGAAATCCTGTCTTTTTTTTTTTTTTTGGTTTGTTTTAAGTTTGAAGTAGTATTTTGAAATTCATCTAAGGTAAGTAGTTTTAACGACTTTTCCATATTTATTATAGGTTAATTTTTCGTTTGCAAACTTTTCACACTTAACGTTCATAATTTATCACGACAAAACGTCATGGTTATGAGTTTTAAATTGCTAATTGGCTCTGCTTTGAGTTTTCAGTAAACAAAACAGAATTAATGTTGTCTCAAAAATGTCTAGGTTTAATGTCTAAGTTAGTTTAGTAGTTATAACTTATTATAATATATTCGATTATATTATCCTGAGATGGTTTGTTTGTAACGGTTTTGCAGTGCATGTGTGAACAGAACTGATCCGTGTTTTTAACTCTTTCACACCATCCATTAAAAAAAAAGAAAGGTTCCCCTCGTTCATACCTCTCAGTCAAAGTGTCTTTCACTGCCAGTCAGGCTTATTCAGGAATATGTGGGATAATTAAGGGTTGTTTTGAAGCTAATGTCTCATTTACGCTCGACTCTACTGAAGGTTCTCCCCCTAAAAACCACAAGCAGTCATTAGGTGCTCCAGTTGTGTTGTGGGTAAGTAAGCAGGTGGCTCAGGCAACAAAGCATCCGCTTTATCTCTGGGTCTGAGGCAGACCCTTTATCTCAACGTCTCGAGCGTCGTCCCTCTGCCACAAATGAAAGCCTTCATGCTTTTTATTTTTTTCCCCTAATTTACAGCACTTGCCTCCGTTTCTCACGGCTGCTTAAAATAAATCAAGCGAGCAGCTGCCTGAAGACACACACACACCAAGCTGGTCAAACTGGTAGACCGTCTTCGGCTAGTGATTTTGCACCTTCCTTATTCCGTCCTGTTATCTTCATTCATCTTCTGTCACCACCGAACATCAACGTCAGGGTCACATGCAGGGCGTCTGGAGAATATCCCGGTAAATCTGTGCACTCTTGAAGGCAGTGGGACACCCACATCACATCAAATCACGTCATGTCACATCTACGGGTATGTTTCGACTAGCCGTGGTATGTTTTTGGATGGATGACCTGGAGGAAACCAAGTGTCGCAGGGTTTCCACTAGAGAGGATATATACAGTAACTTGGCAGCAGCACGTTGGATTAGTTGTTCAGCACTGTCGCCCTGTCCAGGTTCGATTTTTCCTACCTTGAGTGTGTGCGTGAAGTTCGTGCTTGGTGGGTTTCCTCCGGGTACTCCAGTTTCCCCAGGTTAGATATTAGAATTGGCGTTCCCAAATTTCACAATGTAGTGTGTGAAGGAGCGTGTGAGTGTGGGAGTAAAACTCAGGATCTGTAAGGTGGCAATGGTGGCCACTGTGACATGATGCTTACCTGTAGTTCCTTTAAAATAATAAAATAAAACAACTTGTCTGATGGCGGCACGGTGGCGTTGGGTTCGAGGGTCGAAGGTTTGATTTTCGCCTTGGGTCTGTGTGCATGGAGTTGGATCGGCACCCTGCCTCCTAAAGATGTACACTGCCTCTTCCACATATCTTTCAGGGATAGCCTCCAGGCCGCCCACGACCCTGTATAACGGATAAAGCGGTTTAGAAAATGAATGAATTCATGAATGACTCTCAGCAGTAATTGTGAAACTATTTTAACCAGATGACTAAAATAAAATCTACCAGCTTGACAAGCTCCTGAGTTTTGGCAGCTTTTACCTGGCTTTATCACCCTTCCACTCATCTTTTTCTCCTGTATTAATGTGATGTCAGACTGGATGATTAGTCATCCTCCGCTTGAGAAATGTAATGTGACATGATGCGATGCGACGTGATGTCTGCCTCAGGCCGGTGATGCACAGATGAACACAACCACAAATATATTTAACATAAACATGACGCATAAGATCATAAGAATAGATAAAGTTCTTGGTAGTGTTTATGGTGGCCTATTTTCAAGTGCGCTTGAAACCACTTCGGCGGTCCGTTGTATATTTTAACAGGGTAATTTGACTCATGCTCACGGAAACAATACGAGTCTACAAAAACAGAAGTGCAGGATGGCATCAGCTATTTTAAACTCGGAGTAATGGATGGCAGATGACTTTTTTTTCTTTTATTTTTGATTTAAATCCAAATGAGCATCCTAAAACACATTGTGAACATATGATGCATGTTAACATGCCAGTTTCAAGGAACTAATGGAAAACTTTTGAGTAATAAAGTAACTGTAGATTTAGATTATTAAAATATACCATGCATCATTGTCATTAAATTTTTTTTTTTTAATCCTTTTTAAATCCCTCATACAGTTTTAAAAAAGCACAAACCAAATACATTTAACAGAACCTTGTTGTTGTTTTTTAAAGTAAACCTCTAAAAATGAGTTGTAATGAATCGTGTGGTTTGTTTGCACCAGAAAGGCATTGTTTGTGACAAACCCTTGACCCTGCAGCCAAAATATTGTGGCCAGAATATGCAAGAGCTATAAAACTCAGCCTGCAGAGTTAAGCTCGAATTAAACATCGTTCTCTCCAAAAGAAAAAAATAATAATAATTGTTCTGGAATGCACCACGATGACAAACCATCATTATGGACTTTCTGCTGATCCTTGTTTCCTGCATCTCAGGAAGCACAGGGGAAATCGTCCTGCAAAACAGACCGACGGGCAAACCCACACACACTCACACGTGCACACAAGTAGGTCATTCGGTTGATGTTGCGCTCCGATCCGAGGGGCAGGGTTTTGGCTCCGATCTCGCCCGGATTCCAGCACATAATTATTTTGTAGGTCAAACAGCATAAAGACACCATATGTGTCCATGTCTCATGGAATCTTGCACAATAAAATTATGACCGTTGTGATCCTCTAGATGCTCTGTGCTGTAGGATTCCATCCCATCCTCCCGTACGAGCACTTTTTTTTTTTTCTCTCGTCAGCGCGATGTGCAACGTGTCCAATACGCTTTGGCTGCGGATGAGGCGCTCGTCTTACGGCTGCCAGGTTCCATCCCAGCCCCAGCAAAGGCCTGAGAGGCTCAAGTCCTGAAAGCATTTTCAAGTGGATTTACATTCAGCTTTCTAACATTCGCAAAAATGGGCTGCATATTGAATTTCTTTTTTTTTTAAATATATAATTTCTTTGAACGAAAATGCCTGAGGGTCCTCAAAGGCTGCTCTTGTGCTCTGACAAAAAAGCCTGTCTATTATGTGAGTATGGATGTAAAAATACTTGAAATGCCTGTCCTTTTTTTTCATGACCATTCTGAAAGGGCTGTTTCTCAGGGAGTGAAATTGAATTACATTATACTTGAGTGTTTTAGTGTGCGCTGGTACTTGGGGGACACCCTGCTCGAGAGGGAAATGCAACAAGAGGGTAGGTGGGGGGAACATAGCCTTGTTGATGTGGGTGATGGGCCTCCGCAGATGACCTGCACAATGCCTCTACTTCCTGCCGTTGTCTCTGTCCTTCTCTGTTTTCGATTATTTTTGGCCCACCGCTGACCTTGAAACACACAGTTCTTTGCTGCTTCCTCTCTTTATGCACACCCATGCCACGAGGTTGCTGTAGCATTTGTTGGTGCCATTCAGCCAAGCTTGTTCATTTATTCTTGACTCATTTATGTTTTTTTTTTTTTTTTTTCCTAGGAGGCTGTTTTGATTTAAATGATGCTGCAAGACCTGGGAATTGTAAACATCAGCGTGTGTTACTACATAGTGAACCTGTCTTGAGATTAAACCTGAGGACGTTCATCCTAGAGATTCACTTTTCTGCAGAGAACTTTATCTTGTACAGCGATGGCAAAAACACACATAGGCTTCCTGATATAATGTCTGCGCAGTGAAGTCTGCGCAGGCTTGCTCTGTGGCCTGCTCGCCATGCTGGCCCTGGGAGTAGACTATGGCAAACCGGGAGGCAGAGGAGGTGGAGGAAGAGCAGCAGCTGCATGCCAGTTGTCTGGTTCAGGGAGAGTGTTGGCGCGGGAGTCTGGCGTCTGTATCAAGCAGAAGATCTCGCAGTGGGAGGGACTCAGCCAGCAGGAGGATGCACATGGAGGGAAGCCCAAAGTCCAGGGCACCCCTGTGTCACCTGCTTGCTCGGCGGATATAAGAAATGGCTTTCTGTTGGACAATAAAACCGATGGACTGCACGCGAAGGCTAATTTGTCCAAAGCCAAAACCCTGGGTTTGGATTTCAGGGAAACCCAGGCTACTCGCGAACAGCACACAGTGGGACGGAAATCCGACCCCGAGCACAACCGACCGCCGCTTTTAAAAGAAAGTGTAATCTCGACTCCTAGAACCAAATCATCACCAGGACTAACCCGGACTCTGCATCCTGTAAACAAACCGGATGCTTTAAATCGGAAATGTGACACCGCCGACCATGTCACGGACAGCGATATGGCATCCCTGCCCGATGATGACGAAGATCCTGAGGACTCCCTGCCCCCTGGGAACTTCTACACCTCTCGGGGCTTTTGGAGGAGACTGGAGGGAGAGGACTCCCCCTGGAAGAAGGAGAAAGATCCCTCACCCGTGTCTAAACACCTGACCTCGTCCCCTGCGGGTGCTGAAACGAGCCTCCCGAATACCGTCACACCTCCACCTAAACCGCAACGCACGTTCCAGTACCAAGGGGCCAACAACCCACCTGTGTATTCGGTTTCCCCTGTGAGCCAACCGAAACAGCTCAGAACGCGTGATGTCATTTGCCCACCCAGTGTCCCGCCTCCACCGTGTCCTGTCGCCACTAGCAATGGCATTTCCAGAAACAGAAAGAACAGGTGAGTAAACGAGGATGAGTCCGGTTACTCTTACTCCTTCCAGGAATTAATTATTTTTAACTAACAGCAACACAATTATCACAATTTGTCAGTAATTTGTCAGTAATAAAATAAAAAAGAAAGAAATGTCTGTGAAATAACTTGCATCAAAGCAGCTGTTAAAACATTCAATTCCTCACAGTCTCTTGATGTTAATATGGGTGCAGCAATAAATAGACTAAAATCGGTATTAAAATTAGTTGGCAGCAAATTTAATCGTTGATTTGTTCATCAGCCTCAAGCTAAATTTAAAGGCTGATGGCTGAATAAGGGTTGTTGAATAAATGTGCCATTTGTAATAAGATTAATCTTTCCAATAATCGATAGATTAATCAATTATGATTGATTGAGTGCGTGCAGTCGTTAGTTGCAACCATAGACGTTAATAAGACACAAATGGACCTACCTATTACGAATCATATCGTATCATTGTCTGTTTGTAGACTTTAATGTTTTAGAAGTTAGAACTTCATGTCTGTCTGTTTAAAAACCTCTGATGCTGGAGACTCCTGTGTAAAATGTTACATTAATGCTTTCCTGCAGAAAACTTCACCGAGCTAGCTAGCCATTTTACTAGGATGCGTGCTACTTATTATTGAAACTGCTTTTTTATTTATTTATTTTTTACTGGTGAATATTATAATCCTGGTTTCGTATAACTGTTTTGATAACTATACATTGCTTTTGTCATTTGTTCATCTTTTAGGCTCCTTTTTGGTAGGTAATTAAAAAAAATAAATAAAGGAAAAAAAAAAACTCTAGTGGTACTCATGTCTAATAACATTTGCTGGAGACTCTTTGTGACTTTGCTTAAAATGCATACAAATTAAAACAATACTGTGGTAAAGATAAGCAGCAAGAGTCAGTTAAATTTATTAGGAGAGCATTTTTTTTGTTAACTATTCAGACTTTAGATATTTGAGCCTTTTGGTCTCCATGTCTCTACCTCGTAACATGGTTTATATGAGCCTCTATTTGTTTGGTGTCTCCCACTGTAGTTGGGGGGGGGACTCTGTCTCAGTCTCTCTAATGTAATAAATTATATGTGTACATCCTTCCTGATAATGATAATGACGGCATGGCTTTTTATGACGCTTGGACTCCATCCGAAAACTCGCTTGTGACAAATGTCTTTGTGGTTTTAGCAAAGAACCAGATGTCACAGCTAATCAAATATCCAGATACACGTGGCTTTGTGAAAGATTTTGGCGACATGGTTACAAAGTGAAATTTTGCAAACTAATTTGCCGTGTGCTTCAAGAGTTTGGGTAGATCACAGTGTCAAGTTTAGTTATTGTTTTAAGGACTGCAACACTGCAACACTTGATTTTTAACTTTTTCAGTTCTGCCATCAAACTCGTTAAACTTGCACGGCATGCACAAATCATTATATCAACATGACGTGCAAAATTCGAGAGCCTGAAACCTGGCCTGGGCGTTCAGTTTCTGAAATCCTCTCCGCCGTCAGTTTCGCTTCTCCGCTCGTCAAAGCCAAGGAGATGGAAGGGTGAGAATGTAGCTGGCCTGGCCGAGTTCCAGCTGTGATGTCAGGTTTTTATTTTTTTCCCTCTGTGAGAGTCTGAGCCTATTGTCTCCTCACGGCCTACTTCTGTCTCACCCAACAGTCCAGAGGTCACATGGCGTTGTTGTTGGGTTTTTTTCCCCCCCCTTTTTAACCATTTTCACACGCTATTGTGTTTAAGTAATTTTTTTTTGCACCTTTCCCCTGCTCCATACAGTCTTCACCCCCCCCCCCTTAATCTGGTGTCTGGTTTAGACTTCCAGCTGTTCTGTAACACATTCCCACTAATGACTGTAATGGGCCACAAGGGCACGATGTCACCTGGTTTATTAAATTTTTTTCCATTGACCTGGAGTCACACACACACACACACACATGCACAAAGTGAACTTTGTACTGTTGCCTCAAAAGATTGTTTGCAGTTTGCACAAAGATGATGTGTGAAATCACTTTCTTTTTTTTTTTCTTTCTTTTTTTTTTATTGTGTCACTAAACAGGAAGTCGTTCGAATTCGAGGACGTGGTGCGCTGGACGGCTCAGCAGGGGTCCAGGGAGACGGAGTCACGCCGCTCGGGGCTGTACCACACCCGGTCACAAGACAGCGTCTACGAAGACATCATCTGTGAGTCTCGGCTCGGAATAAGAGGAAGCCAAAAACACATGCGTAACCGAAAAGCTATGGTGATGAAACGCAGAGGGCGAAACGACAGGTTTTTGGAGAAGATTGCGACAGAACAGCTGCAGCTAAGCAAATATTAAACAAGCAGTTTGCAGGCATGCTGGGAAATCTGGAATGTGAGAAACCAGCTCTCGCTTCAGGGAACACGGAGTAGGCAACGTGAAACATCATCAGATTTGACTGTGTGTGTGTGTGTGTGTGTGTGTGTGTGTGTGTGTGTGTGTGTGTGTGTTTTAACAGATGGGTTAATTCACACTGATGATAAGATTATGGTCTGATTTTTTATCAGTTACAGGATTACTCGAGCTGTCACATAAACAGTAAAAAAAAAAAAAAAAGGAATGTGATAAACCATGAAGGTTTTAGCTTAGGAATTTGTGTCCATTTAATCGGGACATGTGTACAAACAAAAGGAAAAGAAAGGAGGGTGAAAAAAAACTTTTCCAGAACTAGATATTTCATAACAATAACTTTTAAAATGCTTCTAAATAAATATTTAACTAAGCAAAGAAGCAACTCAAGAGCTCATTAGCAGCAAAAAAAAAACCTGGAAGAGACTGGAATCAAAAATAAATAACTGATTAGTCAGTTGGCTAAATAAATGTTTACTTACTTTGCTGTATAAGTTGGTATTGAATGAATACTTCACTTATGTAAAGTAGAGCATTAAAATACAAGGGGAAAAAAATCATCTGAGCTCCTGTTAAAGGTTTATGATCTATCTTTTTGATCGAGAATCGAGAATTCAGCAGGACTTTTTTTTCACTATTGGGAAATGTCATTAAACTAATATCTTCACTAATTGCAAAGAGACTACTGAAACAAACCTGATTAAGAGCTGACTCGTGTAAATCTGGACTTTTTTTCCCCCCTCACATAATCAGATTTTCTGAATATACGTTAAAATATATATTTTTTTAATTGTCACTTGTCCCTGCATTTGTCATCAACTTGTAGAAGAGACGCATCTGTCTGGGAGAACTGTACACGCAGTCATTCACATTACAGGAATTCAGCTGGGAGTTATTGTCACATCCCCTGACCTGAGGCCAGCGTCTCAGACCTGAAGCAGGCAGCAGACTGATAAAAGAAAAAAAAGAAAAACCTTGATGGTATCCAGGCACTAGTGAAACACTGGGTATTATGAGTGCATTAGTGTAGCAGAGGATTGTTTAGAGAAATAAACGTAGCTTTCGCTCTCGTTCTATTTTTCCACCCACAGTCAAAAGTCCCAGGTTTGACACAGCTAAATCAGTTTCTTGTTTAAAGCTTCCCATCTTTACTCTACAGTATGATGCAAGTTTGTGTCTCATGACAGTTGCTACTGTACTCACGCCCTGTGTGTCTCAACTCTTCACGTGTAGCGGACGTATTGCGCGAGAACCCTTATGAAGACATCAAAGTTTCTCCGATGTGCATCCCCATCATGCGGTCCAGGAACTGGACCGTCACGCAGAGACGGACACCGTGCACTCCAAAGGTGAATCTAAGGAGCAACTTCCCTTCTCTGATGCACCGGCACTGATATTGTAGTTGTAATGTTCTTTTTTTCCAAACACTAAACACTTTGGTCAGGTGTAACCAGGGGTAACTGTTAATGTCGACACAAACCATGATTGAAAATCAGAAACTGATTTGAAAATCTCTCTCAGGATTGATATACATGTTCCCCTTTTTGACTTCCCCTATGTGTTCTGCCACACTTTTAGCTGCCTCCAAAACCCCTCACGCTTCGAGCCAACGCAGACCGACTGCAAGAAGTCTACAAGCAATCTGCCATGCCACACTTCCAATCCTCTAACCCGGGCACGCCTAGGCCGCCAGCGACGAAGCCAGCCGCCGCCTACAGAACGCAGCGCCAGCCTCAGGTGATCCCACGTGCAAAAAAAAAAACCTGATTCACCAGTTTTGTTGTATAACATTAGATTCACGCTTGAATAAGACAGAGTAATGTGTGTTCAGATGTTCTGAAAGCAAAACTGACGTTCAAATAAAAAAGCCAAGGATTAACTAAATAAAGAAAAACCCCACATTATCTCCAGTGTCGGGAGGAAATGATGAGGTGATGTGTCCAGGAAGCAGGAAATGCCCTTTATAGAGCGCTTTTAAGCACTGGAACCCGTTATCGTCCGTCACATGCCGCCTGTTTCTACCAACTTTCGACTTAACTAGCTATAAATGGACATGTCTTCCAAAAGGGTAGAGCCATCTGGTGACCTCAGAGACATTCAGAGTGATTCATGTATTAACAGTTTAAACGTTGCACTCGAGAGTTTAAACACATGGAGGGAATGGAGGGAAGCTGCTTTCCCGAAGCCAGAGAGGCGAGTGAAGAGGTAAGGCGTATCGCTCACCAGGGATCAAGGCAAATGTATAAAGAAGGAGAAGTAAACAGGTTGTGGTTCTTCCTAAATTTGATCTGTGATTTAGATATTACTGTTTATCTGCAACAATCATGATGATACTCTGAGAGAGCGCATTATTCTGTGTAATTAAAGGTGATCTATGATAAGGATGTTATCATTAACTATATTCTAATCGCATTTTTTGCATGTTCATATACAGCATATGAACATTTATTTTTTAAATGAAAGCATTCACGAATGCTGTGTAAAAGTTCGAAGGTAATACACAATGATTTACAGGAATAAAGGTCAACTACAGCACGAGATACTTGCCAACACTGCATGCTTGGATTATTTAAAATGAATAAAATAAATATAAAGGCAAGATAAACAGTCCCTACTTTTCATGTGTCATCATTTCAACACTGTTCTCCAGTTTCTCTATTACTAAGAGGAACCCTCGTGCTGGAGGACGTTCTGTCCAGCATGTTTCAGTGTTCTCCAGTTCACATCAGAAAAAGTCGTTAATTAGCTGACGAGTTAAATCTGTTGTGTTGGGAGCTGCTATATATATATATATATATATATATATATATATAGATATAGATATAGATATATAGATATGAACCACCCCATTACTTCATATTTTGCTTCCAAAGACCCTCTTTGGTATTTTTAAATGTAGTCTTGAGGAATAGCTCTCCAGGTTTTTTTTTGTCCTCATTTTAGCAAGTTTTTGTCTTTAATTTTCAGTCCAGTCTCCCTATACCTGAGCAGTTTCAGGGGAATGTTTTTGTTTGTTAAGCCACACCATGTGTATGAATCATCCAAGCATAACTTAAGGCATGAACTGTGAGAAACCGGTGCAGATGATGACAGT
>JAQMYJ010000040.1:6479967-6508252 GCA_030014305.1 Clarias laeviceps | reverse complement strand
GTCAGGGTCATGAAGCATCCACCGCCTGTCCTGGGAATCCCAGGCTTGAAATGGGAATACGGCCTGGATAAAATACCAGTTCATCTTTCTCACACACACACACACACATTAACATACTCATTTACACAGAAGGGAACTTTAGAGTAGCTGTTCCTCCTTTTTGGGAGGATAGAGGAAGCCATGTGGACATGCAAAGAGTCAACAAAGCTCGATAATAAGGTCTTTCTCGTGTGTGCGTGTGTGCGTGTGTGCGTGTGTGTGTGTAGGAGTTGACTCTGTGTCGGCCGGTGGACTCGCGACTGGAGCACGTGGATTTCGAGAGTCTGCTGCAGTGTCTAAGTGTGAGCACGCTGCTGCAGGTTTTCGCCTCTCTGTTGCTGGAGAGGAGAGTCATCTTCATCGCAGATAAACTCGGGTACGTTGCTGCATGATCTAACTTCACTCATGAGATTATCACACAACTGTTTTATCGTATCAAAGGTCACGATGAGAACATGTCTCCCTCTCTCGTCTCAGCACATTGTCTCGGTGTGCACACTCGGCCCTCGCTCTGCTCTACCCCTTCATATGGCAGCACACCTTCGTCCCCGTGCTGCCCGCCAACATGCTGGACATTAGCTGCTCTCCGACTCCCTTCGTCATGGGAGCGCTGTCTCCATCACTGGACCAGCTGCTGGATTTGCCCATTGAAGAGGTCGGTCACTTTAACCTGTCTGGCCTACAGGGAAAGGGGAACTCGTAGCGAACATTAGGCATTTTCTGTGTTGGGTCCGAGCAAACAAGAAAAACTGGGAAGTGCCAAAGCATTGTGATTTTGATTAATTGTTGGGAGTGTTTTGATAACATAGTAGTTAGTAGGAATTTTTATCAGGTAGTGATCTAGGTGATATGAGCTCGGATGAAAATCACAAGTCAAGTTAAAGTATATTACACTTTGGTTGTTCACAAGAAGAGTGTAATGTATGAAGCAAAGCATCACTTGTATTATTTTGCAAGCTTCTTTTTTTGTTTTTTCTTCTTTCTTTTTTTTTTTTTTACCGGCCAAAAAAATCCCATAGACTTAACATTGAGATCAACTTTGACGGATTCTAGCGCAGAGCAAAAATATTGTTGAAAGATAAAATTCAAGAACATTTAAAGAGACTGGAAAGCTGTGGGTATAAGTTGTACCACTGGGGCCCAAGAGGTGCCCAAATTTGCCCCATTGACAAATTATGGTGAAACAGGAAATGATCACAGTTGTGTTCCCTGCTATATGTAACTTCCATAGGAACTTGAACCTATCTGGATCCCATAGTCATAGAGACTTATTTTACTCAGGCAACAAATTAGTCTTTCAGGATCATTGTGTAGCTGTCAAGCCATGCCCTACCAACAACTTTAGAGCAACTGATCCAGTAGATTGTCATTATAAAAGGCCTAGATTTTATTTTATTTATTTTTCTTTTCAGAAAATTTACCTGTCTAGTTATTATTGTTATTATTATTATTTTTTTCTTGTGATGTTTCCTGATTTTCTCCTTAATTTTAGTCATAGCCAATCCACACCCGTCGTTAAGGAACTCCAACATCAAGACTACAACTAAAGTCAGAGAGGGCTGAAGACTATCACGGGTTTCCTCTGAACCAACCAGCTCTATTTAGGCTCCCGGCTTTTTTTTTTTTTTTTTTCTTTTTTTTAAAGCACTGCATTTGTCGTTAAAGGCGTCCCATTATGCAAAATCCACTGTTTTGACATTCAGATATGTTGTGGAAAAAAATGTGAGGAAAAATACATCATCTTCTATTTTTCTATTGGCCAGGGTCAATTAGACTTTTTCCCTAATGTTACATCATATAAGTGAAACCCTTCTCCAGCTTGTTGCTCAGCAGTAGCTCGTTTACATACACAGAGCAGTATTTGAGCTGCACAAGTTGGCAGAGCTTTGAGCCGTATGTTAACTTATTTTACTGAAGCAATAGTAAAATAACGGACCTTTAAATCAACTCCTCACATAATAAGATCTTTGTGGGCTGAAATACCCGAGACTGTATAAACCAAAGCATTTCCATTTATTTAAAATAATTCCATTTTCTAAAAAAAATTCTGAGAATGTTCTTGGGAGAAAAACATTTCCAGACTAGATGGTACATAATATCTCCCGAGCGTATCGTTTAACGTATTTAAAGTGCTTTAAAGTATTTAAAGTATGCTTTTCTTTTCAGACTCTTTTCAGACTTTGGTAGACTTTTTAATATATAGTATTAAGTATGTTGCTTAAAGATAATGTTAATATTTAACCATCTTGTGATGGAAATCTCACTCATATATAGTATATCGTGTTCTACTCTTGTTCCAGGTGCTTATTGTGGACCTGTGTGCAGACAAGTTTGTTGTGCAGGTGAGTGTCCTGGTGTGGCCTCTTTTCCAGTAAAGACGTGTTAGTGTTTAAGGATATTGCTATAAAATAGGTGTGGATCTTTTGTGTACGAGTGGTGTGATCCGAGGTTCAAGTCCAGGCCTGCGTTATTAATTACGTTTAACCAAATAACGTTTCTGGATTTTCGTGTTCTCTCGATTCAATCGGCTGAAATGAACAAGTAAGG
This sequence comes from Clarias laeviceps, assembly GCA_030014305.1. NCBI lineage: Eukaryota > Metazoa > Chordata > Actinopteri > Siluriformes > Clariidae > Clarias > Clarias laeviceps. The sequence continues at coordinate 6,505,666 of JAQMYJ010000040.1, read as the reverse complement.
AATAAAACGCAGCAGGGAGTGCTGATATGGGAAACTTGGTGCACTAATGAAGGTGGGAAGCGAAGTTTTCTCATTATTACAAAGTTTTTGAAGTTCCTATCTTCCAATCTTTTTAATTTATTATAGATGGAACCATCATCTGTTTATAAATCTCTACCTGCACCCTAACGTCACGCTCTGTGAAACAGGTTATTGCTTAAGGCAGTAAACAGTTGTTTATTCAAAGATTCTTTTTTAATTCTGAAGTGTTAAAGGAGCTGATTAGGTTCTGAATATTACAAATAAACATCATCTCACATTTTTTTAATCAGTTTACTGTGTATGAAGCATCTGTTATAGAAGTGCCCGAGCTGTTGCTATAAGAAGCAAATATTGTATGACAACAAGCGTGTCTGTTCATCAAAACTGTGTCAGAACTGACTTTATAGAAAATTACTCGCCACCTTCTGACCAATCAGAAACAAGGATTTTAATATACAGTACCAATAAAAATTTTGGACACGCCTTCTAATAAATTTTTTTGTTTGTTTGTTTAGTGCTTTTTATTTTCTACATTATAGAACAATGCTGGATTTTTTTCAAAACTATGAAATAACACATATAGCGTTAGGTAATTAAGTAACAACAAAAACAGTGACAGTAAGTTGTTATTTTAAGATACAAAGGTCAGCCTTTCTGGAACAGTTGTTGCAAGAACAGTATTTCAGTCAAGTGCATTTGCAAAACCCATCAAGCACCATGAAGAAACTGTCCCTTGTGAAGACCTTCCCAGGAAAGCAAGACCAAAACGTACTTCTGCTGCAGAGTAGAAGTTCATTTAGAGTCACCAGCCTCAGAAATCACAGATTAACAAACAGCACCTCAGATTAGAGCCGCTATGAAGTCATAAGTAGCAGGAACATCTCAATATCAACTGTTCAAAACATTACACACTAGATGTGCCCAAGACTTTGTTCACATAGAATTTAATCGTAGTCTCATAAGCGCGTTTTTAAAAAAAAAAAAAAAAAAACGTATATATAAACACCATGTGTTGAATTTTGCAATTAACAAATTTTTACATGTAGTGCACGGAGTGAAGGTGTGAGATTCCTACTGCACACTTATAAGCGCGTATTAAAAAAACATACAGCGCCATCTGTTGAATTTCGAGATGAACTAATGATTTTTTTCAGGGTCGAATTTTTTATTTTTATTTTTTTTTACACGATATAAGGGAATTTTCCATTAAAATTTCAAATTAGCATATCTTCTCTTCCCATGGGCCGATTGAAACAAAGCCTATATGTTACCTCAAGCTCAACCAAATACGCCTGTGAAAACCCCATTAAAATTCGTTCAGTAGGTTTTATGTGATGCGTGCACAAACAGACAAAAATTGTCAAAAAACAATCTTGTTCTGTTACTCATCTTACATTCCCCCAAATGATTTTTCCGCAAAATATCTTCACTGTGCAGACACGCCAATCTTAAGGTTTTATTATACATATAGATTGTCACAGAATATGAGAGAAGTAATATCCAATCAGGATATTTATAAAATCCTAATCCAGAAGCGCAGTACAAATCGAATCGACACCTACAATCTTGACGTCTTCTATTACTCATCTTACATTCCCCCAAATGATTCTTTCACAAATATCTTCAGTTTACAGACACGCCAACTTTATTATTGTATGATATGTATCGATTTCTTTATACTTCAGTTGAGGTATAAACTCATCTAATGTGGTCACAGTTATGTTTCTTTACTCTCTTATAGATTATGTGCATTATTGCTAATGTAGTACTCGTGTTTGGATATAATAGCAATACATCCACCTTCAAAACTTCCTGAATCTACTTATTTTTCCTCTCTCGCCATTATCTTCGGCATCTCGCACTCGTTTCATGCAACATTCCTGCATGTCTGCCAGATGGGAGATGAGGACTGCATCCTCCCTAGCAAGCTTCAAGCAGCCCTGCAGGAAGTCCTGGAGAGTCGGGAGGAGATGCTCGAACACTGCAGCGAGGACAGGAAGGAAGGTCAGCGTGCATACATTTGTTTAAACAGACGAACATACAAAAGCCATGAGCTTTAAAATGAGCTTTGCATGAATTCTGTTTATATGGAATGACTCGTACTTGTTTTTTCTTCTTTATGCACAAAGACGTTTGACTCGTCACACGGTTAATTTCAGGCAGACTGCTGATAAGCAAGACACAACCTGACTAATGCACAACATCTGTCAACATTTTACTTTTTATTTTTTTATTTTTCTGAATTCTCGAAGCACGACAAGATGACAGGAGTTGAAATTGGCAAACGGAAAACAAGACAAGCGCCGTGCCATAACCGAACGTCACAATCAGACTAAAACAAATCCGCTTCAGTCAACATATGCACAGATGGTTTAGCTGACAGAACTGGCACCCTAAACCCACAGATGGGAAGCTGATGACTTTCAGCATCAAATTAGACAAGCACTCAAATTTATGGTGTTAAAACGGTGCTCATTGCAGTGCTAGAGCGCTATAAAAATCAATTCAATTACATTTTTATTTGCCTAACAGTTTTAACCTACCCGAATTCCAGAATTTTGTTTTTTTTATTATTATTATTTAAATAAAATGAAAACTAAAAGACTGTGAAATCACATGAGCCAATATTTTATTCACAGTAAAACATGTAGAACATAACAGATGTTTAAGTGCTGAAATTTTTACACTATCGTCTACTAACTGATTTCTGTAACGGCATCATTTTTTTTTTTTTTTAATGAGCAAGATAAACGTCATAGTGACGCGGAGGAAAAAAGCAATTCTGCAGATGGCATGAGAAAGAAACCTCAAGAGGAACAAGACTAATAAAAGGCACTGGTATCACATCAGGGAACATGAAAGCACATATAGATTTCACATCACTATTTACAGACGAGTACACGCATCAGCCATAACGTGTATAAAAAAATTAAAAAAAAAACACCTGAGTGATATCGTGTAGGTTCCCACTGTGCCTCCAGAACAGCTCGGCTCTAGCCTGTCGAGGCATGGACTCAACAAGTCCCCCGAAGGTGTGTCGTGATATCTGGCACCGAGATGTTAGCAGCAGGGCCCTCCATGGATCAGACTTGTTTGGATTAAATTGGATTGACATCTGGGCACTTTGGAGGCCAAGGCAACACCATGAAATCTCTGTCGTGAAAAATTTTGTTCGGTGCATTAGGTGTGAGGAGTTTATGGTCTGCAACAGTTTGTAGTCTTATACAGTAAAAACTGCTCTACCGCTCAAAAGTTTGTGGTCACTTTCTAACTCCATGGTTGTTCCAGATTTTTTTTTTCTTTCTACACTGTAAAGCAACACTGAAGGCGTTCAAAATATACAATAATGTCCTTTGAACAGTTGATATTGAGACATCTGCTACTCATGATCTGTAAATCCTTCATAACAGCTTTGATCTGTTTGTTAATTAGTGATTTCTGAGGCTGGTGACTCTAAATGAATGTCTCCTCTGCAGCAGAAGTAAGTTTTGGTCTTTCTTCCCTGGGAAGGTCTTCATGAGACAGTTTCTTCATTGTGCTTGATGAGTTTCGCAAATGCACCTGACAAAATACTGTTCTTGCAAGAACTGTTTCAGAACAGCTGACCTTCACGTCTTAAAATGACAACTGACTGTCGTTGTTGTTGTCGTTACTTTATTACCGTATTCCATATGTGTTATTTCATAGTTTTAAAATCCCCAGTATTGTTGTAGAATGTAGAAAATAAATCACTAAACAAAAACTGAGAAATTTGCAAGTGATTCCCAATTTTGAGCGATTAGTGCACGTCAAAGAAACATCCATATGTGTGACAGGATCCAAGGTTTCCCCAGAACATCACCCAGAGCCTTGCACCATAGTTCATACTTTTCTGCAAGTAAATGATGCACACACAAAGGAAATGAAAAACCAGACCAGACATCAAGTGCCTCAGATCCATAAACTTGCCCATTTTTCCTGCTTCCAACACATCCGCTATGAGAACTGATTTTTTTTTTTTCTGCATTGCTGTATTTCCCCCCCTGGGAATCAGTGTTTTTCACTTCACCTGGCAATGGGTTTAATGAGAGAGAGGGGGAAAATTGTGTGTAAAAAAGTTCAGTGATGTATCATGATTTATTTATGTAGCAATTCATATAATCGCCATACTGACTCCCAAAATATATATATTTTCTTTATTCATTTTGAATTCATATATACTTGCATTTGAGGCGATAAAATAATATTGGAGTTCCTCTATAATCCTACAGGATTACATCATATCCAAATTATATCTATATCTGCTCTAAATTATTTACACATTTGCGTCCTGTGTACATATTGTTTGCTACGTTTATTTAGAATTAGATGTCCCCGTGACTTCGTTCGCATGAAATTTAATTGCACACTTACTGTAAAAGCGCATTTTTAAAAATATACAGCGCCATCTGTTGAATTTCGGAAAGAACTACAGATTTTTGTTACCGAGAACTGCGCCGAATGAAGGTGTGAGAACGCGTTTATTAAGTAGATTTCAATTTCAAATGTGTAGCGCCATCTGTTGAATTTCGAGATGAACTAATAATGTTTTTTCAAGGTTGTTTTTCTTTTTTTTTGCAACAATATTTTTATTGATTTTAAACAGGGATATAAAAGGGTAAACATGTAATGTTTCAATACAAATTTTATAACCCCCTTATAAACCCCTATAGCACCCACCCCACCACTCCCTGACTCCAAGCCAGCTTTACATGTGTAAGAAAGGCTAGACGCAAACCATATTTAAAAAAAAAAAAAAAAAAAAAAAAAAAAAGAGAGAAACAAAAGAAAAAAACGTGGAGCTGGAAGTTTTTTTGGTTCTGCGTGCAAAAAATAAAAAGGGAAACAAACGAACAATTAAATAGGAAGAGAATCAAACTATATATGTATATGAAAAAAGCGAAGGAAGGGCCCCCACACCTGTTGAAATTTCAAGTCTGAATAACGGATTAAGTAGTGAATCTTCTCCAGGGACAAACAGGACATAATATCTCTGAGCCACTGGACGTGAGTGGGTGACGTGGCATCCTAACACTTGAATAAAGGAGAACGCCTGGCCAGGAATGTTGCAAAAGACAATAAACGCTGTTTAGCTGGAGTTAGACGCTTATCATCCTCTTCAGTGATGCCAAAAAGAGCGATCAGAGGATCTAGTTCAAGGTTGCATTTCAATATGTACGACTAGGTTTTAAAAACATCCCTCCAGATTTTTTCCAAATTCGGGCATGTCCAGTACATATGAATAAGATGCGCTTTTACATTTATCACAGCAAGGATCAACGTCTGGGTAGAAACGGGAAACTTAAGTTTGGAGAAACGAGCCCCGTGTACAACCTTAAACTGTAATAAAGAGTGGCGGGCACATGAGAGGTTGAGTTGACAAGTTTAAGAATTGAATTCCAAGTATTGTTTTTTTTTGTTTGTTTTGTTTTTTATGATATCAGGGCGTTTTCCATTGAAAGTAGTATATCTTCTCTTCTGTGGGCCGATTGTGATGAAACAATTGTTACCTCAAGCTCGGTGAAAACCCCATTAACATTTGTTCGGTAGTTTTTTACATGATGTGTGCACAAACAGACAGACAGACAGACAAAAGTTTCAAAAAACATCTTGATGTGTCTGTATTACTCATCTTACTTCCCCACTAATTATTTTTCCGCAAATATCTTCACTGTGCAGACACGCCAATCTTAAGGTTTTATTATACATATAGATTGTCACAGAATATGAGAGAAGTAATATCCAATCAGGATATTTATAAAATCTTGATCCAGAAGCGCAGTACAAATCGAATCAACGCCTACAGTAGGTATCACAATACAGATGCAACCATGCTGTTTGTTAGCTGATGCAGAGAGAGAGAGAGATTTGTTAATCTCCTGTTTGTCTCCTCCTTCCTTCTGTGCAGACGAATGCAGCCTGAGCGCTCTGGTGTCCGAGGCGTTCGTGCGATTCTTCGTGGAGCTGGTGGGCCATTACCCGCTGCACATCAACGAGACGGGATACAATGGCGTCCGCGAGCTCAACAGGGAAACCTTCAGAAAGTCTCATCCGTCCAGAGGCGTGCGCCAGTTCCTCCAGCTGTTCATGGACACCCAGATGTTCGCCGGCTTCATCCAGGACCGAGAGCTCCGCAAGGGGGGCGTCAAGGGTGAGAGACGAGCATCACGTACACACGGCCATCGCTCAGTTTGTAGAACATTCCTGTGATCAGATTGATTTCGTTTTTTTTTTACTTTTACAAGTAGAGGTTATGAAACCTGAAGTTGATTTTTATTTGAAAATTGATGAAAAGCAGAAAATGATGAATCAAACTGAATGAGTTCAGTTAGAGATGACAATTATGCATGAAGCACTTTTTACCAGAAACGATTATCCTTCTTAGGAACAGCACATATAGATGGGGTAACACGGCTAACCACGCCCTCTCTTTTAATGAAAAGAAAAACACCTTAATTTGGGGTTCTACATCATTCTATTTGTTGTTTTGGGGAAAAAAAGGTTTGAGTTTTTTTTTTTTTTTTCCTGTGGAATCTACATCTATAATGGTCGTAAAAATTGCATTTACAGTACTTGTCGTTCAGAAGAGAGAAATTATCCGCAGTCTGGTTATTGTAACACTTCTGTTGACCGCACTGCCGTATCAGCGTTTTCTGTTCAAGGCTGTGCAGGTGTGAATGTGTTACATCAGTTCGTTTGTAACCGCGGTGCGAGCAAAAATGGATGCTCCGCTCGTGATTGGCACGAAAGAAGAGCAGCGAGTAGTGATTAATTTTTTTGTTTGTTTTTTGTGGGTGAAGCTGATGCTGAAACAACTCGTGGAAGAACAGAAGCATTTGGATATCTGCAAACAATTTTCTTTTCTTTTTTTTTTTTTATTGAACAAAAAAGCAGAGCCAGATCAATATACAATCGACACCTACAGCAAGCATTTAAACACACAATAATCTGTTAAAAAAAAAAGAGGGATCGTGGAAAAACCAAAGGGTCGTGATTGTTCCAGTAGATCCCACACAGGAGTTAAACTTATCTGCCAGAATACTTGAGATTTGTTCCGTAAGACATATGTAAGTTTTTTTCCAAAGAAAGATGATGAGCCACTTGTACCAAACACACCTTCAGAGTTGGTAGACGAGATGTTTAAATGTACATTTCCTGGCCAGATAAGTAATAAAATTTAGTAAACAGTTTCAATCAGACTGAAGATGTTTTACAATTTAGCAGGTACATAGATGGAGACAAAGTGAATTTTCTAGACAGTATTTTCTGCACCAGATCGTGTACCTCATACCAAAAAGTTTTTTTTTTTTCTCTTGCATTCCCAAAATAGATGCATCAATCTTCCCGTTTCTGAATTACATTTAAAACACAGCTGAGATACATTCGGATACATTTTGTGGAGGCGTACAGGGGTGAGGTATGTTCTGTATACACATTTTTTAAGTTTTGTGAGGTAGACGTTTGGCTCGTGCACAGAAATTGGAAGTTGATTTATGAAAAACCTCCTCACATGTAGAGAGTCATTTATCATCAGTGTGCATATAAAACTTTGACCGATACTGTAAGGAAGGTGGAAGTTTCTTAAAGAGAATCATTACTGGTGACGAGACACGGATTCATCACTACGAGTCTGAGAGTAAACGACAGCGTATGGAAAGGAAACATCCTCAATCGCTGACTGAGGAAAAAGCTCAGAAGTCGACCATCAGCTGGGAAATTGATGCTTACAGGAAAAAGGTTCAACAATCAACAGCGCTCGTTACAGTGAGACACTCATTGAAGAGCTGAAGACTAAACTTTGGATTAAATACAGAGGACTGAGGATCTTATATGATGATGCATGTCCACACACTTCTTCCCACACTTTGGTGTTGAGGTGTTAAAGCATCTTCTCTATAGTCCTGGTCTCGCTCCATCTGACTTTCACCTGTCCGGTCCCCTGAAAGCAGCCAAATGAGGACAAAGATTCACTTCTGATGAAAAGTGAAGACAGCGGTGAATTCGTGGCTCACAACTCAGCCTAAAACTTTTTTAATAAGGGGATTTTAAAGTTTGTTTTACCGATGAATGAAGTGCGTTGAAAGACAGAGATCCTGTCTGAAGATGATGTTTTTGTCTTTTCTTAAAGTGAACTTAAAAATAAATCTTACAGCCAGAGTGCGGATAATTTTGACTCGGCCTCGTACTCACAAACGATAGCAGTCGTAATGAATAATGCAGCAGAAAAATGTCTTCTGTCACATCTGTCTTTCAGTGAGTGGTGTTGCGTTTGTGTAGTAGATTTATGGCCATGATGAGGCTCCATGTTCAACCGTAATGGTTTTGCAATTATATTACGGAGTTACTGGCGGGTAGTAGAAGTATTTTGTCCCGTCGTTAATTATGCCCAGATGTTGCTATTATTTGTAGTTCATACTGATGAACAGACTGTTTAGTGGCTGTTTTTGCTACTGAGAGGAGAAAAAGGAAATTTTCATAAAACACTCAAGATAAATTCCACAGACCTCTCTGTACACATTTACATTATACGGACACCAGTCCAAATCTGTGGAATCTTAATATTTTGTTCCCCTTTTACAGTTATAATAAGCTCGGCTTTTCCGGAAAGGCTTTGCACTAGATTTTGGAGCATGGCTCGAGGGCGTTTGTGCTCATTCAGCCACAAGTGAGGTCACATGGTCGTCATATCAGGCGAGTCGGCCTGGGAATGAGATGAAGGACGCTCGAGTTCTTCCACTACAGATCTGGCAGGGTGTGAGGGTCAGCTGTCCGCATACTTTTGGCCGTATGGTGAATATAACAAACTTGTTTCAACTATTATTGAAGCCAATGAGACTTTTGTTTCTGAACTTCACACAAGACATTTTAGTTATGAAATTCTTTAATTCCGCTTCATCTGTGAGTCGTCAGGGTAGAGGGGGTGTGAACTGTAACGTCACTCGTAGTGTCATTATACAGTGTGTGTCTGCACATTAGAAGCTCAACAAGCAGTTCAAGAAGCTCGTGATAACCTTAAAAAAATTTACTTGGATTTTATTGTAATGGGTTTTATTGTAAAATGTTTTTGTATGCTGTCAAATATGGTACTTAATATACTTTATCTTTATTTTTTTTTTAGGGGGGAAAAAATTATCGCCAATCAATGCAAATCAGTCTCTACTTGTAAATAATTTCTTGTTTCGAGTAAACACTTGGAGTTGAAGTGACCAGTTAAACCAGGCTCAAATGGTTAAGGCTGTGGGTTACTGGGTTACTGATGGGAAGGATGGGGGGTTCGAGCCCAAGCACCGCCAAGATGCCACTGTTGAGTGAGAAGACCCGGCGCTCTGACCCTAACTGTGGGATATGCAGAAAAATTTTCACTGTGCTGTATGGTACATGTGACAAATAATTGCATCTTAATCTTATTAAAATGTGATAACTTTTATAATAGTGTTTTATTTAACTACTTTAACAATTTTAAAATGTAGTAATCTCTGATCACTTTGCTGTGCTTCACAGACCCCTTGTTGTCATTGGACCTTTATCTTCACGTGTTTCGCAAATTATAAACAGCCCAGGTACAGGATTGACCGAATGATCTTGTTTGTCCACATTGCAGGCCTGTTTGAAGTCCGAGCAGCAGAATATCTCGCCTCGTGTCCCGAGCCTGAACCCAGCGGAGTCAACAAATTTCTCAAGGGACTCGGTACGCCTCTTGCTTCACCTCTACCAAAAAAAGGTAATCATTTGCATTATGGTTCCTTGCTGTGACAGTATGTTGTGCTTTCAGGGAACAAAATGAAGTTCTTACAGAAAAAGTGAGGGATTGCCTAAGCAGAGGGGGAAGAGCAGCGGTGTGTGTGTGTGTGTGTGTGGCGTGCGGCGTGCCAAGCGAGATGGATCGCTGAGAGGGAGAGCTGTGAGTCACCGCAGAAGTCGTTTGCTTCTGAGAAAAACTGGACCGGCTGGGAGGAGACGAGATCGAGCCTGGACTAGACTCTGGTTGAGAGCGCCTGTGCAATGTGTAAAGATTAAAAAGTGAAAACGGAGTATTATTTTTTATTATTATTGTAAAGAACAGACAGACTGAATTTAAAGCTGGGAGGAAAGTGATGTGGTTAAAACTGAGACTTCAGACTTGATTACAGGACGATGCAGCATAATGAAGTAGTTCTTTTTTCTTTTCTTTTCTTTTTTATAATAATCTTGATCTTTTGATCTGTTCTGTAACTGTATAAAAATAAAACTGTTCATTTTGTACTAAATGACCGGTCAGGAAAGTATTTTATTTTGACCTTTTAATTAAACGCTTTCCAACCTGAAAAATGGTATTTCAAAGAAATACAAGTGATACGAAGAGGTGTTTTTCATCTCTTTCAAAGTAATGTATTTATAAATGTTATAATGATGATAATTATAAGAATAATACCTCTGAGACACACTGATCATACTTCTTTTCATAATTGTCCATAATGTACTTTTTCATATTCCTTTTTTTTTTTTTTATCCAAGTGTTTGTAAATAAATTGTACAAAACATTTTTTTAAGATGCTTTCACATGTTATATAGGTTTACATATATGAATCGCTCTGCGTAACAACCATAAAGTGTTCTGCTATATGTTTAAATAAAATGCGTTTACAGAAAATGGTGTATGTGAGATTTGCCTGTGGCTCCACCCACGTGCAGATTCTGACGCCTGTGTGCCATCATTACCTGCAAATGGAGTGCCTGGTCAACTCGCTGCTGCTCCTCACGCTGCTCCGATGTTTCAGCAGCCCTTATTTCTGCCTGTCACTGTATGTCAGGTGCCTGTGTGAACGCCAGCGACTAGCCACCAAACAGAATTTCTCTTTTACATACACTGATCAGGCATAACGTTATGACTACTTGTCTAATATTGAGTACCTTTGCTATCAAAAAAAATAATAATAAAATGTGACCTTGTTGCCAGTTCACCGGTTTTAGTGCCTTGGATCACTATTGGTAGGTCCTGACCACTGCAGACTGGGAACATCCCACAAGCGCTGCAGTTTTGGAGTTGCTTTGACTCAGTTGTCTAGCCATCACAATTTGACCCATGTCACAGTAGCTACACTTTCAATATCCTGTTACAATGGCATTTTCAGTTGGAAATGGGTGGGATATATCAGGTAGCAAGTGAACCTTTTTTCCTGAAGTTTACGTGTTGGAAGCAGAAAAAAATGGGCAAGCAAAAGGATTTGAGTGACTTTGACGCAGGCCAGATTGTGATGGCTAGAGGACTGGGTGAGAGCAACTCAAACTGCAGCTCTTGTGGGATGTTCCTGGTTTGTCCGTGGTCAGGACATACCAAAATGAATCCAAGGAAAAATAAAGTGGTGAACCAGCGACAGGATCATGGATGGCCAAGGCTTACTGATGAACATGGGGAGTGAAGGCTGGCCCGTGTAATTAAATTCAATGGAGGCGCTAGTGTAGATCAAATTGATGAAAAGGTTCATGCTGGTTCTGATATCAAGGTATCCACAGTGGACCACAGTTATGGTGGCAAAGGGCAGGACCCATTCAATGTTATGGCTGATCAATATATATAATGGTTCAGGGATAACATGCTCTATCCTCCAATACACCAGGTGGCGCACGTTAACATTAAAACTTACGAAGGAGCAAATTTCCCACCTCGTTTCCGACAAGCCCCGCCTCAAACGTATGATTGGATATCCTTGCGCTTTGTTCTAAAGGAAAGCCATACAATTGGTTCCTTTTTTCTGAGCATGATTTGCTAACCAATGAAAGTTTAGAATACGTGATGTTACGGAAAATGGGTAGGAACGAAAAAACTTAACGTGATAGCGTGTTGTTGTAACGCTGTCTCAATATGGCGGGAGTTTCGTCTGTAGCCGGTGAGGTGTTTGTGGACGCTTTGCCGTATTTTGACCAGGGCTATGACGCTCCCGGAGTCAGAGAAGCAGTAAGTACATAATAAACTACTGGTAAGAGTGAACAACGAGTGAAAAACCCAAGCTAATGCTACTCCTGTAGTTACGTAGCAAGGCTGTATAGCCAGCACGCTAATGCGCTAATGCTAATGCTAGTTAGGATTAACTTACATTCATTTAACGTTAGTTGGTTAGTTTAGCTTAACCTGTCTAAACTCATTTTATAGGACCAATAAAAGTAAAATAACAGTAAACCAGTAATATTTTGGTTATTCTATACCAGTAGTCCTCAATTGTTTAGCTCTGGACCCCTTTAACTGTAAAATAAATAAACCGTAAGTAAACTGTAAAATTCAATTTAGTATAAGTTTTATTTCATGAAGATTATTTATTTCACACGATACTGTATTGTGTCCTAATATCAGTACCTAGCTAAAATTATTTAGTATGTATCCTTTAATCAATATCACATGAGAGGGAGTGCCGTTAGAGTGGATATCAGCACGGCTGCGATGCATCTGCCTGACTAAATCTGCATAATGTTTTGCATATTTATCCTGAGTTTACATTTAAGAAATATCACACGAGTGGGAGCGCCGTCATGCTCGATATCGGCACAGCTGTGATGCGCTTTTAGACACCGGTGTCCCGGCATTCCGATTGGGTGGAATTGGATGAATGAGTGTGTGAAGGAGTGATTGAATGGATGCGTGAGGTAGTGAGTGAGGTGGCGTCTGAGCGAGCGAGTGAGGTAAATTAGATTCAAATTTTATTTGTCACATACACAGTCATACACAGTACGATATGCAGTGAAATGCTTAATTCTTCGCATATCAGCTTCTTGTTAGTAGGCAGGGGTCAGAGAGCAGGGTCAGCCATTTTACATTTTAAACCTTGAGAAGACAGGGTTAAGGGCCTTGCTCAAGGGCCCCACAGCGGCAACCTGGCGGAGCTGGGGCTCGAACTGCCGATCTTCCGATCCATAACTCAGAGCCTTAACACACTGAGCCACCACTGCCCTGCCTGAGCGAGCGAGTGAGGTGGCGCCTGAGCGAGCGAGGTAGTGAATGGGTGAGTGAGGTTGTGCCGGAGGGAATGAGGAAGGAAAGGAGTGAGTGCGTGAATTAATGAGTAAATGTGTGAGTGAATGAGGGAGAGATGGAGGGAATGAGGTAGTGAGTGAGTAAATGAATGAATAAATAAAAAAAAAAAAAAAACAGTCTGTGCTCTTGGCTATTCCTAGAACACTGTTTTACATTCTCAGTTACTTTTCATTACTTTTATGCGACGTCTTTAACATCTTCAAATGGTCTGCTTGTCAGGCTGCTGCGTTGGTGGAGGAGGAAACCCGGAGATACAGACCTACAAAAAATTACCTGAGTTACCTCCAGACGCCGGACTTCTCAACTTTTGAAGTGAGATCTAATGAGGCTTTATCTCTTCGATTGTAGATAGATTGATTGATTGAGAGAGGTGTTAAAGAGCCGTGTGCTGATACATTAACAGATAATTCTTTGTATTTCTCACACAGACCGAGATCATGAAGAACGAGTTCGAGAGACTCGCTGCACGTCAGCCATTGGAACTTCTAAGCATGAAGAGGTAGATCTCTCGGGGATGTTTTATCCGAGTGAACACACACCGGACCAAAGATTTGATGCTGTCTGATTGGTCGGTTTAAGATGGCGTTCTGCAATTAGCACCGTGTGCTGCAAGCGAAAACAATAAAATAAAAACAATTGTTGAGAGCGGGTCAGAATGCTTCTTTATGAAGTGTGAGCCAGGATAGAAAGCTTGTTTGCCAAAAAGTCACCAGTGTGTGTGGTGCGGTATTAACATGGGCTTGTGTGTGCTCGTAAGTAGGTTTAAGGAAACATACGGTGGATCTACGGTCCATGCGCTGCCATGATTTTTTTTTTTTTTCAACACGGCAATCAGCGGGTTACCCTGATGCACCATGGGATGTTGCAATCTTGTTTCAAGAATACCCACGATTCATCACTCCATAGTGATCTTGTTTGTGAAGGAACGATCTGGTGCTTTACTTCTGTACCTTTTTTTTTTTTTTGGATTTTTTTTCCCGATTTTTCTCCCTAATTTAGTCGTGGCCAATTCCTCCCCGTCACTAGGGGGCTCCCACATTAAGGCTATTACTACCATTCAGCTGGGAGGGCCGAAGACTATCACGTGTTTCCTTCGAACCGCGTGACGCCAACCAACCGCATCTTTTCGAACTGCTCGCTCACGCACCGTTAGGGCGCTAGCCGCTCCTTCCACGTGCGCGAGCTCACAGAAGCCGTGATTAATGTGGGAGCATGAAGTACCTCTCATCCCTTCCCCCCGAGAGAGCTCGGCCAATTAGCTCTCTCTATGCCTCCGGCTGTGAGAGGCAACAGCATCACCCGGGGTTCGAACCAGCGATCTCCAGATGATAGGGCGAGCACTTTACCACTGCGCCACTCGGAAGCTACTTCTTTACCTTTGAGCTGCCCTCTAGTGGTCAGTGTTTTGGATAAAGATGAGTAACTGCATACTGGCGTTTATTCAAAGTCGCTAGTCAGACATAACTGCAATAAACGCCCTTAATAAAACCTGAGTTGCCCTAAGACGAGCGCCAGAACCTTGGACAACCGTGGATCTGCCCGAACACGCCTTCTTAATGTGAGCTTTTACATAAATAGGTCATCTGTTTTTACACATAATAAGCTTGGAGTAGTTTAAACACGGGAGCCAAATCAGATTTTTTTTTTTCCTCCAGTGTTCTATACTACGCCGATGTCTTTTTAGATTTATTGACGAGTACAACTGTTAACTTCTTTGTCTTTGCTACTTTTAAAGAATTCGAGTTAATGCCTTAGAAATGCTACCATTTAGATTACAATCTCACTCGATGTGCGCTTGCACCATTTTAGGTACGAGCTGCCCGCCCCATCATCGGGCCAGAAGAACGACATAACAGCATGGCAGGAGTGCGTGAATAACTCGATGGCCCAGCTCGAGCACCAGGCAGTGCGCATAGAGAACCTGGAACTCATGGCACAGTACGGCACCAACGCTTGGAAGGTGTCGAACGAGTACGTATCAGAACAGTATCGATGGCGATTTCAGTAAAGCTTATCGTGCGTCCTGCTTCTCATTCTGAATTCGTTTGTTTTTGTGAAACAGCAACTTGGCGTTCATGATCGAAAACGCACAGAAGGAGCTGCAGAAGGTTCGGTACGTAACTTTTGATGTGATTTATAGAAAGAAAAAAAAATTTTCACCACATTGGGCAAGGATTTTTCTTTTTTAAGTTTAAAACTAAAAGTTGACTCTTAAGGTTTTTTATTTCATATAAAGGAGGAAAAGACCAGACTTGCATTAGTTTAATTCTGTTTAGTTAAGTTTATTATTTATTAAGACACTGATTGTGACTGATGTTACACCTTATCTTCTGGCATAGAAGCCAATCAAACCAAAACATATACGTTATAGTGGTGTTACGATCAGAGTTTTTGGGGTAGATCACCGATATACCGATTGCTGATCACAGGTGTGTGTGTATGTGTGGGTTATTGGGATGTGCCATTTTAAGTGTTCTATTGATTGTGTGGTATTGTTTAGTTATAAATAAATGAATAAATAGTGAACTAAACAGCAGCGTACAAATACAGTTAAGATCTGAGAAAGTGTCGTAATGTAAACCATTTATTTATTGAAAGGCAGCATATGCTCCATATTCCACGCTCATATTATTTCATGTAAATTATAAAGAAACTCAAGTCAGTACAATAACTGGTAACTGTACACAAAAACTTTCCATTCCTTAACTAGCATCAAGCGGCTCTCACACACGCCGAAATGCTTTTTGCGCTGAAAGTTTTTAATTAAACGCACACATCAGTCACTTTGTATTTGGCGAGCCAGTCATGGCTACTCATTAGTAAGCAGTAAGGACAGACATTCATTTATAAATATCAGAATTTCTCCCAAGGATACAGTCGATTCCTCTCATCATCCAGAATGCGTGCAGCTGTACTGAATAGTCGCTCACTTGTCAGTCTGGAGCGGTAAGGTAAACCCGGGCTGCCTCAGTCAGAGCTAGGAACAGTCCTTTATTCCTCTCTTCATTATTATATTTTGTGATTATGGTTTTAGTCTTTTTACTCTTTTTGAATGAGGGTCGACTTTAGCTGCTGCCTTTGTAGATAAATTTTCACACTCAAATTATTCACGCTGTGTTGTGCCATGGCGAGTGCAAGTGGCGAATAAGGTTCGTTGTATTAAAGATTTTGGCAGATGTTCCCCTACATAGTTTTGCTTCATGGAAAAAAAAACTTTGCATATTGCAAATTTGACATCCTTTAAAAAAAAAAAATGTGTATATATATATATATTTTTTTTTTCCAGTACTGGCATCGGCATTTTGATCGGCTAGTTGAGAGACGATCTGTAAAAATTGTGTGATCTGTAAAAAAATAAATAAATAAAAAAGTGATTCGGAAATCGGCTGATTTCAATCATCGCAGATACAAACCTTAAAAGCAACCTGTGCTATTTCAACAACCTTAAGTTGTATATAAAGCAAGATTGAAAAGGGACCAGTTTTTCTGAAACCTGCGGTTGTCACTGATACGGCCGTATATAGGAAGTCAAAAAAACGATATAACCTCTCAGTGTAACCACACATATGACTCGCTGAATGACTGAGTCGCTCAATCAGTCAAGCATGTCAACTGACTCACTCGGAGTGAATCAGTTTATATGCCCGCCTCACCAAATGACTCAGCGTGAATCAGTTTGACTGAGTGATTCAGCGTGAATCAGGTTTAAATGCTCGACTCGCCAAAGAGCCTCAAAGTTGAATTAGTTTTACTTTGTTTCCTTGCTGAGCCTGTGTTCCATTCCACGGTGTACAGTACATAAACAGTGCTCCCTGCTTAGGGATTATCAGTTAAAGGGACAACATTTCTCCATTCAGATCACCCTGACACCGATATCACTTCCTCCGTGCCGTAACTCTAGTAACAAACACCTCAGTTACCTGTTGCTGCTGCTTTGAATATTTCAAAATATTTCAGACTTCTGGGGAAATTCACTCGAGGTTTTGCTGCATAACTCGTACACACTTCCACGTATAAATGCGAAACTCGGCACACATTGAGCTGAACAACTTTTGCAATGCGTGTCATGGGTTCTACGCAAGTTAGTTTGGGTTGTTTGCAAAAAGCACCCAATGGATTTTGATGTACTCTTCCTGGGGGATTTATGTGATTGTCACCAAACCAGGTCAATATAATCTTGAGACAGAGGATGCAAAATTGTGAAGGGATTTTTGATCTCTCTAATGGTTCACCTGTGGTGATTCCTTAAACTTATTCTAAAAAGTGGCTAATAACTTTCTCCGTGACATCATAGCATGATGTTTTTTTTTTTTCAGCATCCAGGGCTTTTTGGAGGTCTTAATATAAAATTCCCCCTATTCTTAAATTATGTCATAATGGTATTGGAAAGTCCCCTTCAAATGCACGTGCCCACTGTGCCCACTGTCTTTCTGATGCGCCAGAGCAGCAATGACACAGGTGCTTGGGCCCGGTCATCATTGCTTGTAACTATATTTACATCGTTATCTCACCAAACCTGTGTTCTGTACATGAACAGTACTCCTTGCTTAGGGAATGTCAGTTAATGGACCTTCCTCAACATTTCTTCAATCAGTGCTGCCACCTCTTTAACACCGATATCACTTCCTCCGTGCAGTAACCCTGGTAACATAAACACCTCAGATACCTGTTGCTGCTGCTTTGAAAATTTCATACTTCTAGGGGGAAAAAAAGTGTTTTTAGGATAAAAAAAAAAATTAGGACCGAAACCATCACAAAACATGCGTTGTTGAAATGTACACTGATCAGCCATAACGTTATGACTATACACTAGTGACCTGGTGTCCGGATCATGGGCAGCCAAGGCTCACCCATTCCTCCCAGATCAATCAGCAGTACGTCTGGTCAGATCCCACAGAAAAGCCAATGTAGCCCAAATTGCAGAAGTAAAACAAATACTGGCCATAATAAAAAGTCATCAGAACACCCAGTGCACCAGCATTCATACACAGATCCCACAAATTCCACAGATCCCAATCCTATCAAGCACCAATAGGATGCACCGGACAAACAAGTCTGATCCGCGGAGGATCCACCCAAAAGGATCCACTGCCAACGTCCTGGTGCCAGGCACCACAGCATGCCACAGAGATCTTGCGGAGCAGCACTGCGAGGGACCAGAGCCTCCCCGGTGGCACTTGGTGGTTTTAAAGTTAACGTTTTTATTGTTGTTGCTGATGAGTGTAAAGAGTTATAGGTATAAGAAATGTTATTTTATTAACTTATTTTTTTACTTTATTATGTAGGGTGTTATTCTTAAGAGATAACAACACAGATTTAATATGCTATGTAATTTTATTAGAGAGAGACACTGCACATGTAGGTAAAAGGCAACAAAATGCAGTGAACATCTAATCAGAAGTGCAGAAGTTTGCAATGCAGGATAATTTGCATATATAACCAATATACAGTGAGGGAGGTGAATACAATGAGTGCAAATGCCTATAGGTGGGACAATAAAGAAGGTATTGTATACCATGGTAAAGAATTTGCATATGTAAACAGTATACAGTGACGAACATAGATAGATTATTTAAAAAAACCTTGCCATAATATTAATTTCATGTCGTTCTTGATGATGATGAACGGTCTTGTGGAAGCTCCTAGCCCCCCAACTTCAATGGCACAATGGCTGATGGGTAATTTTGGTGAATTGATGAACCAATGTCCTGCTGTTCTGCCTTCCACTGTTCTTAGTTCCTCTGAACTGAGCAGTTTTGCACCCTGTGGGAATCTTATTCAAGGTGTGTGGATGCTCCGACTGAGTTGACTCAGTTTGCATGCTTGACTCAGTGAATCAAGTTACATGCTGAACTCGCCAAATGTGTCAGAATGGAGCGATATACACACAACTCACAGCGATGAGCAGTTCGCCAACACAACACAAAACCGGTGGTCATTTGCAAAGCAGAGAACTTCCACAAAGCTTTGCTGTGAACTGGTGTGCTGTAGTTTCCTTTTAAGTTGTCTGCTCCTGATCTATACAGCCACGTTTGTGACACCAGGCTTCAGCAAAACGGACTTTCTCTTTTAGTTGTTTCAGTTTCAGTCTGTCTGTATTTTTTTTAACAGGGTTTTAATTGTCATTTTGAGTTCTTTTAAATAAATAAAAATGGGATGATTTTCTTCTTTCTCCTGCCTGGATAATGAAACCACAAATAGACTTGTTTTATTTTATCAATGCAAAGTAAATGGTCGGAAGGTGCATGTATGTATAAGCATTTTATAGCAAAAGGTACATCTGGAAAACAAAATGAAAAAAAAATATATATAAAATGAGTTTATACGGTTTTTGCAGAGTTGATTCCTTACACGTTAACATCTATATTTTATTTCCTGTGGATAATTCAAGCCCAGTTTCTTAACATAGTTTTCCATTTTGTAACAGGAAGAACATTCAGGACTTAAACTGGCAGAGAAAAAACGATCAGCTCACCGCAGGCGCCAAGCTGCGAGAACTGGAGTCCAAGTCTGTATTACGAACATAAAACTTTTCTAATAGTAATCTATATTTAAGCCCCGTTTTGATTTGCAGACTATGATTTTGTGTTGTTTATTAAATTTTGACAGCTGGGTGTCCCTCGTGAGTAAGAACTATGAGATCGAGCGAGCCATCGTACAGCTGGAGAACGAAGTCGGCCAGATGAGACAGCTGGGAGACGAGAACAAGGAGAACATCCGACAGGACTTCTAGTAAGTGACGTTCCTGTCCAGCACAATATGGAACAACAGATGGATGCGTCGTCACGAAAAAAAATTTTTTAATCCAATGCAAGTCTGGAGAAAAGACATTTTCAGACAGAAGCATGTGGAGATGTTTCCATACTATGAAGTGAGCAAAGGAAATGGTATTGAAGACCGAGGAGCCCTACAGTACTAAAGTACAGATCAGCAAGACAACTTTGATTTGTATGTTTGTGGGATGATTTTTTTTTTTTTTTTTAGTCTTTGCATTGTGTGTGTGTGTGTGTGAATGTTAACTTACTGTATTTTTATAAAATGCAATAAATGAACATTTGAAACAAAAAACTAAGTTAACCATGTGACGCTGTCAATCACTCAGGACTGATGTGTGAAGATTTTGAAAAATGCTTATTTTATTATTATAAATAAGTATTGTTTGTTTATTTATTTATTTATTCATGTCACATTACACAATGTGGAAAGCATGATGAAGGGTGGCGTTTAAAGAGGGGGGAAGCAACAAAATGCCCCAATAGGCTCCCTTCAAACGGAAATTTTGTCCCAATGGCTCCCCTTTAAATAGAGGGGGAAAAAACATAGAAATTCCCGACCTTCAAAAAAAAAAATGAAATGTCTTTGTAATTAGGGGAAAAGTGTGAAGAAGTGCTCCAATGGTTGTCCATCATATAAAACAAAGCATGATGACATGCCCAAATGGCTGCCCAAATTTTTTATTTATTTATTTTTTCTTGGCTAATGACCGCTTCATAGTTAGCAAAACTGTGTGAAGAAATGCCCTTTCGGCTGCCTTTTAAATGGTTAAGAGGCATGATGAGATGCCTCAGTGGCTGCTTCTCAACTGAAACAAAGCATGACGAATTGCCTCCAATGGCTGCTCTTCAAATGGGGGGGAAAAAACATGAAATGCCCTGATGGCAACTTTGTCATTAGGAACAAAGGGTAAAGAAATGCCCTTTTAGCTGCCATTTAAACGGTGAAGAGGCATGACGAAATGCCCCAATGACTGCACTTTAAATGAAAAAGCAAAACATAAAGTGCCATAATGGCCACTCTACAAATAGCGAAACACCATGATGAAATGCACTTCAAATGAAAAAGAAAAGAAATGCACTAATTGCTGCTTTGTAGTTAGGAAAAAAAGTGTGAATAAAGAGCAGCAAAACAAAATTTAAATAGCAAATAGGTGGGTTTAAATGCCCCAGTGGCTGCTTGTCAAATGAAACGAAAATTGATGAAATGCCCCAATGGCTGACCTTTAAATAGGGTTGGAAAAAGCATGAAATGCCCTAATGACAGTATTGTAATTAGGAACAAAGGGTGAAGAAATGCCCTTTTGTCTGCCTTTAAAATGGCAAAGAAGCGTAATGAAATGCCTCAGCGGCTGACCTTGAAATAAAACAAAGCCTGATGAAATGCCCCAATGGCTGCTCTTTAAATGGGGAAGGAATCAGGTTGAAATGCCCTAATGGCTGCCCTTTAAATGAAAAAGCAAAACATGACGATGTACCATTATAGCCACCCTAACAATGGAATAAACACAATGATGAAATGCCCCAATGACTGTACTTCAAATGAAAAGAAAAAGAAATGCCTGAATGGTGGATTTGTAATTAGGAAAAAAAAGTGTGAATAAAGTCTTGCTTGTTTAAATAGTCAGTACTAAATACCGGATATCCAAAAAGGCATTCCTGCCTCAAAGTCAATTAGCTAGCTTTATTTGCGGGAAGCTTTTCTATAAATGTCCCATAAGTAGGACAACCCTGGTTGGTTGAAA
Organism: Clarias laeviceps; assembly: GCA_030014305.1. NCBI lineage: Eukaryota > Metazoa > Chordata > Actinopteri > Siluriformes > Clariidae > Clarias > Clarias laeviceps. The sequence continues at coordinate 6,484,103 of JAQMYJ010000040.1, read as the reverse complement.
CTTGGCATTCGGCAGCCTGTTGGGTTTTTATCCACACAGGAAACAGTGGTTTGAACTTTCTGTTCCTTTTATTAAAAACTAATCTAAACCAGATCTGAAGGCTTTTGGTTTAAAACTGTAATTTGATCAGTAAATTTAAACTGTGGGATGTCTACATGTTGAGAATTTGTAACACAATTAAAAAGCTTGAGATCAGTTTTTAGTTAGGTTTTATAATCATTAGGGACTATGGTAAGCCTTAGAAATGTTGGCACATGTTCTTATAATAAGCAAAAATGAATATCATTTTGTATAGAACTTAAATATACAGAGATGTCAAGTACTGTAATTGCTTTTCCATGCACGATTCAAAGTTTTGTTTAAAACACCAATTTCTGTAAGAGAATCTTGGAATCAATGGAGGATCCTTCTGGTACTTGTAACCTCTTGGTTGAGGCAACCCATTTTTCAGCTAAAATGTCATGTCATATTCCTCTGTACCACAAAGCAGCCACCATTTTGTGAAATGTTCCCCACATTGCTTATTGCTAGTGACTTGGTTTCTAACAGAACAAAAATAAAATGTATCAGATTGCCTATTTAACACATTATTATGTCCACCAAAAACAATATAAATTTTTTTGTTTGCCAATATGATGGGGCAGACGTTGTTCAGGTGGTTGAGGCTCTGGGTTGCTGATCAGAGAGCGAGTGGTTTAAGTCCTTCCACCACCACCACCCTTGGGCAATGCCCTTAACCCTATTTCTTTTTAGGCTCATCCGTGTGCAATCTGGCATATCAGACATTGGTTACTCCCCTCCCTGGAGTGGTGGGTTGCCAGCTCGACGCCTGATTGTCATTCACACTGTGCTACACGCTACACGCTATTTCGATTGGATGCAAGTTTAAAGCTGAAATAGAGAGATGTTCTTAGGATTTCTGTTATTTCTTTTTACTTTCAACTGTCAACACTTTACAAAGCTCTTCATATTTGGTCCATGTCTTTCTCCATTTTCAGCACAGCAGATTTAGCTCTGAAATTCCCAACATGGTATAAAATTCTCAATCCACCACCACTTGATGGAGTTTACGTGTAAGGATGCTTTCTCAACAACAACAACAACAACAACAAAAAAAAAAAACATATGAAGCCCAGTAAACTATAATTAATTATATACTTAGTCTCGGGTACAATTTGTACAGTTTTGCAGGAAATTAGCTAGTTTTATTAAGCATCCTGCAGAACCACCCACAGTTCTTTTGAGGACTTTGTTGCACCTTCATTTTTGCATGTAAAATCCATCAGCTTCCGTTTTCTTTTTTTGCCTAAAAAGTGTTTTCTTATGTAAGTGTAATTTTGTAATGGAATACTGATGTTTAAAAAAAAAAAAAAAAGATCTGACGTTTAAAAAAAAAAAATTAGCACAAAATTTGTACTAGTAAACACAGTGTGCCTAAGACTTTTGCACAGTACTGTACATATCTGACTATCATTGTACAGCAGCAATAACTTTGCAGTGTCCTGTATCTCTCTGGAGATACTGTACCTTTCATTTCATCAACAGCCAGATCGTCCAGCAGTTTCTCTTGGAACGTTCCCACCCAACAGAGTAAAGAGGTGCTTCCTTCTAGACAAATGATGCGAGCTAACCACATCTTTGAATTGCTGATTATGCCGAGTCACGAGGGCGCATTGCGCAATTGAAGGAAAGCAAAATCAACACTGTTCTGCATGCATGAGCTCTCAGAAGCATAAGAACGGCCACTGCTGCTGTAATCGACAGGAAAAAGAGTATAATAGAGATGGGGGGAAAAATCTATTTAATTATGAATTATGATTCTTTTGTGTGGCGATTCACGTAGTTCTCCGAAATCGATTAAAAAAATATATTTTTACATTTATAGTAGAGATGAATCGAGCGCAAGTAGTGCAACAGAAACATTTTAATGGCGTAACGTTAACAAAAATTGTGCTCATTAAAAGCCTCCCAGCTGCCTTTCTCTCCAAACTCTGTGAGCGAATTAGTCGAAATCTGCACGCCCACTTTCAAGTTGAGTTTTAAGACTTTGGAGGCGTTTGATGAGATAATACGTCGTCATTTCCTTATTATCCTACAAGTGGCACACGCTGTACTATTTACACAGCTTTCACCCCGTGTAGTAGGAGTGAGTTATTTGCTAAGTTTGTTTAGAAATAATAATAATCATGGCAGAGGACAGAGATACATGCTGCTCAGTTAAATACCAAACTCTTGTTTTTGAAGTTATTTTATATTGTTTAACTGCTGTACTTGGATTTTAAGTGAAAAAAACTAACATTATAAGGAACAGGCTATGGGGCACTGGTGACTCAGTGGTAGGTGTTTCGCCTGCCATGCAAAAGGCAGGTTCGATTCCCAGCCAGTGCCCAAACCCCAGCTGCTGGATGCAGTGCCAGTCCCAAGCCCAGATAAAATGAGAGGGTTGCGTCAGGAAGGGCTTCCAGCGTGAAACTTGTGCCAAGCTTGCATATGCGGACTGGATGGTCCGCTGTGGCAACCCGTTGCCGGAGACAGCCAAAAGACCAGCAACATAAGGAACGGGCTACACTTAATTAGGGCCCAAGCACTATAACATCAGCACATTCACAACATGACCATGATGTCATCGTCATCGCTCTGAAAATGCTGATCTTTGAATAGTGCTCATGTGCGAAGGCAATCTTGTTCTTCTAAAGATTATTATAAGGGCCCAAGCAATATGACATCAGCACAATGATGACATGACTGACATCATCACAATCGCACTGATAATGCTGTTTTAATAGTGCTGATGTCATAATGTGCGAAGATTCTTGTTCTTCTGAGGATGATTATAAGGTCCAAGCACTATGACATAAACACAATGACGACATGACTATGATGTCATCGCCGTCACTCTAATAATGCTGTTTTTTTTTTTTTTGTCTTTTTTTCAATCGGCACACAGGTTGGCACACAGGTTGGAATCTGCTGCCATTAGGAGGCCTACACGTATACACACACATCCATGTGTACAAACTCCAAACTCAATATACTTCTAGATTTCATAGAGCTGAACAAATTTCACTATGCACCTCATAGGCTCAACTCAACACAAGGTCAGATATTTTGGGTCATTTGCAAAATGCACACAATGGACACATTACACACTACACTACACACACTCACTACACATCCTACACACACTACATACACACACTAGACATCCTACACACACTACATACACACACTATACATCCTAAATTCCTAACACTATATATTAACATACTATATTTGCCTATAATATATACTATATTTGTAAAAGTATTTATACCCCTAGAACCTTTCCACATTTAGTCATATTACAACCACAAATGTAAATGGATTTGATGTGACAGTAGTGTAGTGGTTAGCACTGTCACCTTGCACCTCCAGGGTTCGAATTTGATTCAATTCAATACATTTTATTTGTATAGCGTTTTTAACAATTGTCATTGTCGCAAAGCAGCTTTACACAATCAAAAGAATTTAAGTTTGTATGGAATGTGAATGTGTATGTATCAAAATAGTCAGATAGTCCCTGATGAGCAAGCCGAGGGCGACAGGGGCAAGGAAAAACACACTGAGATGGCAATAGGAAGAAACCTTGAGAGGAACCGGACGCAACAGGGAACCCATCCTCATTTGGGTGAAACAGAAAGCAGGAATTGATCTGTATTCATTGTGTTAGGTGGCAGGCAGTTCAGCATAACAGTTGATGTTAATTGATGTTAATATGGAGTCCAGGTAGTTACTGGAGGCTCAGTTAGGAGGCTCCTGAAGTATCGAGCGACTGCATCCAAGTCAAATCCTCAGAGAACCAGATGTCAACATCAGTCGAGGCCAGAACCGTCTTCATGGTAGAGTGAAACTGTCCCCAGACACCAGACGCATCCCAAAGTGACACATGGGGCATCCATGTGACGAGATCTCCAACCAGAAGCGGGGCACCAGGACGAGTCAGACAGGTCCGGAGGACAGAGGGAGTCTGGATCACTGGCAGCTCAGGAACGACGTGTCGCTCAACAGAGAGAGGGAAAAAGAGAGAGGGGGAGAGAGAACAGGAGAGGGGAGAGCAGAAGAGGAGAGATAACAGTTAGGTATGGTCACAGTCACAT
>JAQMYJ010000040.1:6454101-6466501 GCA_030014305.1 Clarias laeviceps | reverse complement strand
AGTACTCTTGTAGATAAAGTTCAGTACTCTTGTAGATAAAGTTCAGTACTCTTGTAGATAAAGTTCAGTACTCTTGTAGATAAAGTTCAGTACTCTTGTCACTGCAGAGTAACTGAACACAATCAAAAGGTGACGCTGAACTACAAAACACAGCATTTTCCAAAACATAGCCACGTTTTTCTGAAACACAAAACCATTTTCAGGAACACTGGAACATTTTTACAAATCATAAACGTTTCAAATTTACCTAAAAGTTAGGGACAACATACACTAGTTTGCGATTGGGTGGTGTAAACTTTCTGGCAGGACTTCATGGCCCTCATAGAACGAACGGTCCGTATTATGAACTTAAGGCGAGTCTCCTTGTGGGTTTTTCACGACGCATGGTTGTAACGGTTTGCTTTTTTTTTTTTTTTTTTTTTTAAATACAGAGTCCATTTTTTTTCCTGGCTGCTCCATCTTTGCAATCCTGCTGCTTTCAAGCATGTTTTCAGAGTTTAAAGGCACATTTTAACATTACGAATAACATTAACAAATTACTTCATATGAAAAACTTTCATTCCTTGAAATGTTTTGGAAAATGTGGTTGTATTTTATACTTCAGGGTCACCGTACAATAGTCCTGGTTTGACTCGAAATATAGAATTTGATCTTGTTAGAATTTTTGCATTAATTTGATTTGTGCAGTCGGTCACACATCCACCCATTGGATCATTTAGGGTTCTGTATTTTTATTTTTAAACCACTGAACACCTCGGTTCATAATCTGTTTACATTTTCAGTGTGACGTGAGGTCAAAGGTCAGTTTTTTGGTTGTTGAAAGGAAGTATGTTTTTTTTTTTTTTTTTTCTTCTTCCCTTTTTACATTCGAAACTTGACACATGGTCCCCGTGCGAGTCTTTTTAGACATGACTTTGCCTCCTTGAGGTAAACGCCTATCGAGGTCATTGAACTCTCATCTGTTAAAAAGGATAATGTTTCAGCTGCGTTGTGAACGCCGGTTCTGATTTTCCAAACGGTTTCTAGCGTACAGATGTCCCTTTTTTTTGCTTTCTGACGACCGTGTGCTCGGTTTCATTTTTGTGCACAGAACTGAAACGCACAGGGCCTCTTGAATGTCACTCGAAAACCTGAACGTCAAAACGTTTCTCTCTCTCTCATTCTCTCTAACGTCATGCAACCTGTCAGATGTTTTTGACATTTCCGAATCTAATTTCCAGATAAAGGCAGGTGTATTTATATTTGTTTGGTTGGTTTTTCTCAGAGGGAAGTTTTTTTTTTTAAGTTATGTGATTTTTGTCTGTAGTTTTGTGTTTTGTTAAAGAAAAAAAAGTACTGTCATGTACTGAGTAAAGGGGAAATGATTCCTTAGTTATTTTTAATCAATGTCATTAATATGCAGGACTTTTTGATATTTCTGTTGTTGGTTCTTGAGTTGTCATTTATATTTTGAAGATTTGAAGAAGAAATGGTGTTTTTGATAATTTTATAAAATTATAGCCTTCATTTTTAACTCCTAGTTTGTGTATCTTGTGTTTTTTGAAAATGAGATCCAAAACATTAGGACTTTGATTCTGTGGGGAGTTTTTTTTTTTTTTTTCCCCCTTCTTCTTTTTTTCCCATTTGAATATTGGTGATTAATTTCTCTTAAATTTTCATGGATCGATGTAGACCGTTATGACAATTTAAGAATAAGGGGAATTTTATGTTAAAACCTCCAAAAAGCCCTGGATGCTGGGAAGCATCACTCACCGTGTTCTCACTCAGGAGATTATTAGCCACTTTTCAGCATAAGTTTAAGGCATCGTCACGGCTGAACCGTTTGTGAAATTTTAGATCCCTTCCCAATTTTGCATCCTCAACGTCTTGATCACGTTGGCCTGGTTTGGTGGCGATCGTATAAATATTTTAAGGGGAATATATATCAAATTCCAGCCAAAGTTGTCTTACCGTGTTTCGTATGTATACAGGAAAGTGTGTATGAGCTATGCTCTGCTCAAATAATGGTGTGATGCTCCCCACAGACATCCTAATGGCAGCAGATTCCAACCCATGTGCTGATTTTCATGACCCTTTGAGCATGTTAAAAACCCGGATGCTGGGAAAAATAATAATGATATAATAATCCGTAGAAGAACAAGAGGGTCTTTCACACACTGACAACATGGGGCTGATGTCATAGTACTTGTGCCCTAAAAATAGTCGCAAAGCAACGATTTTCGGGCCCAAGCACCTGCGCCGTCGCCGCCTTGGTGCACCACACAACCCGTGTGCTGTTCGAGCGTGTTAAGACCTCCAAAAAGACTTATGATGTCACTCAGGAAGTTATTAGCCACTTTTCGGCACAAGTTTAAGGCATTACCATGACTGAACCGTTCGAGAGTTTTGTATCCTTAATGGCTTGAGATTACATTGCCTCTTTTTGGTGGTGATCATATAAATACCCAAGGACATCCAACTCTTTGTGTGCGTGTGTTTTATCTTTTTAATTTTTTTTATTCATGTAGGACACTCTTAAGCTTTAGTAAGAAAAAAATGTTGCTTTTAAGCTATTTTGGTTGCACAATTTATTTAAACAAATCACATTGAGATCATTTAAACACCCATTGCAATTTTGACTGATTCCTGGCCCAAAAAAAAAAAAAAAAAGTCTCTCGCACTAATAGTTTGTTGGACCAGCTGTTGCTTTAATTACAGCTGTTGCACTGTTTCGATAAGCTTATGCAATGTCTCAGTCATTTTCATCCAGAGTCACATTAATTTCGCTCCAAGATCGTGTATTGATGATGGGAGGGAGTCGGAGCACTTCGTATTGCCTTCTCCCGCACATCCCAAAGATTCCCGATGGGGTTAAGGTCTAAACTCTGTGGTGGCCAAGCCATGTATGAAAATGATTTCTCTTGCTCTCTGAACCACTGTTTCATAATTTGAGCCTGACCAATCCTGGTGTTTTCATCTTGGATATTCAGGTCATTAGCTGACCTCATTTTAGGGCATGTAACGCTGCTGAACTTAGACCTGACTATAAGAATCAACCTCAGATCATAATTCTGCCTCCACATGCTTTTATATGATCTACACGAGTCATGATCCGCCTTTATTTTTACCCTGATGCGCCCATCACTCATCCCTGGAGCAGGGTCGATCTGGACTCATCAGACCACATGACCTTTTTCCCATTTGCTCCACAGTCCATTCTTTATGCTCCCTAGTAAATAAAAGCCTTTTTTTCCCCCTCCTGATTCCTCTTAAGGCTACGCAGCTGTTTAGTCCCAGTCCCTTGAGGTCTTGTCGCATTGTGTGTGGAAATGCTCTTGAGTTCTACCGTTGTGTTTTGGTTGTGACATGTTCTCCAATCACGCTCGTTCAGGATGTTTTTCTGACCACAATGGGTTCTACAGTTCTTAACCCGATTTTAGTAGTTTCTTCCGAAACACCTTTGCCACGACTACAGGATAATCTTTCCTGACACGGTTGCTTAACAAATGAAAAGCTGCTCACTGCATCAGTTAGGGTTAAATAACTTGTTGCAACTGAACCGTATTAATGACCTGTGCAATTATCCTGTGGACAGCTCGTAACTATTTGCTTAGTTAAATCAGGGTGTTCACTATTTATTTATTTATTGTGGCCGGACAATGTATTTACCTGCACCATTTAGTATTTGGTTGTATTTATACAGACAGATGATTCCATTAGGAGAGAATGTTTGCTGCTTTTTTTTATTCAGCACCTCAAAAGTTATTTGAAAAAAATACCAAATAACTAAATTGACGGACCCTGCATAAAACCCTGAATATGTCTTTTTGCGACATCGGGTTCATAACACAATTTCTGTTTGTATCTAGTAACAGTGTATCCCAACTATAAAATTTTTCACTTTGTTTTAGTTTCTCGCGATCAAGGGTGCTGGTAGTTGAATTTTGTCCCTTCAGTCGTTTTACAACGCTTTTTATTCAGTGTCAAAGTCGTTGTGGTTTGTAAGAACCCTGGGTGTCGATGGTGTTGTAAAGCCGCCTCTGTAATAATAATAATAATAATAATGATGATGATGATGCCTGTTGCCTTACCATCCTGATTTGAATTGTGTGTCTCATCCCTGAAATAGGAGCAAGGAAGTGTTTTGCCAGAATTTGCATAAAAAAAATAAATAAACAAAACATTTTTCTTTTGGTTTGGAAAGAATTCTTAGTGTTTTATATGAACCTCTAATGTCGTCAAGGCTTTTGTTTTAACATGTTGTATTTCGTCAGAGAACCAGGAGCTCGTCTGTCTGAATTTTGGCATTATTAATACGTTCCGTGTCTATCTTGTGTCGCCGTTTTAAATCAATTTCTTCAGGTTTTTATTAACTTTTAATGTTTGATCAGAATTCTGACATCAGTAGGAAAATATTAGGATTTCTCCTATATAAAAGTACACAGTGATAATAAATGGCGGCTTTTAAAACAATAATTTTGCTTCACATTAATAAGAAACAGCACTTTTAAATAATTTTTTTTTTTTTTTTTTTTTTTTTTTGGTAATCCAAACTCGAGTCAGATGCCTTCGTTTTTTTACAATCCCGCCGGAGTTAAAGTAAATGTTTTGGCTCTTCTGGATCAGGACTTGCCTGTTTGTCTAAACACTAATCTCTAATAGTCACTCTGGATGATGGTGGTGATTATCTGTCCTCTGAGCGCTCTCTCTCTCTCTCTCTCTCTCTCTCTCTCTCTCTCTCTCTGTGTGTAAGGTGTTTACCCGAGCAGATACGAGTAGAGTGGTGTTACTGAAGGCTCTGAATACAAATCCTGTGCAGTGGACGCGGTCCATCACTCCCCTGCACTGGCTGCGTTCACTTCAGCTGCACTCGGCAGCCAATCGGTGTGTGGGATTTCCCCAGCCGGGGATTAGAGGGAACTGGCTGGTTGCAGTAAGCGCTGGCTGAAACAGGCTCAAACCAGCTCAGACCGGTTCTGGCTGCAGCCGACTAGATGGGGGGAAGTGAATTGATGGCATGTCAAGGAGGCTATTAAGAGGGGGGCAGTGATGAATGAGGTTGGGGGGGGAAGGGAAAAGGCCACATCACGTTCATTTATCTGATTTTAAAAAATGGATTAGAGTGAAATTCAATTAGTTCCATGGATAGATTAACATTAATACCAGTGCGCCTGTTTGGAGCACACTGGGAATGAGAATTTCAGACTTTGGTATTTGTTAAAGGCAAACCGTCACAAGTGTTTCATAATCCTGCGATCATTTAAAAAAAAAACAAAAAAACAACAAGAACAAAACAATAAAATAGATTAAATAATGCGCCACAGTAATGTAAAAGTAATGTGCGCCTTAGTGCTCGAGGCACAGTTGATTTCCATATCTAAATTTGTTTAAAGCATTAATATGAAAATTCCCATGATTTGTTTACTTGATTGTTGTTCTAATCCTCTAGACTTTAGTCCTGTTTTGCATACGTGGGTGTGTGCAGCGAAGTATTGGTTTCATAATACAAGGTTTCTCAGTTACGTTAAGCTAATATTCTGCTCTCAACATCTCTCGATATCTTTGATCTTTTTTTTTTTTTCTTCTTCTATTTTTCTTTCCTAAAGGCTTCTTCGTGACTCTCGGTTTATATGCGTGGAGAGGTCTTTTTGAACTCCTCGGTTAATATTAATACGGTCGAGCGAATATTACTTCGGGGTTGAAATGCAATTACGATATATATAAAAAAAAATTATAATAATTTAAGGACGAGGTTTTAAGAGACTTGCACAAAAAGTTGAAATACTCCTTATCTACAGATTTCATCTACTGGTAATATTTTAAGCGTAGATTTCAAGCTTGATTAGAGGAGTCGGTGGACACGCTTTCAGCCGTGAAGAAGAAGGACTGAGCGAGTGGGTCTGTGAACTCGAGCCTGGGGGGGTAAAGCTGCTGTACATGTGATCATCATGTGATCCTTCACATCTCTCACAGTCTCCGTGTTTTATGTTTAGTGAACGTCATGCGGTGTACGGTGTGCTACCAGGACTACAAACCGATCGACATGGTGGACAATTACTTTGTCAAGGACTCGACAGAGGCGTCTAGCACAGCGTCAGAAAAATCGACGCAGGTGAGCGAATCCGTCTCTTACATACGCATCAGTTATTATTTTAAAATGAAAACACAGCTGTAGTGTGTCTGGGGAGCGTGTTTCTCAGAAGGGTTTTTTTTATTTTTAATTTTATTTTTTTTAATTCGTCTGTACGGCTGTAACTCTGCAGGTATGCACCAGCTGCGAGGACAACGCCAGCGCTGTCGGTTTCTGCGTGGAGTGCGGCGAATGGCTATGCAAGACGTGCATCGAAGCGCACCAGAGAGTGAAATTCACCAAGGATCACACGATACGGAAGAAAGAGGAGGTCTCTCAAGGTACGCGCTTTAACATTTTGTCTACATTTATATGACTTTTATGCTAAGGCTAAATCAAAACCGTGTGAGTGAGACGGGCCGATTTATTCACTCAGGCACTTTAAACAATCTCGTCTTTCGATTCAGAATCGATTCACACTTGTTGATTTTGATTAAATAAACTTATAAAGAGTAAATTGTTCTGAAATTGTGTGTGCTGCTGCTGCTTCTTCTTTTAAAATTATGTGCAGTTGTTGCAATACCGCCATCTACTGGACTGGAGTGTAGAGCAGAAGAATGGCAGGGGACAAAAAAAAAATATATCGCTTTATACGAGAATTTACATTTAGGATGTTTACACTTGTAGTTCGGTTCTCCAGGATAAAATGTTGCATTACTTTTGGTTTACTTTATAAAGCCCTGGTTTATAGCCCTAGCGTTCACAGCAGACGTGTATCCACATGTATATAGTGGTATTTTTACCAGTTTAAAACTCATGAGTTTATTAAATGGATGGTTATACTTTGAAAACAACTTAAACACAGCTCCTAATAATAAGGATAAAACGCCTGCCAATGCACCTAATGGTTTTATTTTGTGACTAGTGTTTGTCTATACAGCTGGCAAAAAATAATAAATAAAAAAATAAAAGATTTAATCCTCAAATAAGGTTTAACATGAACACGCGATATTACAGCAGAGCTGCATGAGACATTTCATTAATCCATTCAACTGATGTTTCACAAGAGCTTTCGTCATCGTCTTGCCTTGCTGTCCCGTTCGTTCCTGTCCTCTGTCCATAGTGAATGTCTTTGTATGCTTGTTTAAATTGTGCAGTGTTTCATTTATTAATGACATTAGGTGTTTATTTTATTGTATTATTTTTATTATTATTATTAATTCTTTTTAAACCCGTCCGGTACCTTGTCATCTAACGCGCGTGACGTAAACTAGGCCTTTTCCCTCGTACCCTGTCCATCCATCCAAACATTGCTTCCTCTACATCGGATGCTACACATGCTGGACAGAGATGTCCAGTGAAAGTTCTCAGGTACAGTCATCGTTAACAGATAACACTAACAAAGCAGACTCGGTTTGTTTATTTGTCCACTGTGCGTTTACATTTCAGTCGAAGCGCACCAGAGCTTGTTTAAAAGCAGACCGAGACAATATCGACAGTTTTATTTTTGAAAGCCGTCTCGGTTCGCTTGCTTGGTGCGCGCCGAGGTTCGGGTTTACTCAGCATTTACATTTGTTCGAATGAACCGCACTGACGGAGCAACCGTGTCAAGTACATTCTACACGACATTAGGGCTGTAGCTATCGAATATTTTAGTAATCGAGTCTTTTACCAAAAATGTAATCGATTAATCGAGTAATCGGATGAAATGTACTTTTGCTTAATTAAACAACAATGTAAAATATATGAGAAACAAAGATTAATTGGTTTTCTTTTTAGAAAAAGCATATAATACAGCATTATATCAAAAATCAACATTGTCATTATTCAATTCAATTCAATTCAATTTTATTTGTATAGCGCTTTTAACAATCGGCATTGTCCCAAAGCAGCTTTACACAATCAAAAGAATTATTTAAGTTTGTATGGAATTTGAATGTGTATGAATCAAAATGGTCAGATTGTCCCTTACACAATACAAAGAACAGCTTAAAGTTGACTGAGCTGAATTAAGTGTATTACAGTGTCATACATTGTTATTTTAAAGCCTTTTCTCAGATACAAAAACTAAATATTTATTTAATAAAAAGTATTTCAAATGATTTAGTATCAAAAGGCACATATTATAATAATTATACAAAAACACTAAGTTGTGCAACTTAACTTTCAGAACTAAAAGTTTCAAAATCTATAGCTCGGGGCATAACATAAGCCTTTACTGACAATTTCTGTCATTTTCTCTTGCTGGTTTCTTCTTCTCTTGGTTCGCTGATATTTTTATCGCTCCTTTGCATTTTGCAGCCCGCAACAGATCTCTCCATCAAATCAATACACAGCTAACCGTTTGCGTCTCCTTCCGCTTTGTGGGTGACGTAAGCGCTTCTTCTTAGTCGGTGTTTACTGACGGTGCGTTGTGTGACGCAAGCTTTTAAAATTCATTAAAAGAAGCTTCGAGGCAGAAGATTTTGCCTCGATCATTTTTTGTAATCGAGTGATTTGAGGAATCGTTTCAGCCCTACTACATTGCAATGTTTATTAATTGCTGCTAGTATTTTTTAAGGCTTTAATATTTGTAAGAAATATAGTCAGTTAAAATGAATTAGACATCAGTGCCAGGGAATGGGATTCGGCAAGAAGTCGATATAAAGTAAACCTGATACCTAGGTGCCAATTTGATTTAAATTTTACAAGTATTGTGATTTTTTTTTTATAAAAAAAAAAAAAAAAATTAATTTTTTCAGATTTTGTAACCGTTCTAAATGATCTTTGCAAATAATTTGCTCCAACCAAATGTTCTGCCTGCCAGTATGTTAACACTTTAGAGATCACCACCTGGAGGAAGGTAGAGGAACTGCAACAACATATTAACCATCTCACATGCAAACGTGTGAATTAAAAACTAAATCTTTAAAAAAGTGATTTTGGAAAAAAAAAAAAAAGTGAGTCAGTATGGCGATTACATTAATTGCCACACAAAAGAAATGAGAGACATCACCAAATTGATTTATTATTTTTTAATCCTCCGTAATTAATGCTGTCGAATTCAATTGAATCACAAACCACAACGCCTCAAAATTACCTGGAATTGAAAACGAGGCACAATGAATGAATGAATCAAAACCACGCGCTAACTAATTAATTATGATGTGTTTTAAATGGAATTTGGAATTGGTTTTGAGATCACAAAAGTAAGTTCCCACAGATGGAGAAATCATGAAATAATTTTCCAGAAACTCGAAGCTTCAGTGTGCTGCCATACGTCATACGTTCTATGGCCGGATGTCACGTTAGAACCAGGCTAAAACGAGCAGCTAAAAACGAGGACATCCTGAAAGAGGGTGACTTTATCGAACCCTGTCTAAACCTGTCTGTTCTCCTCTCTTGACATCGTCGCCGGCGATTACACACATCTGTAGATTCGCCGAAATGTCTTTGGCTGACATTTTAGCTGTGCGATCCGCGTGTCGATTATTCCCAGAGTCTGACTAGAGCTTAAAGGTTGCGTTGCGTTATGCTTACATTAGAGTTATATAACCCTGCACTGTATTCTCCTCATGCCTGGTCACTGTTTCCCTTTGCGTTTCCCTTATTTTACAGGTTCTAGTTAATATACCTAGTAACAGACAGGTCGTGTCGGTGTTGTGTGAGAGTTCAGGAAGAAGATCAGACGGATAAACAGGTAGAGAGTAGGTTGCGTTTTTAAGCAAACCTGGTAAATGGGGGAAAAAAAAAAAAAAAAAGGATTGGTTGGGAAAGTTAATCGGGGTGGTTTGTGAACTTGGGTTGTTAAAGAAAAGAAAAAATCAGGGACAGCCTACTAAACCTGCAGCTTCCAGGTAATTGCGTCTCAAACGCTCACAGCCCAAATACGCAGTCTGCAATGAATTCCAACACCATCTGCAGTGGTTTAGGATCGGGCCCATGTTATCCTCACGTCTAAGCTGAAATGATGAATGGAATAAAGGAGTTGTAAAGGAATAGTTAATCATCTGTGTTAAATTATAGTTTGGTGTGTGTGTGTCTGTCCCTCGACTTGGTCTAGGTTTTATTAATGTAGTTGCAGGTTATTTATTATTATTATTATTTTTTTGGCTTGCAGTAAATATATGAACTAATAATTAGCTGAGACTCTCATGGATCTTAATCATTTGCTAGTTTTGGCCTCGTTCCACCCGGAGGGAGATCGTAATGCAGTTGCCATGGCGACGGGCAGAGTTTCGAGGGGGAGCCGGTCTTTCGGCCGCACTGTTTTCATTACCGCGACCGCAACCCGAACAAGATCTCGAGAGCAACTATTAAACCATATGGCCACTCAGGAGTGACTGAGACGGGGAAACTGAGTGAGGAAAGGATTTTAAAGACGTGTTGCTAAATGCCAGATATGTCAATGAAGTGTGTGTGTGTTTCTGCCAAGACTATCACTATCCCTGCCTGGATTAGACGGAGGTTTATGCATTACCTGGATTTAGGTCATTAATGCTGCACAGTATTATGTTTCTCCTCTCCACAGTGCAGCTGAGACAACACTAATTAGCTATACATAATTTATTACTAATAATAATAATAATAGAAGCCAGCGGGGGGGGTAAAAAAAAAAATCTAATTTGCAGAACTTTTTCGTCTTCGTCTGATAACGCAGAAACAACACGCGCACACACAATTTTAATAATTAATAAGCTGCGCAGATACTCATGAAACGCCTCATTTAACCACTTCCACAACCTCCTGTGAGGAAGAGTTTTCACACTTCAATCCATGTGAAAGATGTGAAAGTGTTTGGTGATGGTGAGAAACCGAGCCGCCACACATCGCAACCTTTTCTTATCGGGAGCCACACAGACACGTCGATCTGATCAAAAGCATCTTTTGCTTCTGCCATATTTTTGTATGTGTAATAATTGACGACTGATCAACAAAAGAAAATCACAAAATTAGCCTTTTTTGTTTGTTTTGCATGATGGATCATGTTTAGATCTTATGACTTGACTTTGCCTGAGATGCGTGTTTCGATGTTGCAGAGTCAGTAACTACAACAGGACAAAGGACGGTCTTCTGTCCGGTCCACAAACAGGAGGCGCTCAAGCTCTTCTGTGAGACCTGCGACAAGCTGACCTGCAGAGACTGCCAGCTGCTGGAGCACAAGGAACACAGGTCAGATATCCATGCACATCATCACTCCTAATAATCCCTACCTTCTTGTTGGGAAGTCAGCTGCTCGAGTTTTCAAGCACATCTGTAATCCTGCCCGGTCATTTCTTTAAGGCTTTCATGCGTTCAGTGTGTTAAACCAGGCAGAATGTAAACCTGAGACTGTGAATCACTTATAAAAGGATGTCACTCGAACCCTGTTGGAGAGGAATTATTATCCTCCTGTTTTACCGAGTGACACGAATTACAGGTGGTGATGGAGCTGGTCGTTTCTGTTTAACTGTAAGATTCAGGCTGGTGCGACTTTTCAGACAAATGACACAGATTTATACTAATTATATTAATCCAGACCATTTATGAACAATTCTGTTTATTAAAGTCACATAGTTAACATGAATTCTCATAATAATTGATGTCCATGCATGCCATAAGGAGAGAGAAACTCTTCTTTATTTGTATTTATTTTTGCCATGCAACTTTAAGTGATCTCCATTCAAGGTTTTCTTTTTCCTCCTGACCACATTTCTTCTACATGGTTGATGGTTCAGCACTATCCTTCCAGATTTCGGTAATGAGTTGTGTTGCTTGATGCCGCCCAGTAATATGATCCTCGTGTATTTACTGCCTCATAGTTAGTTAACCACATTATTGCAGATCAACTAAGGCTGCAAATACATCTGTTATAATAGTTGAATAATTAGTGAAACAATTAATCTGTTCAGGTTATCAGTCGTGCAGTGACTTAGTGGCTCTTGATTTTGCTTTTATCATCTTTTGATATTAGCTTGAGATTGTTTTAGGCACGTGCTAACTAACATCAAAGATGGATTATTTAATTTAGATATACAGGACTGTGCAAAAGACTTAGGCACTATATTATATGCTGTACCAATTTTGTAATATATATTTTTATCATGTCTGCATAATTATGCACAAAATCGTTCAGTATTTCCTTCAACAATATTTTTATTGATTTTAAACAGGGATATAAGAGGGTAAACATGTAAAAGAAAAGAAACAAATAGGAAGGAAATCAAACTATAAATGTATGTGAAAAAAGTGAAGGAAGGGCCCCCACACCTGCTGAAATTTCAAGTCTGAATAACGGATTGAGTAGTGAATCTTTTCCAGGGACAAACAGGACATAATATCTCTGAGCCACTGGGCGTGAGTGGGTGACGTAGCATCCTTCCACTTGAATAA
>JAQMYJ010000040.1:6407888-6421623 GCA_030014305.1 Clarias laeviceps | reverse complement strand
AGTGTTCATACAAATATTTACACATTAAGTTTACTGAAAGTAAAAACAGTTGAAAGTCAGAGGACGTTTCTTTTTTGGCTGAGTGTACCTTCACCAGGTTACTGGTATAGAGTGTTTCACTCATGCATTCATGTACACTACCGCTCAAAAGTTTGGGATCACTTAGAAATTAAATTGTTTTCCAAGGAAACACACACGATAATAGTCTGAATAGAAAATACAGCAAAAGAACAAGACATGCTGACATTGTCGGAGTTAGAAATACTGACTGATTTTAGAAAGACTAATGATTTTGATGGAAATGATGAATGTGTTATTCAAATTTTGCCTTCATCAAAAAAAAAAAAAAGGTAGTCCAGAGGCATTCCAGCTGTTTAAGATGATCTGATGAGATTTCACCCCATGCTTCCTAGAGAATCTCCTACAAGATGGATTGACTTGATGGCGTCTTCCTCCGTACCATGCGGTCAAGCTCCTCCCACAACAGCTCAATAGGGGATTTAGATCCGGAGACTTTTCCAGCCGCTCCATCACAGTCAGCAACTTTAATTGTTCGTGAAATGGATCAAATTGTTTGTGAATTGCATGTTTGTTTGTTTTTTGGAAAAACAAAGAAATTTGCAAGTGATCCCAACCTTTCGAGCTGTCGTTTATGTCTTATGTATGTACAGGCTGAATTAGAGTTTATTCACGATCCTGGATTGAAAACTGCAGTTCCATTGGCACTCTGTTAAACACTTTGTGTTTGTGATTGGGACACTGTGTGAGGCTCATGTCCTCTAAGACACAGTGTCCTTCATTACCAAATGAAGATCCGTATCAGAATAAAACACGTCGCTGGTTTAAGGAAATGAAATAATGAACTTCTGCATGGGAAAACCGATCTCATGTCACGTCACGTCACGTCACGTCACGACTTCCCGTCACTGATCCCGTTTATTCTCCATGGTTTGTCCATACAGTTACATAAGTTCCTTTATAAATATATTCTGTTCAGGCCATAATAATTGGACCAAGCAAGGTTTTCATTTTGTAAAAAAAAAAAAAAAAATGCAAAATCCTTTTTTTGTTCCAGGCAGTACTACAGCTCGTGTAAGAAGGGGAACATGGACAGCGCTTTATCCATTTGGTTCTTGTTGCTCTGGCTGTCAGGTGACTCGTGTAATCTGGCAGGCTCGTTTTTAGCTGATCAGCTTCCTCTTCAGGTAAGAATACAGGACTGACACAGAAGTGAACAGCTGTGTGTTGGGGGGGGGGGGTGTTCCAGATGTGGGTTTTTCTTGAGAAAACATTTCCACGTAAGCACCGTTCGATGTTAACCAGCCCTTTGATTCTGCTTACTAGGTAGATGATTTGCTGACCTTCCTGAACGTTTGTTCCTTGTCTTGTCTTGTCTTATCTGTCTTCCAGAAATACACAGCAGTGTACTATGTCCTGGCTGACCTTTTAATGATATCCATGTACACCTACTATAAAATGAGGAACAGACTGTCAAGCAGTGAGTCCTTCATGTTTTTAACACCTTTGTAAAGGATGGTAATGATTATTATTATTATTATTATTATTATTATTATTAGGGGCGTTCAAGTCAAACCAGGACTTGTGATGAGATTTCTCATGAATGCAGGTGTAAAAGCGATTGATATTTACAGAAGACGAAAAGCACGGCACGGTGATGAGACTCTTAGCTGCAGTAAAACATTTGAACAAGTTACAATATTTTTAATACAGCTACATTGTCTCACAATATAGTTACAATATCTTACATTTTTGTGCAATAGAAACAAAACATTTTTTTTTTTTTTTTTATTTAACTGTGCAATATTATATTACATAGTGCAATTTGATTGAAAGTGTAACTATTGTGTTGTGGGTTTTTTTGCAGGGGGTTTATACACTTTGGATTTAAACACTACTTTTATGTTTTGCTGCTGTAACGTAGAAGTTTCCCCACCGTAGGACTAATAAAGGTGAAAATGTCGCCAACTTGTGTAAGAGACGCATCTGTCTGCGCGAACTGTAAACGCAATCATTCACCAACACCGCTTGCACATTACAGGGAGTCGGATGCGAGTTAAGGTTACTACCACGTCTCCCGTACGGTGCTGACTTTACTCCAAATGTTTGCACCATTAAAGGAGTTCCTGGGAGGCCAGCGTTTCAGACGTGAAGCAGGGAATCCGATCATGGCGCCGGCAGAATGAGGATGGTATCCAAGCACTGGTGAAACTCTCGGATAAGTGCGTTAGTGTAGCAGGGGATTATATAAAGAAATGAAAAAAAATAAAAAATCCTGGTTTGACTTGAACGTCTCTTGTATCGTCATCATCATGACTGTGTTAATGATGCATCTCTTCCTGTCGGGTGTGTAGGTGACGGCAGAGCCGTGCTGTATGCAGTCGGAGCGATGTGCACGCTCGGTGTGTTTTCTTCTCTGCTGCAGTTCCCCAACTCCCTCATACACACACACACCTCGTCAGGCTTCAGGAGCCGAACACTGCTGGCTGTGGATGAGAACACGAGTTCGATACGGGTAAACGAAGGCAGCGTTGTGGACTTGTTAATGCGCTTTAAGAATCGGTGAAAGGTTCATATTTGAATTGAATTCGCATTTGGCTCGTTTTGTTCTTTAGCCTTTCAGCACTGAGGAGATCATCGGCTTCACGTTCGGCTCGGTCTCCTCCATGCTTTACCTCTGCTCCAGGCTGCCACAGATTTACACGAATGTAAGTGTGTGTGTGTGTGTGTGTGTGTGTGTGTGTGTGTGTGTCACTTCTCAGTTTTCACGACATGTTCCGAATGCCTCCGCTGGCATCTCTCACCTTCACCCTTTCTCATCTCTGTTTAAAGCTTCAGAGGAAGTCGACAGAGGGCGTGTCGTTCTTCCTGTTCGCCCTGGTGATTCTGGGTAACCTCACGTACGGAGCGAGTGTGCTGGTGAAGAATCCGGATCAGAGGCAGGGAGAGATCAGCTACGTGGTCCATCACCTGCCCTGGCTCATCGGCAGCCTGGGAACGCTCTTTCTCGACCTGATGGTATCCTTCCAGTCCCCCGAAATATGGGTTTAAAGTGGCGGTCGGATTCCTGTTGTCTCTGAGCACATTTTAGGGGAAAAAAAAAACCTTACTCCTTAATCCGTTTCCTTCTCCGTAAGGTCTCATCCGTTTCCCTCTCTGCTTGTTGTCAGGCTTGTGGTACAAATGGTACAGATAAAGATGATGAGTCCATGATCGATAGCCTGGTTTAGAATATTGCAGGAGGCCCTCTTGTGGTACGGTTGAGGAGCAGGTTATACTGTGAATGAAGGTCATTCGAGCCAAACCGGGACTCCTGGGAGGTTCCTGAGGCTCCTTCCATTGGCTGCCTGTAGCTGCCCGAGTCAAATTCAAAACACTGTTAAGATAAAAACAAGCCACCACCCACTTACCTCTCATCACAATCCCCCGCACCGCACCGCACCGCGTTCCCTCCGATCCTCCAGCACTGCTCGAGAGGTAGGATGAGGGTGTGTACTCTGTGTTTCCTGTCCTGGCTCTGAAGTGGTGGAGTGAACTTCCTCTAGATGTCAGTACAGACGAGTCACCGGCAATATTCTTAGATATTTGGGTCAAACACTGCACCCCCTTCAAAAAAAATCAATAAAATACAAAAATAGTTGCAAGCAACGATGAGCGGGCCCAAGCACCCTGTGCCATTGCCATCCAGGTGCACCAGAAAGACAGCGGGCACAGTGGGCTCATGCATTTAAAGGAGACATACCAATACCATTATGACATGATTTTAGAAAATGGGAAATTTTATCTTTAGACCACCAAAAAGACCCAGATGCTGGAATGATGGCACGCGGCATGATGGCACAGAAAGTTATTAACCAGTTTTCGGCCTAAGTTTAAGACGTCGTCATGGCTGACAATTGTATAAATCCCCTAGAAGTAGAACATCAAAATCCATTGTGTGTGTTTTGCAATGCAGTGTGAAAGTTGTTCAGCTCAATGAGCTCTAACTGTGTACCGGGTTTCCTGTCCATAAGTGCAAGTGTGTATGAGCTATGCAGCAGAATCTCGTGTGAGGGGCCCGTGCCACACCTCAGACTCAAACTCTCAGGCATCCTAATGGCAGCAGATTTCAACCTGAATGCTGATTTTTCATGACCCCACCACCCCACGCCTCCAAAAGTCCCGGTTGCTGAAAAAAAGAAATGAAATCTTTAGAAGAACAGGATGGCCCTCATAGGGCTGACGTCATAGTGCTTGGACCCTAAAAATTGGGTCGTTGTCATCTGTGTTTAACTGATTGTATTTATAGTTAGTGTAAGGATCCCAGTGTAAGGATCTACACAATGACACAAACTTTTGTATGTAGCTCTGGCTATGAGCGTCTGCCAAATGCATGAATGTAACACACAATCGTTCACAAACACCACTTGCACACTACAGGAACTCGGCTGAGAGTTCTTGCAGCATCACCCGTACAGTCCTGACCTCACTAAAACCATTTTTACATGTTTGGGCCATTAAAGGAGTTCCTGGGAGGCCAGAGTTTCAGAGATGAAGCAGGCAGTCTGATTATCTGAGAAAACTTTCTTCCTTGACGGAATCCACTAGTGGCACCAGTGGAACATCGAGATAAGTGCGTTAGTGTGTCAGGAGATTATACAGAGAAATAAAGGGAGTTTTTACTCTCATATCTGTGTTCTGTTTTTCTGCACAATAAAAAAAAAAAACAAAAAAAAACCTCCCAGCTTTGACTTTTGAATGTCCCTCATAATTAATTCAACGGTGCTAGTTAATGATTAAGCGGCATGTTTGTTGCTGCAACCCAGCTTTAATGTAGATAACACAGTGATTACACGGGATGTCGTAAGGCTTCACTTGTTTTGGGTAAAATGTTAATTAATTAAGCAAGCAGCCACCTGCAAACCGGATTAATGTAAATCATTAATAAATTCTAGTTCCAGCTCTCTGCTTCTTTTCCTTCACTCCTCATCCTCAGATATCGGTGCAGTTTGTGATGTACAGAAAAGCTTCACAGCCTCGACAGGACAGCGAGGAGACCACTGCTCTTCTGTACAACTGAGTGTTCCTCAGTCCCCGAGACGTTCAGGATGCTCGACTCCCGTAATCCCCTCCCCGCCCCTCCCCCCCCCACGCCTGAGCACTAACGACTCTCAAGAGTGCAATTTATCCCCCCATTCCTTTTCCCCCCTACATTTGTCTTGTATTAATAGTAGTTTTATGTCAATTGTAGGATTTAAAAATTGAAGTTTTTTTTTTTTTAAAAAGTGTTAAAGACTTAAAAAAAAAAAAAAGACGTTTTTGTTTTCTTAATGTGCACAGATGCTTTATGAAAGTGCTGTTCCAAACGGTGCAACGTTCATCAAGAGAAAAAACACATGGACGCTTAGGAAATGCTTAAGAGCATGTCTTACCCCCCCCCCCCCCCCTGCATGTGTTGTAAATGTTTTTAATCACTGTTAATGTTTTTTTTTTTTTTTTTGGTTTTTTGTTTTGGGGGGGGGGGGGGGGGATCTTAAAATATGTATTTTATATGTACTGTATTTGAAAGTAATTGTACTTTTTTCAAAGGCTGCACTAAAGATTTTTTTCACAGCCTAACATTGAGAGTTTTTTTTTATTTATTCTTTATTCATTTCAGTTAAAGGAAAACTCCAAGTCCAGATTGAAAAAAATAATAAATAATAATAATAATAATAGTAATATTTCCATACCACAAACAATAATTTAAACCCCTGAGGAAAGACAAGGAATTGTGAATTCCTTAATCTTGTTTAGATTGGAAGATTAAGGGCAGATGTTGCGACAGATGTTACATTTTGCACTGATGAATCTAATAGCTTAGTGGTTAGCACAGTCACCTCGCACCTCCAGGGTCCGGGTTCGATTCCCACCTTGGGGTCTGTGTGCATGTTCTGCCCGTGCTTGGTGGGTTTCCTCTGTGTGCTCTGGTTTCCTCCCACAGTCTAAAGACATGCAGATTAGGCTAGTTGGCATTTCCAAATTGCCTGTAGTGTGTGAATGTGTGTGTTTGAGTTTGCCCTGTGATGGATTGGTACCCTGCCTCGTGCCTCGAGTCCCCTGGGATTGGCTCCAGGCCCCTTAAGACCCTGAATACAGGTTAAAGCGGTAAAAGATGAATGAACCAATGAAAAATTGATCATTTAAAGGTGTTTGTAAATGAATATCTCAACATATTGATTTCTTTAAAGTTTCAGAAAATGCATACACATCTGAAGCTGGTTTAAAGAGTGTTGATTTATTATTATAATTTTTTTAAATTTAAGTTTATTAATTATTATTTTATTATACGCACCGAGGTTGAAACCTGGCCTTAGATTTTAATAATTTTTTTATTCAACCATATATCTTTTCTCAATACAGTCAAACAGAGACGTGATGAAATGATGTCATCTGAAGTAAGCACACATACAGAACATATTACTGTATATATTTGTGTCGTTAGAGCAAATTACAAAATAAAAACATCGTGAGTATTCCTTTAATCAAAGTCATGTCCATGTAGTCGCTCGTACCTTCCCATGAAGTTCAGTTTCATCAATGTGACTTTGCATGTCTAGTAAAAAAAAAAAAAAAAAAAATCTCGTTATGTCTTTCACATGGGTGCAAATTCATCACAGAGGCTTCATGGATGCTGTACCATTAGTGTCACAACCGAGGAAAAAAAAGAAAAAAGCAAGCGCTTCTTATTTGTGAACGTCTGTTTACTCGGGGTGATTCCTGTCACGCTTGCATGTTGTTCCTGGAAAAGGCACTCGTGTCGTTTCCTCTCATTAGCCGAGTCGCCGTCGTTAGTCTCGTGTGAGTTAGGAGAACTGGGTTGGAATGTGTGACCTTAAAAATGTCCCCCTTGCCCTTTGTAAGAGCCCACCCAGGCAGGAAGAGGGTCAGAACACTGAGTGTGTGTGTGTGTGTGTGTGCAGTGACAGTAAGGGAGTGCGAGTGCGATTGTGTCGCTGCGATTGTGAAACTCCAGGATGGAGCGAGAAAGGCAGCAGGGCTCCACGAGGCCGCAGGAAGAGTGCAGAGATAGTGACGGCTCATCCATCAGCAGCCCAAACGGGGGCTGTTTATAAATACTGAAGCGCCGGGAATGTTCTAATGAGAGCCTCGATTCAGACTCTAAAGCCTTCGCACAACTCGATTCATAAGTTATGTTCGTTTTTGTGTAAATGTGGCATTACAGGGTCTCGTGTCCTGTACGTGTGCACAGAGTGACCGGAATGAAACGAGTGCTAAACAGCTGATCCTTATAACTTAATGGAAAATGAAGCAAAGTTTATTAATAAAAAAGATATTATTTAATCAAACTATGTGTCAAGTATATCAATATCTCATTGTTCTTTCTTATATCTTTTAACAAATTATATTAAACATCATAGTAAAATGTTTTGGATGTGTGTGTGTGTGTGTGTGTGTGTGTGTGTGATGTGTGCTTCATGTACTGGTATGTTTGAGTGAAGAGTTCGAATTGGAGAGAAAGCACTGTTTGTTCTGTGTGTATGTGTGTGTGTGTGTATTTGGTGAGTGTTGGATGTCAGAGGCTGGCCCTGTGTGTGTGTGTGTCTCGGCATTACAAATGTACGAGGACTCACATCAAGAGGATATTGGACGAGTCAACGCTGAGAACATCAGAGCTGGTGAGTCGTCCCAAATCCTGCTTTTATTTCTACTGAGACGTTCGTCACGCCGCTCTATACTGATAAATTAAATATATAGATTTTATATTAATATAAATTTATATATATATTTATTTTTTTTCCCATTTTAATATTTAATATTTAAAGTTTGTTTAACTCTTTGTATGGATGTTAATAAAGTTCTGGGTATGTAATATGTGCTGTAAGACATGAGGACAGGATGTTGTGTGTGGTCTCAGTGCTGGAACTGAAAGAGCTCACAGATGTTTAGTGTGTTCGAGGAGCTGCACCATGTTATGCCTCTATATGCTGTTCATTTATATTCGATTGTATTAATGCATAAAGATTTTTGCATAGATCTAAAAATGGACTGGAGGGCGTGTGTTTCAGAAACGTACATGTTGAGATACACGTCTCAAATATGCACTTTAGAAACTTTTGGAAATTAATTTATTTGGTTGCTTTTGGCTTCATCGTGTCTAATGAAATTTATATGTTTTAATCAATTAATGGTGAGATTATATACACAGATTTACCTATGTGTTAAGATTGGCCTGACACCTCCATGCCCCATAGGTGTGTGTGTGTGTGTGTGTGTGTGTGTGTGTGTGTATGCATATATTCACCTGCTTACTTAAATCTACCTATCTACTTTTATAGGTATATTTATTTATTTGTTTGTTTGTTTGTTTGTTTGTTTGTTTCAACCTATGCACTTTATATGTGTATGTATTTATTTATAAATTTGTTTATTAGTTTTTTTGTTTATTTCCACCTATGCACTTTATAGCTTTATTTGTTTATTTATACGTTTGTTTGTTTGTTTTTTGTTTATTTCCACCTATGTGCTTTATAGGGTTTTTTGTTTGTTTGTTTATCTATCTGTCTGTCTGTCTGTCTATCTGTCTGTCTGTCTATCTGTCTGTCTGTCTGTCTGTCTGTCCATCTGTCTGGCTATTTGCTTCTTTATTTGATAATCTATTTAAATTCAGCTTTGTCATCTATTTGCCCCACAGGTGCAACTATCCATCTGTCTGTCTATCTGTCTGTCTGTCTATTTACTTACTTACTTGTGTCATTATATGCTTTAAAACACTCACACACATACTGTACACATACATGCATGCCAGAATATTTGCTCATTCTAAAACTCCATAGATGATTTCCTTTTTTATTTTATTTTATTTTATTTTATTTTCAGTCACACATCCTGGTTACTGATTTTAATTTATACTGTATAAAGCTAACTGTGATTCCATTAGCATAAGTATAATATATAAAATCTAGAAAAGAACTGGGTCACTGGGTCAGCTAAGGGTTCAAGTCTGAGTTGGAGGAGAGAGATGTTGTGAGAAGTGTTTATGTTCAAACGATCCAATTAGTGTCGGTTATCTGTTATGACGCCTCATTTTTCTCCTGCGCTGTCAAAGCCGTGCATCGGGATAAAAAGTGCTAATGGAGCGTTCTGTCTTTCAAAAGCAACACGGCGAGCGATTATCTCCTCGGCTGAAATCTCTTTAGTTGACCATGGACTTTAGTCTCTTCCCTTCCAACCAACACAGCCTGCAAGGCCACTCTAATCTAAGAGTCTGTTTCCTGTTACGATCCATAATCACTGCATCATATGGGCCGAACAATGTTGCTGAGCGTATATATATATTTATTTTTTTTAAATGGATGGATGGATGGATGAATGTTGTGTGGTTCTGTAGGGCAAAGAAAACAACCGAGGCCCGATACGTTACAGCCGAAATGTTCCGGGAAGTTCAGAATCATTAATCTCTTTTCACTCTGTCTTCTAACACAACTCCTACTCCCGAAGGGTTTTGCAAGACAAGACCACCCCTGCCCCCTCCAGCCAAGGAATAAGCAAGCTATACAGTACGTGTTGCTATTTATGGTATTCATGCAAAATTAATGAAGGCTCAAACTCTTTAACCCGCTCGCCTCTCCGAGGGAGTTCAACAGTCCCGCTCTTTCTCACCCTGCGCGAAGTGAAGCTGTGTGCGGCAACCAGGCAAAGGTCCTGTTTTCCTTCTTTTCGGATTGTAAGGAAATGACCCGCAAGTCAGTTTGATGGACGGCGACAGAAATAACAGAAATCCTCCCTCCACCGCGATGGAGAAATGCTAATAATGGCGCTGTCGTAAACGCTCCCCCACATAGACACGGATAATGAATCACGCGAGTAGCATCAAAATGGCACTCTGTCACAATAGTGTAGTGTGTATAAAGATGACTTTATTAAAGGATGGTGTATGTCTTGTCTTTTTATGTGTGTGGGATTAGGGGGTTAGTTTGGAGCTCTTCAAATCCTAAATCCTAAGGGATCAAATATTAACTGCAAGACAAATAGAGCTGTAGCAAACAGTGAAACAGAGCAAACAGTCAGCGGAGCATCAGAGATGAGCCGTCTATCACTTTCTCCTCCCACGGGACGGACAAATCGACCGGCTCAGACTCAGGATCAACAAGTGCGCACACACACACACACACACACACACACACACACATACACAGTAGATAAGGCACTGGGAAACGAGAAACACAAAGGTCTTGTAGTTCAGCAATTATACATGGACCATCCTGATCACTGGAAGCAAAGAATGAACGCAATCTCACGGAATTTGTGAAATCCAGACTTGGCTTCCAGAACAGCTTTATTTCTTGTAGCTGTATATCTGGAAACATCCTCCAAGCCCTAAGCAGTCAGGTGGCTTTTAAAAGGTCTCCAGCTGGACATCCTTGTCCACGCCAAACCTGCAGAGACCATCAGGGACTCGCCTCCTTTTCATGAGCCGTTCTCTGAAACCGCCGCCAGAGCAGCTGTTCAGACACGCGGGACTCGTTCCGTCCTATTCTCACACTCCTTATCCCATGTCTCCGTGCACTCTGACCTCTTTAGACCTCTCTGATCCGAAATTGAATCAAAGCATCCACTAAATATAGATCCTCCGACTCCTGGCATGTTATGGTGTACGTCAGAAAGAGCAGTAAGAAACTGATTTAAAAACTGAGATGTGTGTGTGTAAGGAATAATGTAAGGAGTTCTTAACTGTGTGTTGATCTGCGCTAGACGTGGACATCTCTGTGAGTGAAGTCTGTGAACTCAGCAGTGGAGATGAGAGAGTGGATGGATCCCGAGATGGGAATGATGACCGGAGGCTACCTCTCTGGAGCGGATGTTTACGGCATTGCAGAGCCGCAGTACTACGGTAAGGTTCTTACTGTTCACGCTCATCTTTAAGTGGTAACTCTTAAACACTGATATTTTTTCTTACTTTCATTCTGGTTTAATTGGTCGTTTATATTTTGTTTAGTTTCATTGCCTGGAAAACCTATTTAGTAAAAAAAAAAAAAAAGAAAGTAATCTTTGTTATACAGTACATGTGTACTTTAGTACTAAAATATTATTTTAGTACAAGTCGGTACAAAAAAATAAACAAATCTGATTTCCAGACATACATTTCATTTCCCGCAAAAAAAAAAAGAAAAAAAAATTACAATAAAATACCTGTAGGACAGAAAGTTTTATATATACACACAGTTAAACCTTGGATTGTGAGCATACCTCTTTCCAGAAGTGTGCTTGTATATCAAAACACAAACACGTTTGCCAAAAGAGATTCTCATTCACGCAAGACACACACACACACACACACACACACACACACACACACACAAACATAAAATAAAATAGGATTAAAGCGCGCACACACATGGTCACAGTGTTATAGTAAACAGTATGGCTGAAACGATTCCTCGAGTAATGATCGAAAAAATTATCACAAAAAATTGATCGAGGCAAAATCTCCTGCCTCAAAGCTTCTTTTAATACATTTTTAAAGCTTGCGTTATGTTTTTGTGCAATTATTTGTTTGGCGTGACACAGCGCGCTTCCGGATGCAATAATATAAAAAATAAAAATATATTTTTATTTATTTTATTTATTTATTTATTTATAACTAAAGCACTCAAAATAAAAAACAAGAGAGCAATGATATGCAAGTGCTATAACAAGTCTCAGTTAGCTTAACACAGTGCATGTAGCAAGGTTTTTATTATTATTATTATTATTATTATTATTATTATTATGTAATAAAATAAAATAAAATAAAATGAAATGAGATGAGATCATTTTGAGTCATACATGTTCACATTTCATACAAACTTCCATAATTCTTTTGATTGTGTAACGCTGCTTTGCGACAAAGACAAATTTTAAAAGTGCTATACAAATAAAATTGAATTGAATTGAAAGTTTCAAAATTTTTTGAAAATTGAGAGTTAAAATTTCTTTCAAATTTTTATTTAAAAAAGGTACTCTCAATCCAAGGGTTTACAGTATATAATCTACAGAGTCAACCAAAAAAAAAATCTATAAACACTTCAGGAAAAAAAAAAACCTGTATAAGTATTTTAATACCACATGTATTGCTATATGTTATATATTGATATGATAATATTATGATAACAGTATGTTAATATAATATACATCATGCTATTGTCCTTTACTTGAAGTGTCTATATATTTTATTGGCTAACTCTGAATATTATATACAGAAATAAAGCAAGTGTCTGGGTTTGCATGAAATAAGAAGTTTGTTCCGTGGGATGTTCAGTAAAACTAAGCAGCTAATTTCCTTATAAAACTGCACAAATTCTACCTGAGACTTTATACTTTTGCCATCACACAAATTACTGACTTTGTTTTATTAACTGCTTTGTACTGCTTTTTATATATATATATATATATATATATGTATATTATTATTATTATTTTTTTTTTAATGTAGGAACCTTTTTGAAGACATCATATATAGTCTGTGTTTATATGAATGAATGATGTCAGATTAGAATTTATTCAAGATCCTGATGACCTTCTAGTAGAACCTGTTTTGTGGTTCTGGATCGAATGCTGCAGAACTATTGGCACTCTGTGTGTGACTGAGACATTGTGTAGGGATGATTTCCTTTAAGACTGGGAGTTTGACACCAGTGATAATTTTGGGTCGTCACACCAATTTTACCAAGTTTACTGCTTTTTATAGTATTTGAAAGCAGGTATTTGCATGCACGTAAGACTTTTGCACGGTACTGTATATTTCAAAATAAGTGATCAACATACAGTATATAGTAACTTATAATTAGATTATAATTAGTAGTTGTAGATTCATTCAGTCATTCATTGATTTATCCGTTCATCTTCAGTAAGTGCTTTATCATGGTCGATATGTACAGGCTGTGAGATGGACATCCTGAATTGATTGCCAGTCCATCACACCATGCACACACACAGTTACCGGTTCACATCCCAACATGTTTTTGGCCAATTAGATAGAAACCAGATAATCCAGATGAAACACACACTTGGCTACATAAACATAGACGATATGTGTAACTCCACACACTCCACAACCTGATCTCAGGATCGAACCACAGACCTGGGACAAATCACTGCTTCTTACTGCGCCACATGGCGACCCCATTATATGTATTTATACTTTAATAATACCGTATAAATACAACGGCATATGATAATGGTGGAGACAGCAGTTCCTCTACATTACAGTACATGAGCAACAGTGTTCACCAACATGGCTGTTTATAGAGACCTCTAATAGTTTACAAACAGATGCAAGCTCAGCTATGTCCCACAACAAATCCCAGGCTGAACAAGACAGAAACCATCTGGGAGAAAAGACAAGTGGGAGGCTGAGTGATACGAATGAGGTGCTCTGTCACAAATGGAGAGCGGAAAACCGAGAACAGAAAGCCGAGCAAGCGTGGGGATGTGGGGAATTATTAAAGGGCTACCGTAACGATTTTTTTGGTTTCAAACTTATCACTATTAATAAACACAAACAAGAAGTTCGACAGAGAAATGTAGTTCTGAAATAGAATGGTTTGAGGAAATCAGATGTGAAATGTGCATTTTTGTCGAAAGCTATAATGGATTCTGTATCCCTATCTACAAACCGTATTCCAAAAAAGTTGGGACACTAAACAAATTGTGAATAAAAACTGAATGCAATGATGTGGAGATGGCAAATGTCAAT
>JAQMYJ010000040.1:6381431-6407788 GCA_030014305.1 Clarias laeviceps | reverse complement strand
TCTCCACATCATTGCATTCAGTTTTTATTCACAATTTGTTTAGTGTCCCAACTTTTTTGGAATCCGGTTTGTATTATACAAGGGGCGTTCAAGTCAAACCGGGACTTGTGATCAAATTTCTTGTGAATTAGGGTATAATACTGATCGTCATTTATGGTGACGAGACTCTTATCCACAATAAAACATTTCAATGGTGAAAAGATTTTCAATTGTTAAAATGTTCCTCAGAGCCCACTGCAGTCATTCCCGTTAACATTAACGAGTTGACTGCCTGATCTTTGAAAATCGACGGATAATTTGTCGCCAGCTTGTGGAAGAGATTCATCTGTCTGTAGGAACTGTGCACACAATCATTCACCACTTCCACTACAGTCCTGACCTCGGATTTTTTTTTGGAGTAAACATTAAAGGAGTTCCTGGGAGGCCAGCGTTTCAGACGTGAATCAGACAGGCAGTCCGTTCACAGCTCCGGCGTACTGAGAAAACTTTCTATCTAAATGGTATCTGAGCTCTAGTGAAACACTGGGATAAGTGCATTAGTGTAATATAGAGAAATAAAGGTAGCAGTCCAAAGACATGTGGTCTAGGCTGATTGCGTTTCCAAATTGCTCATAGTGTATGATTTTGTCGTGAGTTCACTAGGGACTCCACCTCCCCGACTCCACCTCCCCGGTGACCCTACAAAGGGTAAGCGGTGTAGACATTAGTTCAATAGATGTCCTACTAGCATAATTGTCTGGGTTTGATCACAAATAGAGAGAGAGTAACAAACCTGGGAGAAAATGTAATAAACTGAAAATCTTTGTATTATAGAGGTGCATATATACTTATATAGGAAATATTTATTAACAGAATCTGGCAACTCTCTTTAGAATACTTTATATACAGGAATTGTCAAAATTCGTCTCTGTTATAATCACACTTACACTACAGATGTTGTCGATGAAGCTCAGTTTGACAGGGTTCTGAAATATTTCATTAGATTTGCAGCCAAACAGGGACCGGCATACGGGTTTACGTCATGCTGATAAACAGATTCATTTCGACCACATTTACTCACATTTCCTGTCAGTCTGCAGGTTTCTTTCTGCAAAATGTAGGTGTGAAATGGAGCAATTCTGTCTCGCTGAACAGATGTGTTTCTGAAGCAGCGCCAGCTGTAACACGTGTTCTCTCCATGGAACCGCTTGCGAAATGGTTCACAAATCCCGAGCCCGTTCTCATAAAGCCTGAGATTTCGGTCTGTATCGATTCAGCGTGATTATTAAAGGTCACAAGCAAAGCGAACCAATGTATTAAACATCACAAGACTCTTCAGCTGCATCCTGTTTCCAGACTCGTTCAGTGGCTCACAAGGTCTTTGCTCAGAGTCTTTTATTGTCCCGGTGGTCTCATTAAAGATGTCAAATACTTCTGAAATCAGCGTCTGTTCCATGCGGACATCACGTTCTTGTCAACGAGTTAACTCATTCCTGGATCACACTGACCTCTCCTTTTTCTCATCCTGTTATGCTTTCACTTTTCACAGATGTACTGATGGACCCGTTGGGGTATTCGTACCAGGATCTCGATCTACAGTCTTTTCCCTACAGCCAGCAGCACTACAATCAAGCAAACGTGCAGGTCTCCGCATACGGACCCCCCAGCTCTCAACCGTGTAACCCGGCGTACCCGTATTGCACGCAGTGTCCGGAGCCTCCATGCCCTGCAGATGTGGAGCTGCACGGCCAGACGAGAACCAGCATGGGCATGACACAGGGCATGAAGAGACCCCGACTGGGGCCTGGAGCTAGGGTCAAGGGTCAGGATGAACTGTGCGTGGTGTGTGGGGACAAAGCTTCAGGATACCACTACAACGCTCTGACCTGTGAAGGCTGCAAAGGTAATAATGTACTTATTAATTTCATTTAATTGCTTTAATTACTTGGCTGGGAAATAATATATGGGCAATTCCATGCAAAAGACAACCTTACTATGGAACAAAAGTAGGCATAATTCATATGGGTCTTACCAAACCATACTAAAAATACTGCATCTGCTTATATTGACTACTTTAAATTTACAAGTCAATGTTTAAAGTCCAATGCTGAGCATCAACGAGGCACATAAATGGAACCAAGAGCAAAGAACCAGGAAAAAGATCAGCAATATTTGCTGGTTTTATAATTTCATAGCTTTACTAATCAAATGTGTTATGTTAAAATTTGCTAATCAAGCATATTCCTAATGGGACTGATTCAGGGCCACCTGATTCATGTCTGAAACCCTGGCCTCCCAGGAACTCCTTTAGTGGCCCAAATATGGAAATTGCTTGGAGCGAGGACAGGATTGGAAATCACACCCGGCATTCCTTTAATAAAATCCCAACTCCCCTGTTTCTTTAATATGCATGTGGTGCTTATGAATGATTGTGCGTACAGTTCGCACATAAAGTTGTTTCACTTTCGCAAGTTGTCCACATGTTATCCATCGATTGTTCCATTCACTGAAAGTTTATAAGAACGATTCAGAGCTCAGAGTCACCAAATTATCAATGTGCGGCATTTGGCAGACGGCCTTATCCAGAGCAACATCTGAGCAGTTCAGGGTTAAGGGCCTTCCTCAAGGGCCCAACACTGGCAACTTGGTGGTGCTGGGGTTTGAACCTGGGACCTTTCCAGTCAGTAGTCCAACACCTTAACCACTGAGCTACCCCTGTCCATTCACAGACACATGCTGTCTTTTTTTCGTGAGAAATTTTATCACAAGTCCTTGGTTTGACTTGAACGCACCCCTAGTATTTATAAATAAAAAGAAGTAATTTATCCTACTATGATGGTTACACTCCAAAACAACTGAGAAATACATATTTATGAGAAAATAAATTGGGATTTTGTTGGATTTTAGTGATCACAGTCCATCATCACACAGTGAAACTGTTTGTCCGCAATGATCTGTATTATAATTTTTTTTATCATCTGAATTCTTTTTGTTCTACTATGCTGTAATTACAATAGTGACTAAACACCGGTAACACTCTCACTCCTGGGATTTTTGCAGGCTTCTTTAGGCGCAGCGTCACCAAGAAGGCTGTGTATCGTTGCAAGAGTGGCGGCAGCTGCGAGATGGACATGTACATGCGGCGCAAGTGCCAAGACTGCCGACTGCGCAAGTGTCGAGCCGTCGGGATGTTAGCCGAGTGTGAGCAAACTGAATTGTTACATCATATTAAGGAATAAAACACAACAGGGTGTGCTGTTAAAGGAAAATAATCAGTTTTGGTTATAATGTACCTTGATTATTTTCCAATGATACATTTGAAATGTGGAACCTCCTGTTCCAGGCAGCATATTGGCATCGTGGTTAGCACTGTGGCCTTGCACCTCCAGGATCGGGGTTCGATTCCCACCTCGGTGTTGTGTGTGTGTGTGGAGTTGGCATGTTCTCCCCGTGGTTGGTGGTTTTCTGCCGAGTACTCCGGTTTCATCCAGTGGTCCAAAGACATGAAGATTAGGTTAACTGGCAATCCCAAAACTATGTGTGTGTGTGTGTGTGTGTGTGTGTACCCTTCTATGGATTGTCATCCTGTCCAATGACGGCATCATTGGATTGGCATCCAATGAATAAACTAATGACCTTTCTGTGCCAGTTTAGAGATAGAGATATACAGTAGATAGAGGTTTTGGTCCTTCAAGACTAGATTTTGATGGACAGAATCTGCATCATCATGTGAAAAGATTAGCATTAAGCATAATGTAACATTAAGCTTAGTCATGTAGTGTTGAGAATGGTATTTTACAGACAGTGCTGCAGTAACCCTGGCTTCCTCTGAGATTAATGAACAAAATAAAATCAAAGTGACATCATGCAGGAAGTGACGAAGACATCGAGCCAAATAGATTTTTTTCCCCCCCTCTGTGAATCACATTCCAGCCTTGGCTCCCAGGAGAATGGAAGTTTCCTGTAGACGTGTCTCGGCATACCAAATTCTCAATCTGTTACATATCAGCTTCAGCAACTGGCCATGCAAATGTTAAAACTGCTTAACACTGATCTAGAATCCGCTTTCTCTTCGCATCCATATTACACCCATTTTAATATCAACACCTACGTTTTATCTATACTAACTGGACATTTAATCAATCGCACAGGTGCTCCTTCTGGATGTGAAACTAGTGACTATAGTCTGACTGTTGCGATGTTTTATTTGCCAGCTCTCCTCTCCATCATCCATCAGTTGAAATGATCCATGTTGAGTGTGTGGTCCTGGAACGATTGTATCACATGCTGTGTTTATTGTTAAACTGAACACTGAGGAAAGCTAGATGATGTCATTCACCTTAAACTTGCACCTGTATGTTTGGTTTGCCTGATAAAATAGCTAGTTCATGCGTTCATGCACAAGATATATTCACTATTTATGGCGATCACCAGGGACAACCCGATATGATATTATAACGATACCTATTGTGATACTGTTAGTATTACTGTTCTATAAATATCCTGATTGTATATTACATAAATATTTGCAAATAATTGACTCCAACCACATAGAATGTTGCGTCAATATATGAATAGTTTAGAGTGAGCCATATGTAGGGTTATAGATTAACCTTAACATTTTACCACCCAAATGCATCTAAAATTTAAATTAATTGCAAAAAAAAAAAAAGAATTTGGTGATGCATGAAATTGCCACACAAAAAAATCATGATACAAAATTTAACTATTTTTTCTCTCCCATCCCTAGTATTCAGTAGGTATGAAGAATGATGAATGAAAACAAAGAAGTATGGCGCAACTGGTTGATATCTTGAACTGGTTTCTCCATGAAGTCTGTTGTATGTTTGCCCCATGTAGTCATTTTCACAAAGGATCAGAGTAGTGAAGCGTAATATATTCACCAGCCCCATACCATACATTAGGTTAATACAGTATAATCCTGGATGTCAGTACCTTATAAATTAGCCAATGGGTGTATGTATATTTTTTTCTAGAACATGAGACAGAATCAGAAAGTTGACTTCAGTTCTTCATCTTATCCAACAGGTCTGCTCACCGAGGTGCAATGCCAGTCAAAGAGGTTACGAAAGGGGGCCAAGCACCGATCAGACTCCCTTTCAGTTCTCACTGCTGAGGAGGAGGAAAGCAATGAAAGCAGAAATGTATCCTCTACCAGCAGAATACCTGCACCAGCACGGGTACGAGACATTATAACAATACCTAGTGCCAATTCAATTTGTATTGTGATTCTGTTAGTATTACTGTTTTATAAATATCCTGATTGTATATTACATAAAGAAAAAAGTGATAAATCCAAGTATTTGCAAGATTTCTAAGATCTCCAGGAGCTACTTTGCTGAATGACAATCAGTTAAATTATTTATTGTTTCTCTACTAAAATCCTATAATATTATTTTAGTCCATCAATTTCTGTCTCAAAAACCTCACCAATCCTATAAAAAACACACTGATATTTAAACACATTGATTCAAACCTGGAGCATTATTAGATTGACATAATACAAAGATCCAAGAATGTGTTCTGGTATCACCACAATATGCCTTCCTTTGTTTTCTTTTTGCTTCCATTACATCAGTTTTCTTCCTTGATGAACACACAAAAACAGAAGTAAAAAAAAAAAAATCATTCCCTGCTTTTCTTCGTTTTTCCATTTGTGCATTGGCCGACGGTTAAAGAAATAGATCCGACTTTCTCCCTATTGTGACCTCGTAAGCCAAGAGACCCTCCCCTGACTCAATCTGCTCAGCTCTGTCGTTCTCTGAGTGCCAGTTTTAGGAGGTACTTTAAATAAGATTAGTCCTAAAAGGTTAGGAATTTATTGGTTCTTGCATTTTGATTGGCTAGGGAAATGGTTTTAATCCAAGGTGTGTTCAGCACCAGTTCATTTAAAGCTACAGACACTGAACCAGCAAGTTTGGAAAAGGAGTGCAACAAAGTATTTTAATATTAAGCATGCCAGAATGCACAGTATGTGTTGTATCTCATTTATAAAATTAACAGACATATTTTGGAGACCTCTAAGACATATATGCTTATGCAACACTAAAAAGGAACATGATATGGATATCTTTAATGTATGTTTTGATAATTCACACCTCCGTATCCCATAATGTCATAGTTTTATATCAAACACAGTGTTTATACTGTATATCAGTGATTCATTGATGAAGTCTTTCACATAAGTGGCAAACTATATATATTCGAAAAAGTGAATAATAGTCTGGTTGCAAGTAATAATCAGGTAGCAAGTCAGACGGCATGAATGTTCTGTGTTTTTTTTTAGGGATTTTATTGGTAATTATTTTAACTTGCCAGTATTTCAATTCTGAAGTGTCATGCTCTTGTTTGGATTTGCGTGTACTTAAGGTTCCATCAGGATTGTCCAGAGAGCAAAAATGTGTCCTGAACAGAATGGTGGAAGCTTATCGTCGATACAAAGCTCAAGATGGCGCTAGCTTCCGGGTGAGTATGTCACAGCTTTAGTGATTTTATCCTTTAAAAAAAATGATTATGCCCAGTCCTAGCATGATAAGTGCCAGATTTGTAAATTGATATCAGAGCCCTGTACTGTATTATTTTGTTATGGGGAATGTTGCAAAATAGTCTAAAAGTCTCTTTTTATATAAAAGCAAAACTTAAGAGTTATCAAAGAACCAAAGGAAACTAGCACACGTAAAGACACCGACAAAATTACACATGCTAATAAGAGGCAACTGTTGTAAAGACCTATATTTAGGGCACTGGTGGCTCAGTGGTAGGTGTTTCGCCTGCCATGCGGAAGGCCGGGTTCGATCCCCAGCCAGTGCCCAGCCACTGGATGCAGTGCCGGTCCCAAGCCCGGATAAAATGTGAGGGTTACGTCAGGAAGGGCATCCGGCGTAAAACCTGTGCCAAGTTGTTGTGTGGACTGGATATTCCGCTGTGGCGACCAAAAGGCTAACAACAAGTTGTAAGGACCTATATTGCAGATACCTAACTATATATCAGGTTAAGTAGTTGCTAGTTTTATATTTGTTGGTCTAGTTAACTTTGGATCTTGGACTTAGCCACGTTTACCAATTGTGGTTCCAGTTAGTATTTTACTGTGGGCTTTGATTCATGAGTTGATGACTCTTAGTAAAAAAGCCCCAACAGGATTACGTTTGGAATAAACCTGTCCAGCAACTCATTACGTTCCTTTCTCATTTCAGGTGTCCCAGTGGTCTGGTTTACAAGATGGTGCTGACCATTTGACTGACTTGACACCTCTAGAAATAGAAAGACTTCTTCAGTTCTCAAAGACCATACCTGGTTCGACACATCTC
Organism: Clarias laeviceps; assembly: GCA_030014305.1. Lineage (NCBI taxonomy): Eukaryota > Metazoa > Chordata > Actinopteri > Siluriformes > Clariidae > Clarias > Clarias laeviceps. Next base: position 6,400,481 of record JAQMYJ010000040.1, on the reverse strand, counting down.
TTTCCACAGAATCCGTAGAAATCTGATGATGTCAGATCAGGACTGATTACCTAACCTATGTATGTTTGCTGTTTCTTGCTTGTTCAGGATTTGAGCTCTTGGACAATGCTGACCAGAGCCTTCTCCTCTCTAGCTCGTCCGTGGAGGTCATGTTTCTGCTCTTGGCTCAACAGTTTGCTGAGAATCCAGCCTTGTTCGGCTCGTGTAAGGCTGCTTCGATCAGTGTACTCTCTACTCATGAGTCCTGACAAGCAAAACATGTATGTCTAGTAACTAAGGCTGAGTCTCTTTCTCATCAGCTCTGTATCCTGGCAGTGCGAGTGACTCCAATCACAGCTGGGTGAAAACCTCACAGTCCAAGGCCAGCGGTCATGAGATGCTAATAAACTCAGGTAACGGTTTGCTGCTACAAAATGTTTACGAGATGGTATCAAAAGGTTTCGAGATTAGCTCTGTTTACTAAAAAAATACTTACAGTAATTATTAATACTTTATTATTATCTGGCAAGTAGGTTGGCTGCGATGATCATGATGCACAAGTTGCCAAATGGGTTGAGCTTGTTGAAGGTCTTCCTGATCTCTCGTCTTCCAGTGATGTTCTTCTGCTCTTGAAGATGCGCGTGCCACTCAAAACACCTCAATCGACTGATTTGGAGATTTGCTCAGTGGCAGATTTGCTCAGTTTTATGCATAATTTCATGTTCAATTCAATTAAATTTTATTTGTATAGCGCTTTTAACAATTGACATTGTTGCAAAGCAGCTTTACACAATCACAATTACTATTTGTTCAAACTTGCTGTCCATGATGAAATAGCAGACGTGAAAGGGCTCATGAATCACACCAGTTGCGCAGCTCCCAATGTACATAGGATGATAACTTCTGGCACTCGGACTCATGAGGTTTGGAGCTCCCTGTAACTGTGTGTGCAGACCTGTGCTGCCATCTGTTGGCGTGTTACAAAACTAATCTTGAAACTTTTTGATACCACTTTGTATTATATTGTGCTATGCAGCATAATTTAATAGCAAGTTTTAGTGAGTTTCAAGCTAGCTGCACTTTTAAGGAAAAAGCATAGCTCAACACCCGTCAAATAGATTATTTTTGAACATATTTCAATGTTGATGTTGTTTGTAGTTGGATAATATTTTAGTTAGATAGTAGGAGGTCTTATCATACTGTAGGTAGAAAGATGGATGGATGGATGGTTGGATCGGATACCTTTAAATAATATAATACCTGCCCTAATGTTGGCTAGTTTGCTAGCAACCTTGCAGGCTTGTTTTCACAGTAAAGTACTTGACACTTAACCTAACATTGACCAGCTAGAAAGCAAACCTTGAAATATATTGAAATCAAACAGCTCCCGCTGGGGTTGTAACTGCTTATCTGGCAACAGAGCTGTTTTGTTAATGTTACTAAATAAAAGGAAAATCATTTCTTTTACACATGAACCTCTAATATGTCTAATTGTCATATACACTATATGGACAAAAATATTTGGACAAACCTGTTAATGATTCATTAACAGAATTCAGGAGTTTCAATCAACCCTTAATGCTATCTTAATGCTCTAGCGTTAAGACATCTCGGACAATGCTATGCTTCTAACAGGTTTGGCCAAATATTTTTGTCCATATAATGTACTTGACTGAGAGTTTAAATATATAATTAATACACCTTAAGATATCTATGTAGCTAGCTGTACTTTCTTGATACCCTACGTAAGTAAATGTGGGGAAAAATGTAGCTTGCTAGTGGCTAATACCTCAGTGTAATCAACTGTGGCTATCAAGTCTGGCTAATTGTAACATAACTCAGACTAATGTATGCTATCTTGCTACTTCTGGAATTTACTCACACAACACTTAGCCAAACATTAAGTACTGTATCTTGTTAATTAAAATTTTTTAAAATCTGTCCAGTTAATAAAGTTATAGTTTCAGAGGTAACATTAGTTAAGATATCTACTTATATGGCACCACAGGTGCATTTAGCTTACACTGGTGAGTTAGCTTAAAAATGTAATGAAATCTTTTTTTATTTTTATTTTTTTATTTATTAAACTCAACTCTTAAACAAAACAATAGCCAATGGATAAGAAAATAAAATTCTGGAGTTTACCATGGTAAACTGTAGTACATACCATAATATACCATAATATTACCATGGTAACCACTATAGGACTTTATGGAGTACCTTTATAGGTACTTATAGCACTCCAGTCTGTACTAGTACTATGGTACATACTACTGTACTTTGGTGAATACCATGGTACTTATTGGCAACCACAATGGCTACTAAAGTATCTAATATGGTATTTACAGTACATGCTACACATATTAAGAGTTTGAATATACTGTATACTATGGTATTTAATTAATGTTACATACATACATACATACATACATGGTAAAGTGTATGTGTATATGTATATATATATATATCATATTTTTGACACTATCCTGATGTGTACCATGTACCATAGTGTAGATGTACATACTGTAGTACTATATAGGCAAATAAGTACCATGGTACAGATGCCATCAGACTACCTTGGTCAGATTTCTTATAGAATGCAGAAATTGTGACGTCCTCTTTCTGGTCTCTTCTGTGAACAGGGATGAGTGAGGAACTCATGGGGCCTGTGCTGAATTTCTTCCACAGTATGGCAGCTATCTCAGTGACGGACGCTGAATACACTCTTCTCGTTGCTACTTCAGTGCTGTGCTCAGGTCTGCAGGTTTTACATAATGTTAACAGACTAATATCTTTTAAATTCCTTTTACACCTTTGTGTTGCTTCTGTCTCCAGTCTTGGCACACACGAGACCTGCATTGATTATTTTCCCTGTAGAAACAAACAAACAAAAAAATCTTACCAGCGGTTTTCATTTCCTTCATTTTGCTATTATACAAAAAAGTGGCTACTTTATATACACACTACTGCAGACCACAACGCCCGTTTTTTTTTTCTCCCACTATTGTAACTTGAAACAGAAAGGGACCAGTTCAACCAGTTTCACTATGACTGTACTCTATTTCAGACAGTTGTTTTCAGATTGCACTATGACGCAAACCAAAATTAAGCAGTTAGTAATGGTTTATAAAGTAGTACAGTTAAACCTTGGATTGTGAGCATAATTCGTTCCAGAACCATGCTTGTATATTAAAGCACTTGTATATCAAAGTGAATTTCCCCCATAAGAAATAATGGAAGCTCAGATGATTCGTTCCACAACCCAAAAATATTAATATAAAAATAATTAATAAAAAACATAAAGTAAAAATAAAATAAATTAACCTGCACTTTACCTTTGAAAAGAATCCCGACAAAGCAATGTTTCCGTTCCACATAATGGGTAACTGTAAGAGAGAAAAACCAGTGGCTCAGTTGTGATCACGTGACGCTTGGCAGACAAAGTGCATGTGTACTACTCGTATCTCAAGACCTCGCTTGTTTATTAAGTTAAAATTTATTTAAAACATTTGCTCGCAAGCCAAGTTACTTACAATCCAAGGTTCCACTGTACTTGGAATTAAAATTATAAATTTCTTTCGGCTGCTCCCGTCGAGGGGTCGCCACAGCGGACAATCTGATCTGCGCACAACTTGGCACAGATTTTACACTGGATGCCCTTCCTGACACAACCCTCTCATTTTTATAACCAGTCTAGGGACCGGGTCTGGGTAGTATGAGGTTTGGCAACCACCGACAGTCTGGCACAAACCTGGATCCTCAGATCCCAAAATCAACAACCTAGAGCCTTAACCGCCTGAGCCACCACTCCCCTACTATAAATTGTTCTTATTTAAAGTACAGCCCTGTACTGTATCTTATAATAATATTTATATCTTCCCCCTGTGTGTAAGATAGACAGACCATATCTGCATGCAGTGAGCTGTGTGGAGAACCTGCAGGAATTTGTTCTCGAGCTGCTCTCCAAGGTGTGCAGGAACGGCCAGGGGACGACTCACGGACCGTGCCGTTTCGCCAGACTGCTCGGACGGCTAACAGAACTGAGGACGCTGCACCACAACCACCTCACACTCCGACCGCAGCAGATCTGGGACATGCAGCACTGAGACACACTGTTCAGGAAGACAGAGGACTACACGGTCTGTTCCTGTGTTTAGGAACATTCTGAGTGAGCACAGAAAACATGGGATTTGGCACGAACGTGGGGCTGGATCAGCATTCTTCCTCTGAGGAAAAAAAAGAAAAGTGGATGTTTCAAAGAAACCGCAGCTTCTTTTTGATAATACAGGAGTCCACTTTAGTGTGTTATACTCTTGTGCAAACTTTGACTTTATTTTTTACTATATTTTAAAAGCCTGGCTCAAAATTTACAATGGTTTCTAAAGCTGTTGTCTGGTCTGTTACCATTACACTCTGTTGTAATTTTCTTTATTTGAGTTTTCTAATTGCATGCCTTCACCAAAGGAAAATTTGTCCATGTTTATCCCAATTTGTCCTTTTTTGTTCCATTTTTATGCTGACATATTACATGGTCAGTGTTTTTTTAATTTTTATTTTAGTGCCCTCTGTTGCCTGTGAAGTGAAACACAATGAAATCACAATGAAAATACAAACATACATCAGTATGCTTGGTTTTGTCTGATCGGGCCAAAATATTTTCTGTATCGCAATAGCAAGGGATCAAAGATCTCTGAGACACTCGTCTGTACGGAGACGTCAAGGAGAGACAGAAATGCGACCCATCATACTGGTGCAAAAGCATGACATACTGGAAAGTAAAAACTTCCAAAATGTCAACAAATAAATAAATTAATAAAATTAATACCTCCTATTTTACTGCTGATAGCTGTAAGCAATTTTAGTAATTAATTGTTTTTTATAGAAATTCTGAAAAACTTTGTTTAACCTGTGTGTCCTTTCATATTGACTTTACTGCCTTGATGTTTGGGGTTCCAGAGACATCAAAGGTGCATTTTGGAAAAAAAAAAAAAAAAAAAGCGTTCGGCCAAAACACAGTATTAGTGCTGATTTGATTATTTTTTTATGTTATACATACAATATAATGCCTGTGCCAAAGAAGCTACTTTTGAAGTTTATGCAACATGGAAGTGACAAATCTTGCTTCCTTAAAAATTTCAAATTTTAAATCTCTAAATCTCTCTTAAAATTTCAGCCCTTTTGGAGGAATGATTTTATATGTGCCCCAAAAATGACCATTTTTCAGCATTATACTGTCTAGCTTCAAACAATAATAATTTAAAATGCAAATGATGATTTTTTTCTTAATAAATATTGGTAGTAAAATTTGTATAAGCTTCTAGAAGCATATGACCTGTAGAAAGTTTTGCCTAAATCAAAGCACCATTTGCAAAATTTAGATTTTTTTTTCCCCCCAAAATTTCTGACAACAGTGGTTTTGTTTAAATGCTCCAAATTATACACACAGCATATGTTTCGTGGCCATAAAAAATTTTGTAGTGTCAAATTCTTATCAATTTTGCATTTTAAAATAATACACTATTACAGGTGTATGTCTTTTAATGTGAAATCCAAATTGACCGAGTTTCATCCTGATGAAAAATTTGAAATTTCAGACACTACATAAAAGGGCATGAAATTGTATTTAGCAAATGTGTTTCTTTTTATTTAAAAATATATTTTATATACAAAAATATAAATGCATATGTATGTTAACAAAAAACTAAGCATGGATTAGGAGATAAGATGCATTAAGTATTATGAAAAATGGTATTATATTAAAATTAACTTTTTCATCTAGGTGAGACTTTTTTTTTTTTTTTTAAAAAGATGGTTTTAATTTTCTAAAACCACGTTTTGGCCGATTGAATTAAAGAGAATCAGCTTTACCTTCAATACATGACGAAATATAAATGTATTAAAAATCTTTTATATTAGTGTGTGTTTTAAATAAACGTTCACTTCATGAAGAATCAATCTTGTATACAGGGTTAAGGCAGTCTGGAGTCTGTTTGTCTCTATCCCAGGTGACTTAGGGCATGAGGAGGGGCACATACAAACTCCGCGCACACAGACCCGAGGTGGGAATCGAATCCTCGACCCTGGAGGTGTGAAGCCACAGTGTTAACCATGACATCTTTGTGTCACGGTATCATTTTTAATGTATATACAGTATGTTTGTATTTGTATATACTTACAGTTGGCATGCTCCAAACTAATGACAGCACAGCATCCTGTGTGCTAGTTTTTTTTTTAGAATTGTTTAGAACAGCAAAAAAATAGCAACTGAATCAGGATATTTTATGCATATTTTCTCATGCATTTCATACTCATTTCATTAATTTTCTGATTTGTGATAATGATCCTCGTTAAAAGCGCTATACAGTATATAGTCCCTGACTTATGAATTTCTGCAGCTACGAACAGACTGTCGGAACAAACCATGGAAGTAGCTGACTAGATTTAGTCAAGTGGATTGGAATGCCATACATTATATCTTCTCCTTAATTTTTTGGAGCAGTATATATCTGTGTCAAAGGAATATAAAAGTCACATTATTGGACTTAAGAACAAATCTGACTTATGAGCGTGTGCCCGGAACAGAACTCGTTCGTAAGTCAGGGACTACAAGTATAAATAAAATTTTTATAAATAAATATAAAAATTTATATAAATATAAATAATTAATCAAATATTTATAAAATCATGATACTAACAGTGATTCCCATCCCTATGTGTTATGTAGACAGTCATACAATCCCTTTCTTTGGGCTACATGTACATGTAGATCTCAGTATTAGTAGAGACTAGTAAGAATTCAAAAAAAGAATCCCAAATAAAACCATGTGAGAATTAAGAGTTTCAATAGACATTTATTTCCCCCACATGAGAAAATACTGTTTCAGACATGATATTTTGGCGAGTAGGTAAAATCTGCAGTTTATACAAGCGTAAAACTTCAACATCTTATAAACAGGTACAAGCTCAACAACGTTCTATAATAAATACAGGCTCTGTGCTTCATGGTGCAAAAACAAAAAGGGATTTTTACTGTCTAACAGTTTGTGAACATCTTCCTTACAGCACATACATCTTTAAAAAGCTGAACATAACTAACTCAAGGTCACAAAGCCCATCTTCTTTTAAAAACCCATTTCAATAGTTTACCTTAAATAAGCTTTGATTTGAATCTTCAACCAATATATAATTTAATTCTATCTCTCTCTCTCTCTCTTTGTGTTCCATAAATAAATTACATTTCTGTGTATCAAAAAGTGATAATATTTAACCACAGACAACTGGCTGCAAATCAGACATGAAACTCTAAGTATATATTTTTCTTGCAACTGAATGAATGTACGCACACACAGTCAAGGACAAGCAGGATATACTTTTTTCCGCAGCAAGCCAGTGATCTGATATTTTTTTTTTTTTTGGTCTTTCTTGTTTTTTTTTTTTTTTAAACAAATATGTACAGACGAGATCTAATTTCTTCATACATCCAGGTGATTGAATTCATACACAAGATCCAAATTAAATTAGATATCATATGATAAAAAAGTAGTTATATACACGAGTGTCTTAACAATATACAAGAAGTGGTTTGTAAAACGTTAAAAAGTAAAAAGCTATCGTAAGAAAAATGGCAGTGATTCATTCACACGTCCGCACGCGTTCGCCAGCTGATTTGTTCGCTTCTTTGTATTAAGCGATCGTTGTTGGAGAACAGATACCGTTAGATGTCTTTATCCAGCCTTCAGACGGTCCACGCTCAAACCACAAGATTTAAAGTGACACTAGTATTTAAAAAAAAGAAAAAAAAAAAAAAAAAAAAAAAAACTCACAGTTGCGTTCATTATAAATGTTTTTTTCTAACCCACCCAGACCGTAAAAAGGGATAAGAGGGAGGGGAAAAAAACAAACAAACAAACAAACAAAAAAAAAAAGCATGGCTGCAACTCCTTCTTGACACTGGAAAGAAATGCACAACTTGCATTCAAGCAACTTCACCTCTTGCTCTACGAGACAAGCAGAGCGAGAGGATTGGGGAAGCAGCCGTCTGTGCGTATGCTGTTTGAGCTGTAGTGATGAGCTCGGGTAGTGATGCACACTAGTATTCCTCTTTACAGGTAGCTGGAAGCGATGAAGCCGTGGTCGCTGCGCACTCGGCTCAGGTGGATCATGGCTCGGTCGTAGGCTAGCTGCACGGACTTGCGGATGCTCGTCTTTCGGCCCTCCATCAGACGCAGTTTGTCCGCCGTGTCGTCAACTCCCAAAGGCAGAAGCTTCTCCCGAGGCAACCACTGCCTGCAAAAGCAACCACACAAACAGTTGAGCTTTTCTACAAACGCTTAGGTGACTGAATATTACTTTAAATGTATCAATTCTAAACCAATTGTTATATAACCAATATTTTAAATAAAAAATCAATTGTTAATGCTTCAAAACTCACTTTATTTCTCAACTTAATTTTAACATTTCTAAGTTATCAGTTATGTTAGACGAATGCATTAGTTATATAGAAAAGAATATTGAAAAGGCCAATAAAAATACATGGTACAATGCCTGAAAGCTTAATAGATATTATAAGTATTATGCAAAACATTGTCAGTAAATTTTTTTTATCCAGCTAAATTTTTAACAGTAATTTATCCGCTCAGGTCAAATCGGGACTTGTGATGACCACATTCCCTGTTTTCACATCTGAAACGCTGGCCTCCCAGGAACGCTTGAACATGTGGAAATGGCTTGGAGAACGAGTCAGGATTGTACAGGATTGTGGCAATAACTTTCAGCGGAGTTTCTGTATTGTGCAAGTGGTGTTAATGAATGTGGTGTCATTCAAGGATGTAAGGGCTTATTTAAAGCATTTGCACCATTATACAGTCTTACGCCATGGTTTCCTCACCATACTACGCTTGAATTCACATTTACACAAGTCACAAGTCCCGGCTTGACATAAACGACAATGACAATGATGCCTTACAATGACTAACAGCATCTAGTCAATGTTTTTAGATACTTTTTGGATTATTTAAGTATATTCACTAATAAATAATGTTCTATTTTAAAATATTCTTCCTCAAATAATTGAATCCTTGCAATTCTGCATGTGATGCGATAAATGTCAATGTAAATAAACACTGTTCTGCACTTGGTCAGACAGCTTTCTGTTACATTTTTGTTGAAGCGCTGCAGCACCATCTGCTGCAAAACTCCGAATTCCTTCAAGAGCGAGTCGACCCGAAATGAAGCATATACGAGCTGTCAATATCACATATGTTGGATGTAATGGGACATCAGTAGAAGTGATGCACTTGTCTCACAGACAGTTTAAAAGGCATGTCTGAAACTAAACATTGATTTGATTTTAAACATGATTAAACCCCACATATCCCAGCATAGTACCAGCCCTAAATGCCACTAGCTCCTCGCTATGCATTTCTATATTACTCTCAAGGTTCCTCTACGGTGTTCATACCAGGTGCGCTTGTTGTCAAAGAAGAGAACAAGGTAGAGTTTTTCTCCAGCCTCCTCCTGTCTCTGCTCTCCGAGCCGCAACACATCCGCAGGTGGTACAGGGATGGGCACGCCATTATGCAACACACCCTCCTCCGGCATGTCCGGATCTATGATCTACAGCAGGGAAAAAAAGAAAAAGAAAAAATAGGAACATTTATCCACATGTTGTACATGTCAAACCTCTCAGGCACGCTTTAGGGTTTAGAACTTGCTAAAACTAAGCAGAAGTGTTTCCCTGCATCTGTACAAATATAAAATGTACTAAAATATGGGATGGGTAAAGAATTCTCCAGCCAATTATGCCAGATAAAACACCCAGAAGCAAGCCATTTTTAAAGAATAAAATGTGTTGTGATATAAAATGTCACATTTAACAGATTGGACTGGGTTCTACTGCTCTACTCTTATTTTTGCACACTGGACTGGAGGTGTACACCGGACTGTTTTATTAATCCCACTCAATTCTCACCATTCCTGGCCAATTATTTTCATTTTTATACCAGCATGTAATATTTCCTAATGTACTTAGATGATCCTATTTTTCTGCTGCTGATGCAGACGGCTCCACATGCACAGGCTGACTGGACGGACATCCACATGGATCCCCACAGAATCTTTTCGAAGATGCGTGAGCTCACAGACGCCCCTGATTGGCTGTAGAGCCGTGATTAATGTGAGAGCACTAAGTACCTCTCATCCCTCCCCTCTGAGAGAGCTCGGCCAATCAGCTCTCTCTAGACCTCCGGCTGCGAGAGGTTACAGCATCACCCGGGAATTGAACTTTACCACTGCGCCACTCGGAGACCCTACATGTATCACTCTTACTGAAAACATTCTAGAGGCTCATTCGTTTGCACTCCATAAATCAATCATATGTCAGACTTGTACAACAAAATAATTTTATTTAAAAAAATAAAAATAAAAAAAGATTCTCACACTCTGAGTGTGAATGAGAAATGACCCGTAAATCACACTATCCTGTGTCAACAGGTTCACTTCATGCCGTCTCAGGGAGTGTTTTACTTGCCCGTCATCCCTGACTTGCTTATTAGGATTTAAATATTAATCCATATCCATATTTCTGTAAAGCACGTTAAAAAAAATTTAAATTCCTAGCAAAATAAGCCTGAAATGAAATTTTGCCAAAATGTAAACAGTACCCTGACTTGGTGACTAAGAAAGTGGTTACTGAAAAGGGATGAATAAAAGAGTGACAAGATAATTAACACCCAGTGCAGTATTTCATATATTTAATATGCTCCCATGGTAAAAGAAAAAAAAACAAAAAAAGAAAGAAAAAAAGGACCTATTAAGACTGATTTATGCTTCTGCGTCAAGTCTACACTGTAGGTCTTGCGCAGCCGCGTACCAGAACGCAGAGCCTGATGTGCGCTAGTGATGGGTCGTTCATGAACGATTTGTTCCTTTTGAACGGGTCTTTAAATGTGACTCAGAAGAACGAGTTGTCTTATAGAGGGATTTGTTCATTTTCTACAGGGCGCGCATGTGCAAAGCATCTCAAATCCTCTGTAGGTTATGTACAGGAAACAAAAATGAGTCTTCTAGTCCGAATCGTTCGTTCTTTTGTCACGTGACTCCCATAGACACTATGATGTGCAATACACAGGAAACAGAATTGAGTGATTTTTCTCAATGAGTCAAACGACGAAAGACACAGACGAGAAGACTAGAGCCAAAGTTTGTGTGTGTGGACGTGTTGCGAGTCTGTTTATTGAAAAAGGTAACGCATTATTTTATTTCTGATCAAAAGAACGAAATGAACAAAATGAATGAATCTTTTTTTGAGTCATTTAGATGAACGAGATTCAAAGAACCGAGTCACTAAAATGATCCAAACTTCCCATCACTAATGTGCAGCTCTCCAGAAATGTCATGGTGATGCAGACGCAACAACTGTGGCAGGTCCGCCTGGAAGCAACTCCTTTTCAGCTTTATGTTGTCTTTTGTATTGTTCATTTATGGTGTCAATTTGGTTTGTCTTAGATAGTCAGCTAATTAAGTGTCTTAGTTAACGAGTTAGTTTCCATTAATTTATGTTCCATGTGTGTAGCATGTTGGACTTGGAGGAACGCGGTTTCATTTCACTGTGTACTGTATATGGTTGAAATGACGATAACTATTGACTTGACTTGATTTCTGTCTTCTTCTAAGCTTTCAATCTTTTAATCGAGTTAACTGTCGTATTGAACGCGATGTCTCATTTGTGCATCGCAGGAATTTCAGTAAACTCAACTGTTGTGCAACATCTCTTAGCTCCAGCTGTAACGAGAAGCGTTCGGTTTCATTAGCCAGCGGTTTTGGTGGTGTGCAAATGCTTGCACTGCTGTAGGCGCCACGTAGACCTGATGCATAAATCAGGCTTTAGTCCTACAAGTTTCCTATCTGACTGCCTCGGCATCAGAATTACGGCCGTCAACACTAACAGGTCCCACAGGAACCTAAACAGCCCACGAGTGCCAGAGCATCGTGTCTCCTCACCAGAGCAGGGTACGACGGATATCCTCGGCACTTGGCCCACACCAGGTCCAGAGGCTCGGGTTCTGCCTCGCTTTCTATCGACAGCATATCCACTGAGAAAGAGAAGGACACGTTCACGATCATGACGATGACCAAAACACTTACGTAGACTTGACGTCAAAAGTGCTGATGTCAGTAGTTTGAAGTCGTCTTACCTGGTCCGGTGTAGTCCGAATCTCCGTTAACAGTCTCTAGGAACGGTACTTTGGACAGTGCAGGTTTTCCCCGACTTTTTTTTGGTGGCAGGGTACTAAAAATATATTTAAAAAAAAAAGGTAAACTGTTAAAAAGAGCTATTAAAAACAAAACAAACAAACACCAAAAAAAAAAAAAAAACAATAAAAAGCAAAATTATTATAAACTGAATTATTATAAATTGAATAAAAAGTCAGGTCCACAAGTACTACACACCACGGAAACGTACTTGCAATCATGGTGTGACTCAAGTGTAGACTTTTTGCTTTAATTCAAGAAATTTTTTTTTTTGCTGCATTAAGAGTTCAGGAATTACAGCAAATTTTGTCTTTTTTACCTGGTCCCTCCATTTTCAAAGGCTCAACTGTAATTGGACAATCGTCTGATAAACAGTTTGACGGCAGATTGATGCCGGACAAATTAGAGACATAAAAAGGTAGCTGTTTAGATCATCATTAGGCTGGAAAAAAAACAAAACAAAAAAAAAAAACCCACAACAACAAAAAAAAACAACACACCTATCAGAGAGATACAGAAACTTTAGAATTGGCCAAACCAAACTCTTAAAAACAAGCTGAGCTCAGCAACACCAAAAGGAAGACCATGGAAGACACATCAAGTGGCTAATCGCAGAATCATTTTCTTGGTGAAGAAAAACCCCCTTCACAACATGTAGTCAAGTCTGTGCTAGTCGAGCAGTGTTCTAAAGACGGTGGTTTACCTCAAGATGCGATTTCTTGGACAGATAAAACTAGGATTACGTTGTATCATGAGTGACTGGAAGAGAGGAATATGGAGAAGGAAAGGAAGGGCTCATAATCCAAAGCAGGCCACATCATCAGTCAAACATGGTGTAGGTACAGTATGGCTGCCAAAGGGACTGAGACACTGATTTGACTGCTGATAGAAGGATCAGGATGAGCTCTCTCAAGTCTATCCAGCTATACTTCAAAAGTTCAAATGCTAGAAAACTGACAGGACAGAGCTTCATAGTACAGATAGACAAGAACTCAAAAGGTACCACAAAAGAAAGAATGGCCTGGTTAGTCACCTGAAGATAACCCAAAAAAAAAGCTTTTTACTTACTGAAGGCGTAACCGAAGCCAGAGAGACTTCTAAGCAAGCAGCATCTAAATTCAGTTACAGTAAAGACCTGGCAAAAGCAGCTCATGGGAAGGAAACTCTGATTTCAGGTAGTAATAGTACTCATATTTGACATACTAGTTTGTCCAATTACTTTTGAGCTTGTAAAAATGTAAAATTCCTAAACAGTTAGTTTAAACCCCGTGATTAAATTCGAAGGTCTACACACTTCTCATCGCATCTCAGCTCCTTAATCTCAAATCAATCTCCGGCCTTTTTGTACAGAGGCAGAAATACAAAAGCTGTGTTGCTGTCCAAACACTTATGGACCTGACTTTATGTCGCTAACTTTCTATTTTATTTTTAAACAAGTTGTCTGAATGACCACAGCTTAAGCACACCACTCATAAACATGACATTTTAACCACTCGGCACTTTCAAACTGACTTAATCAAATGTAAAATGACTTTAGCAGCCGTGTCTCACATTTCCTTTTTGACTATGGGTGAGGAGCTGCCGTCAGAGTCTGAACCGCCGTCTTTGTGCTTCTTGAATCCGTTTGTGAGAGCTGTGAACACACAAGAACGAGTTCTTTAGAAATGAGTAAGGACTAGAGAGATAAGCAACTGCCAAAACCACAGACCCGGCTTAAACTAAGACTTAAGATTCTCACCAGCTAACAGCAAGCCACATGCAGTTCAGGTATAACTTTTTTTATCTTATTTTATAAGCCATTAAAACAAATCATTGTTAATATTTTATTCATAATGATCATGTTACTGATTCTATAGTAAGAGCTTATTCACTTATCTGACAGCTATGCTTCAAATCTTTCTTTAGAGTTGCTATATTTAATTTAGTAATTTTAGGCTTTAAAACTTAATTACAAGAGAAACAACCACCACGACTCTGCCGTTAACGAGCAGTACAGTGGAACAATCATCGAGGTTAATGCCTTTAGACAATTACTCATTCCACTACAAAGTAGTCATTACAAAAGTTAGCAGTTATACCAGTTTCTATAGAGCGAGACGGGGTCTTCTCCCGTCGCTCTTCGGGACTCGCGCTGCGGCTCCGAGGTCTCTGATTGGCCGGGGTGAGGACGGGTGGAGCGGGTGCCTCTGTGGTTACAGGGGTGGTAGTGGTAGTTGGAGGAGCAGGGCGTTGCGGTGTTCTACTTTCGCCGTTCTGCAGCTGATTGTCCTTGTCGCGATGCAGTTTGGCGCCATTTTTCGCTTTTCTGAACAGGATGGCGGTTCGGCGACCCACTCCCCCCGAAACGGGTCGTGTAGGAGATTCGATGTTTGAGATGCCGTTGAGCAGTTTCCCCTCGCTGGGAGACAACACAGGAGGAGTCTCTCGGACTCTAGAGTTCTGAGAGGCCGTGTCGACCTCCGAATCTGCGTCGGGACTCTCAGTGCTTGGTTTGAGGGGTTCGGGAGGGGACATGGTTTTGGGATCGGTCATTGGCCGGAGAGTTGGAGGATCCAGAGGGGTCTCTCCAGGAGGCGGGGATAAAGCCAGACCGGAGGGCTCCAGGGTGGGAGGTGGGGTGGATTTACAATCATCTAGAAATAAAATAAAAAATAAATAAATAATAATAATAATAATAAAAAAACATTAGGTTGGTTAAATGGTCTAAACATCACCTAAAACTTTTATAAATTAAACATTAATAAAATCACTAGTTAATAAAATAAAGTTAACCTTTGTCTGAGAATGAGGACAGGTTATTTTCAGCGTCCATGTCTTTCTCCTCATCATCCTCGTCGTCATCCTGCTCGGCGTCTCCGTTAGAGAGGTGGGAGTTACGGCGGTAACGGACATTGTTGATCTCTTTGCGTAGGAGTCGAATGCGGCGCGTGCGGGCTCCGCATGAGCGCATCGACGTCACAACGTCCAGCTTGTCCAGGAGTTCCTTTAGCTGGTCCTCTACCGTCATGTGCAGCCTGTTCTCAGGATCGAGCAGGGTGTCCACTGCACAACATACAAAGAGTACTGATGAGTACAAAGGGAAATCCGGATAACTCAATCATCTGTACTAATCATAATACATTAAAAATACCATAAATTATTATTGTCAAATCAGACAAACGGGGTGTGTCTTGTCCTCTGTCACTCACCGTCCTCCAGGGTGCAACGGTAGTAGTCTTTTTTATGTGGCGACTCTGGTAGGTGCATGCCCGTGTGAGGGTCCAGTCCCGTGTTGTGGGCCTGCCGCTGTGCGTGGCGCAGGATCGCGCCCCCTAAATCCCGCAGACGCACCGCCGCTTTGTAAAACACAGTGTCCTTAGCGTTATAGAGGAGGCAGTTGGAGATCATGAGGTTGAAGTCGGCCTCCAGGTCAGACAGCGTTCGGTACTGGTGAGCCTCCAGTTTGACCCTTATGGCGGAGAAGTCCATGGGCTGAGAGACGAACTCCAGGTAATCAGGTACCTGAGAGGCAATAAAACGCATTATAAGCAGAAACAGAGATGACATATACAGTACGAAAGGGAAAAAATATATAATAATAATAAAACAAATTATGATATTAGAATAATCTCTTCCTATGACTTCCATCTACATGTACTTTCAGAGATGATAATACTTGGTATTCGTACCTCTTTAAGGTTGACCGGCTGTGCAAAGATACGTGCTACATCTTTCTCCTGCAGCTGGTCCAGGGTGGAGCGCAGCAGCATGAGACCAGGAGTCAGCTGCATCTCCATCACAGCCTGATGCACCTTCACCTGCGCAACACAGAGAGAGAGAGAGAGAGAGAGAGAGAGGTGCTCGGTTAGTCTAATTTTACTCTCTCTATGCCTGGTGGACAACGACTGCTCTGAAAAAATAATGTTTAAAAAGACCCATGGCACAGCAAGCGTCCTAGACTCGAGGCCAGAAAGGATAAAATAGAAGCTGCTTCATTTTGAAACTACTTATTGCATTAGTTAGAGCCGATGCTGAAAGGATACTTGTTTGTCCGTTTGAACAACTGAAACTGCATTGAACTGCTAGAACACGAATCACGGCATGGCAATGAGGCTCTGATGAGGCTGGGTATGAAGCTGTGCTCTAATTTCAAAATGGGTAAACCACAGCGCTGAAACTGAGTAATGAGATTAATTACACTTTCAACATTAATATATTGTTATTATACAGTATGATATCACTCTGCCCTTATATCAAGTGTCTGCAGATCATGTCGCCCTTTATCTTTGTGACATTTCTCATTTCCGCACATGCATTGGTCACATCTCGCACTGATCACTGTAAATTCACGACATCACATGACTCCCACCACGACGACTCCACTGGCTTTGGATCGAATAACGAAGAATTTAAAATTCTTCTCCTCACTTTCACAGCGCTCCATAACCTCGCTCCTCCTTATTCATCAGAGCTCGTACAGTTGTACACCCCTCTCACCTCAAAAAAAAACCTCCGCTTTTCAGCCGTGCTGCTCCTCGTCCAGAAAGCGTCCGTAATATAGACTCTCCAGAGCGCACTTACAGAAGTGCGCTTATCCCACCTGATGTAAGGCTGCACTCGAACCTCCATATGACTTTTATCTGATATTATTTTACTGTTATTTATTATTTGTCGCTTGTTTGAATTTTCGATTGGGACCTTGAAAAAGCGACTAGAAAAGCGCCTCTATAAATAAAATATATCATTATTATAATTATTATTTTCTTTTTTATTATACAGTCGACCCCTGGTGAAGTCACGGTTCAGAGTTCGCGGCTTTAGTCGTTCGCAGATTTTTCCTTAGAACTTGACTAATAAACCCGTTGTTTTCGTGGAAACCCCCGGAATTGCCACCAACAATCTTTTCTTCAGTGGTTGACTGTTTAATAATTATTATTTTTTTTACAGTACTAAAAAGTATATACAGTATTATATTTCATATGGAAATCTATTAGAATTTACATTCATATTTATGTTACAAAATTTGTAACTTGTATTGTTCTTAATAGTTTAGCATTAAAACGCATTAAAAATTATATATTGCCATAAAAAATCTGATAAAATTCCATATAAAATTCCATTTTTTTTTTAGTACTGTAGAGAGAACACAAAGCAACTGTAGAGGGAAAATGTAGGTTGTGATGGTGAATTATTACCGAATCACCCTAAAGTACTTATACCAAAAAAAACGACAGAGAAAGGAAAACACGCTGTACATCTGTAACATCTGTATTTTACATCCTAGCACTGCGGGAGACACAGCAGTACAGTACTGAACAGTATACAGTATTTCTTTGAGTAACGCATTAAGCCAAATTTTCAATGAAATTAAAGTGTTTTGGGAGCATATTTAGGGTTTAAACTATAAAAACAGGCATTCATAGGTTTATTTATTTATTTATACCACATCCAAATTTTGCCCTAGAAACATAACTCCTGCGAATTTCGACTGTATACGGTTTAAACCCTGAGAGTACCTGCTCCCTCTTCAGTTTCTCTCTCTTCCGGATGAGCTCCACCAGCAGCCGCGCCCTCTCCAAATCATGACGCAACTTCTGCCAGTATTTGAGTTCCTCTCGTACAGCGCTGACCTTCTCGTCCGGTTCGGTCTATGGACACACAATCACAAAAGGCACTTGCTATAAGATTGCCTAATACATGTAATAAAAGACACATGGAGACTCTTCATCATAACGGTGTGTATGGCTGTACTTGGCAAGTTAACTGATTTAACCATCACTGTGGCTATAGTTGGCAAAGAAAAGCCTCAATCAAATAAATATATAAATAAAATACAAATAAATAAATAGCTAGCACCACACACACACACCTGATCGGCGCTCCTCTGGGTCTGCAGATGCGAGTGCAACCGGCGTATGAGAGGCACCCCGTTACGTGACTGACGCTTCAGTAACCAATAATTGTGCAATCGCTGCATAAAATAGTTCTTCTTTTGAATAATGATACCTTTAAAAACTTTGCTTAACCTGTGGAGGACAACAGTAAACAAACAAATCAATAAACATGTGTAAATAAACACGTGACTACTTATGACATATTCCACTTATGAGATTATGCAGATACAGAAATAAGCAAACTTATTAGTAGGTAATTGTACAATTGTAAAAGTATGTACGTTACATACTAGCAATCAGAATCACCAGAGTCGCCGCCTGATACAATCACAATACCTATTACAATGCCAAGTCAATTAATATTGCGATTCTGTAAGAATCACAATTTAATAAACATCCCAATTATAAACATAAATAAACATAAACATTTACCTTGTGATTAAATTAAGCAAAAAAAATCTAAATTTGTATTGAGCAGCAGGTAACAAACTTGGCAAATAATTCACTCCTACGACATGGGATGGCAGTGTGGAATAGTTTAGAGTGAACCACCTGTAGCATTCTAAAGAAACAGCCATGTTTTACCACCTGAATTGCCGACAAAAGCTTGAACGTGTTGAACAGTTGTGCGGACGCGGATGCACGTGGCTCGAGACTAAATAGTGCAGGTGATGTTCTGAAACCTCGCTCGCGGAGTTTGGAGAAAAATGCAGATCGGAGGATTTTAATGTGCACAACTTTTGATAACACGAAGCAAGTTTCTGTTGCACCACTCAGAAGCTTCTGCACTCGGCACGTCCAACCTGATCGGTCATCACTGATGAGGCTGAAAAACACCCAATCTATATAGTGCATCTATATTATAAATATAAAAATCTATTTTGGAGTCAGCATCCTGAATCAGCACACAAAAACAAATCAAGATTCAAAACTGAATTGATCCCGC
>JAQMYJ010000040.1:6364969-6381331 GCA_030014305.1 Clarias laeviceps | reverse complement strand
TTAAAAAATTATTTGTTCCCGCCCCCCCCCCCCCCCCCCGCCATCTCTACTATGTATAAACTGAATCACTGTTAATTTCGTCAACTAAAATAACAATGAAAAATGTTCGTTGCCGACCTTTTTTCCTGTGACTAAGTCGAGATGATGACAAGACGACACCGATATCAATGAACAATAACAGTGACGAAATCAGCATGTGATATTGCTGAAGAAAAAAAAAAAGACGAGAATAAAAAGTGGTTTAAAAACAAAAACTGTCTTTATTTTTTGTCAGCATATAATTTGTGTCACAATTCGCTGCGATACGGAGTTCATTCATTACGGCGTGAGCAGCGGTATTTCCCGGGTCACGGCGCGCGGCGTATCAGGAAGTAGTGTCCGCGTGCAGTGATGGGACGTTATAAGCTCAGTCATCTTTAACTCTCCGTCATCACAGCAGTTTTACTCGGGCGAAACAGAAGAGGCGATATTTGGGCCCATTTTCTTCATACTGAACCAGAGGGGGGAAAAAAAACGATGTGTAGTGATATCGGAGGGGAAACAGTGTGGGAAACACAATCGCTGGGGAAAATACCACAAACCTGAAGAGACGCATCAAGGCATACCATAATAATCACCCAGTTTCACAGCCTCTCTGTGGTCATTATGTTATCACATGTTAACATAATTATGTTGCGATGTGTTTTGTTTTATAGTTAAACCATGCACCAAACACCTTTAGTAAATGATTGTGACCCATAGGAGCTAAACGTACAACAGTCCAAGTGTGTAAATTCATAAAAAAAAATAAAAAATTTAAAAAAACACTATTGTCCATACTGCTCCTATTATTTTGTAGTTAAAAAATAGGGACATGGTTAAAAATAAATACAATTAGCTAAAAACATCAGATGAAAATTTACATTTTAAATGTTAAAATGAAAAAAATAAAAATAAAAAAGCTTTAAAAAAAGCTTTTGGCTAGACTAGATTGACTGTAGAGTTAATTAAAGATAATTGTATTGCTAAAATGTTACGTTTTCATTGACTAAAACTAGACAAAAAAAAATCTAACTAATTTAAGACTAAAATCGAAAATAGCTGACAAAATTAACACTAGTATAAACAGTGGTGGGCAATAGGATATTATACTATTGTACCATATTTGTACATTATTTTATCTGCTAGTGGATTGTCAGATCAATTATTAAAATAAATAAATAAATAATAAAATTAAATTAAATAAAATTAAAAAATTAACCCTAAAAATGTGTTCGACGAGACACTTAGGGTGTTTTCACATTAGGCACGGGTGACATTTACATTTAAGCATTTGGCAGATGATCTTTTCCAGAGCGACTTACAAAAGAGGGCTTTGAAGTTTACGTCATCGGATAGATCCTTACACTGTTACTAGGTTACTAAGTACCATCAGTCAAACACCGCTGCAAAGTTGTTGTTTTTTTTGTACTGTGCCCAGGAACACACACCCTAAGTGTCTCCTTGAACACATTTTTAGGACTGATATTTTATTTTTTAAACCCAATTCTGTTTTGACAATCCACTAGCAGCGTTCACATTATCTTTTGCTCTCCTTTCTCAGGCGCACTTACGGATTGACTCTCTCAGACACACAGATGGCAATCTGCAACTATGGTTTGTGGGCCAACACGAGAAGAAGAGAATGGAAGTTAACCTATGTAAGAGCAATGCTCTCATATGCCTTCCTACTGTCTCAGCTACGACTGTGCAGGTCAGAGGATGAGAGTTTTCGGACGAGGACGACACCGAGGACATCGTGTCTAATCAGTGATTCTCAGGTACGATTGGCTTCAGTATCGATTTATCCATATCAGATTCGATCCGTGTTCGAGGACGCTGTATTCGAACAATTGATCAAAATGAACCAGACTTTGGAGTCAAATGTTCACAGAAACAATTCCAAGGACCCTAACGTGAAAATGCCCTTAAAAGATAAACACAGGGAAAAAAGAAAAAAAAAAAAAAAACATTTGGGTGGTTACAAATGCATTTTAAGACATTCCTGGAGAATTTCCTGATCCTGGAGATCTGTTACACATTTTTAATGTTTTTTTTTTTGGTCCAAAAGACTTAAAACCTTGAAGATCACGATGTCAGAACATGATATAGGAAACATTATGTTTTATAAAAGCTATTCAAGGGTTTTGTTAATGTTAAGCAAAGCAAAAAAAACAAAAACAAAAGTTTATCATAGTTCATTGACCTCATCACCTCATCATATTGACCGTGGTCACGTCACCCATCTCCACAGAGCGACTCACCTGTGTGGGGGAATCTGGGGCACGGTGACCAGTGGTGTTGATGCTTTTTTGGATGGCACCTCTGGACTTTTCTTCCCCTTCTTCCTTTTCTTATTGCCGTCTTTCTTATTGCTTTTCAGAGACCTTATCAGCTGGGGACTCGGCGCGTAGGCGCTCATTCCTCGACTGGCCCGGCAGCCCACCACCCTCCCTCCGTTCTCTTCGTCGTCTGAGCCCTCCTTCTCGGGGGGCGAGTGCGCCTCGCAGAACGCCGTCTTCTTCACCGAGAACGTCATACCGTTGGCTGTGGTCTCGCGTACCGGCTCGATTTTCATAAAGAGTCCGGCCCTCTGGGCACACGTGACGTGGAACGCCGTGTAGCAGTTGGCTCTGTGGCATTGGATGGATGCGCCCTGGCCCTTCTGCTTGCACAGGTAGCACGTCAGCCTCCAGCGTGCCGCCGGGATGTTGTTCACACCCTCGACGGGCTCGAGAAATACCGTGTTTGCGAAGCACACCTCGGGAATCCAGATGGCACACACCACATGCGCCCAGCGCCCGTCGTTCGTCTGCTTGAACGCGCCGCCTTTGTTCGGGCACAGCGCACAGCCCACGGACCGAGAGGGAGACTGAAGGCAACGGCGGCAAAGCCAAGGGCCCTCGG
The DNA here is from genome assembly GCA_030014305.1 of Clarias laeviceps. Taxonomy (NCBI): domain Eukaryota; kingdom Metazoa; phylum Chordata; class Actinopteri; order Siluriformes; family Clariidae; genus Clarias; species Clarias laeviceps. The sequence goes on along the minus strand of JAQMYJ010000040.1, from coordinate 6,378,406 downwards.
GCACGTACGGCACGCCGTAGCACTCCTGGTGCACGGCCAGGTTGCACACGTCGCAGAATAAGATCACGTTGCTGTTGAGACACTCGTCGTCCAGGCACACGCAGCAGAAGGCGTCCTCGTCCACGGCAGCCTGAGGGATTCTCGACTCCAGGAACGATTCCTTCTCTAGCCGGTCCATCAGGACTTCGAAGGCGTCTGCCGATACGGCTGTCTGGCCGTCAGATGACCGCTTCTCGTTCATCACCTCCAGCCAGGCCGCGTCCTCCTCGTCCATGTCGTACTCGGCCTCGGCTTCCAGCTCCTCCGGCGATTTCTCTATGTAGCGATAATAGGCGGTGGGAAGAGGTGGAGCCTCAATGGGCTCAAACGACTCAAGAACCCTAAAAGTGGGCTCGGGTAAGGCTGAGCAGCTGTTGCTGTTTTGCTGCTGGGCAGGGTTATGCTGCGCGTGATGCTGTCTGTGCGAGTTATGAGAGGAAGAAGAAGACGACGCATTTTTCGAGTCCTTCTTTCTGCCCTTCTGGCTTGCAGACCTGCGGTTTGGACTGGTCACGATGGCCGCTGAAGCCTGCTCGCTGTTCTCTTTGTTGCTGTTGCACTCGGCCATGTCCTGTGCCATCATTTCGTCCTCCGTAATGATGGCCAGCGGGTCGAAGATGCTGATGCGGTGCAACCGGCCATCCAGGTCCACCTCCACCATTTTCTGGGCCTGGGCGTAGGTCAGAGTCTCTCGTGTCGGGGAAACTTTGAGTCTGTAGGGGGAGGGCGAGCGGGGCTGCGTGGCCCCCCGAGCTCCCCCACCTCGAGGTGTAGCCGCATCGCTTTTCCTGGCGCCTAAACCCCCGGGGAGGCCCCCTCTCCGGCGTGGCTTTCTCATGGACACCTTTACGCAGCCACGCTGAGCCTGGACCTACACACCAAAAAATAAATTAATTAATTCATATAAAAAAAAGAAAAAAAAAAGGAAAACACACATAAAACTATTATTGATATTGCAGTTCTACACCTTTAAGATCATACTTTAAAAATTATTTTGTGTGGTACATCCCTAGTGCTATAATTTCAGTTTTTAACACATGTAAAAATTTTAATAAAGCAAATATTGTGTCAATTTCTGCATTAACTTAAAATCTTAGGCAAGATTTTATCTGTAGTACAAATTTTGTTACACGTGTTCATCATGTCTGTATTATTATTATTATATACAAAACCATTCATCATTTCCAAACATAGATAAAAAATTTATAAATAATAACATTATAACATTACATTATAACATTAATGATACGTTAATATACAAATAAACAGAATAATATAAAATAATGGAGGCTCCTAGGTTTTGCATGAAAGTAAAAAAGAAGCAAGTGTGATAAAGCTACCAGAAGAACTCATACGCGCCTGTCTACTCTCCAGCATGCTCAGTAAAACCTAACAGCAGTTTTACTTTGTACAAATCGTTTTTTTTCCTCCCCCCACCCCCTCCATCTGGAATTTTTTTGTCATGTAGTTCGTTGCTTTCTTTACAGGCATGCAAATATTCTTATGTGACGTTATTATAAACACTTAATGTATATTTGGAAATAATAATTTTTAACATAATAATACAGAATTGATAAACACAACACAATTACTAATACTAAAGAATACATGGTGCCTACGTTTTTTTTATTTAAAAAGTAAATAAGTAAGTAAGTAAATAAGGTGTTATCCTGGGTTTTGCATGAAAAACTCTCTCTCTAGCACACGCAGTAAAACCTGGTTTTACTTACAGTACTGTGTAAAAGCCTTGGGCACAAAAGAATGCCATAATCAAAGATGCTTTTGAAAACATTCCTACATAAAATAAACTTCTAAAGGTCAGTAAAGAGTAATAAAATAAACATTTGGTATGAAAAGTCTTTGCTAGAAAATATGCAGAAATGTTAAATACAGTTGTGTGCAGTTTTATAATGCAGGACATTCTGGTAACTTTGTCACACTTGCTCCTTTCTATTTTCATACAAAACCCAGGAGCGTACATTATTATTATTATTATTATTATTATTATTATTATAACTATTAGTTTCCAGCTAAAAACTGGTTTTGGCTCAGTGGTATGTTTCCAGACTTCCATGCAGAAGATTCGGGGTAAATTCCCACCCAATGCCCAAAACCCCAGCCACTGGATGCAGTGCCGGTCCCAAGCCCGGATAAAATGGGAAGGTTGCATCAGGAAGGGCATACGTCGTAAAACCAAGTTATGTACGGACCGGTCAGTCGGCTGTGGCGACCCCTCGACGGGAATATCTAAAAGACTAACAAAAACAATAATATGATGCCCTGATAATATTGTGCACAGTACTGTATATGTCTTTAATGGCATGAAGAAGTGGGGGGGGGGGGGGGGGGTTAGCAAACTTCTAAAAGCCCAGAATCTAAACTATGCAGAAATGTGGAGCGTCACAATCAGGTTAATTGTGAGACAGGTGAACTTCTCTCACTCAGCAGACTTCTGCAGCACGCGCGCCCAGGAGAATCAAAGGGACCTGTTTGTTTACAGTTATGAAGTCATGTGCCTTTAAATGAGATGCGCGCGCTGCTTCTCACCGGAAGTGGTGACAAATCCTAGACGGGTTTCGAAAATATTAATAACTTTTTATAAATATAATATAATTTACAGTTATTTATAATTCACAAGAGTATCTTAAATACAATATCTCAGTAAAACTAGCATAATCATTGGAAATTATTTCTTACGAAATTGTGCATTAAAAGTTCACAACATGGACAGATTATGAACTTATAAATAAAGTAAAGTTTACTGTCTATGATTGAAAATAATGGTACTGATAAACAACATAAAATATGTACTGAATGAGTTAACTAGCTAGTTATACTATCAAAAACTAACCTAAACAAGCAATGCATAAAGTAAATAATAACCAGACACATACCGTAATGTTGGTAAGACAACAAGGTCGATGATTACATCTATGAACTGTTCATTAGACGCGAAATACAAGGCGAATTAGTTAAAAGATTAGTCAAGACAGTTCGCCGAGTGTTTTTATTTTTGCCGTCTCTGGGGGGGGCGGGACTTTAATATTACGCTCAAGGCCTCCGGTACTTCGCCTTTTAATCGGTTAACACGCCATTCATTTTAGCATACACATTAGGATAAAGTTGACTAACACTTTCGGCATCGCTTCTAATCCTGACTTTGATCCGCAAATCGAAAAAGTTGTGTAAAAGTTCTTGATCACTCAAGTCAGACCGCCGCCAAGAACTAGCAAGTTTCCCCAGCGCACCAGCAGCAACTAAACAGCCAATCACAGTACGCAGAACGCGCCTCGAGATCTCGTCTGACCAATTACAGTCGAATGGAGCTAGATAGTCAGGATAGGTTGTGCGGGCTCGGTGCTAGAACGAAATGTCAGCCATATTAACGGTCTAGCAGAACTTCAGGTCCATGGTAACAGGACTGTCACGCGAAATTTTAACGATTTCTCCGTGGCAGCAGTGCACTTCCAGGCATTTGTTTACGAATTGAAGTCTTGTCCAAACCGTACACGTTGTCAGTGAGGATGGAAGTGGTGTCAGTAGTTAGCTTTAAAAACTCAACCATACGTAGCTATTATCCAGGCTAATGTTTTGCTAACTGCTGGCTGACATTGACCAGACTGCATTTTCGCAAAATATTCACTGAATAAGTTTTAAATACATTTCAGACATGTAAATATGTCCAGAATTACCTTATCTTTCAATCAGAAACGCCAAAAAAACAACAACAACACCCGAGCTTGAGCCTTCTGCAGAGCCTCCTGTTTTTCGCGCCCGCTAGCTCCTGGCTTTCAGAGGGGGAAAAAAAGCCGGCAAAAAAAAATTCCGCGATAAAACATCCCCTTAAATGTCCTCAGTGTTTCATGGTACGGTCGTGGAAATGTCTTCTAGTTCTCATCAAGGCAACCATAATTAATTCCCCCGTAAACACACAAGCCAGGACACTTCACACTTTCACAGTCCTAAACAGATTTCTCTGACAGAAAAAAAGCTAGCGAGCTAAGCTAACCAGGCTATTTTCAGCCACATAATGTACCGACGTTGGCTTGCTAGATAGTAAGCTAAGCTGATACAGAGGGAGAGAGCGGGGCTTTCAGTCAAGATAGCAAGAACACGCCCCTTTACAGAAAGCAAGGCCATTTTCATCGTCTTGCTTTTTAGCGATTAATCATGTTGTAGGTGTATTTATTTATGGTCTGGTAAAAGCAAATGCAGTTTGTAATTCAGTGCAGAGTGTACACCCAAGGAAGGCTTGTACTACTGGTTGATGGGAAAGGTGCAGTGCCTGCTAGCTTCGACTGCACTCAATACAACTATTGGCTGTTGCAGTCAGAGGTTTTAGCCAGTTGGCACAGAGGCGCTGCACATACTGTAGCACTGAGGTAGATTTCAAGCTCGAAATGAGACGGCAGGGAAATGACTGGAAGTCTGAAACAACTTCAGTAAACACATATAGCATTCACATGTAAGGAAAAAAAAAATACAGAAGCAAATCTCTCAATAAATTTTAAATTGCATTCAATTAATTAAACCTCAACTCCATTGAGTCATGAAACCGACTCACTCAGAGTCTACACCGCTTTATTCTGTTTACGGGGTCGCAGGGGGGCCTGGAGCCTAACCCGGGCTATGGAGGTGCAAAAGGCGACAGTGCTAACCACTAAGCCACCATGCCCTTTCTGAGTCAAGGCAATTCTGTATTATTTTACTCACTCAATCTCACTCATCGTCTACACTGATTTATCCTGTATTCAGGGTCGCGGGGCTTGAAGCCTATCCCAGGAGACTCGCAGGACATATACACAAAAACACACACTATTTACACACTACGGTTTTTTTTTTTAACACCAATTAGCCTAAATTGCAGATCTTTGGACTGTGGGAGGAACCGGAGAACCAGGAGGAATCACACCGAGAACGGGGAGAACATGCAAACTCCATGCACACAGAGATGGGAATCGAACCCACTACACCTTGTGTTATTTTACACCTTTAAAAAAAAAACTCTCTTGAGACCTGAATTATGTATAACCAGAAAATATGCCAGTGTGAGGACCCCACTGTGAGCCCTGATACCGGCATATTACATGGGCCCCACACTTAAGTGTAATACGCAAAATATTAGAATAGAATGAACAATTAGCATGTAACATTATTATCATAATGACAGGACACACAGAGTGAAAAGGTTTGGATTCCCTTAAAACAAAATTCATTTAAAGTAAATGCTCCATTTTGGTTGCCGTTGTGGAGGATCCAAAGTCCATCCTGGCATGGGAGGCAGGAATACATCTTCGACAGGGCAGCAGTCCGTCATATGCGCACACGTGATAGATAGATAAATAGATAAAAAAACCAAATTCTATCTCTCTCTCGCTCTCTCTCGCTCTCTCTCATGAAGACCTTCCCAGGAAGGCAAGACCAAAACTTACTTCTGCTGCAGAGGAGAAGTTCATTTAAAGTTACCAGCCTCAAAAATCAACTCAATCAATTAACAAACATCTCCTTGGATTAGTTTAAATAATATTATTGCATATTTTGGATGCCTTGGCATTGTTTTACAATGTAGAAAGAAATAAAAATCAGGAAATATCATAGAATTAGAAGGTGTATGTCCTGGTGGTATATGGAACACGGAGAACATGACGAAACCCATTTAGACATATCAAGAACATGTTATATTCGACATTGACCGCAATCCGAGCTCATGATTAATCAGAAACCCTGGAGTTATAAAACTTCCATACTACCATTGAGTCACACTGCTGTAAATAAATGTTATGAACAAGAAAATAATCAAATAATAATCCTATTGTTTTTATTCATTCGTCTTCAGTATCTCTTTTCATCCTGGTCAAGGTCACAATGATCCTGGAATCTATGAATATCCATGAATATGGCAGGAGACAGGAACACACCGTGGTATGGGACACACATCCACATTTTTAGAGGTTCCAGCATGTTTTTGGGAGAGGAGGTAAAATAAGTGATCAAATCCTGGAGCTGTGAGGTTGTAGCGCTACCTGCTGGTCTATTGTGTCATCTTTAAGACAAAATGATGTTGGCAAATAAATGTTAGATTTAGGTTCTACTAAATCTGATGTTTATTCCATTATCATGAGTAATACAAATAATCAAGTAGTTAGCTACATTAATAAAATTATTGATTGTGACATAACAGCAGAGTTTAACAGATACATCAGGAACCGAACATGATTGAGGGTCATGGTGGAAAAAAAAAAGATATTTATCTTATGTTTTGGTTTATAGTATTCGTTTTTAACCTTTAACCCCTGCACAGTGGTGGAATTATCCAGTCAGCAAGTTATGCCGCAGAAGTGCAATGCATGAAATCATAATGATACAGGTCAAGAACTTCATTCACATTAATATGCATTTCAAACAAACAGCACATTAAAATCTGGGATACAAGAGTCCTGCTCCTGTCAACCAAGAACAGGAATCCGAGGCGACAGTGCGCACGGGTTCATCTTGTTTTTGGTGAGCCCGTGTTCACTGTCGCCTGAGATTCTCGTCCCTGGCTTACAGGAATGAAATGATGTTAGTGGGATGCTGAGATTCGTGCATATTATGCATTTCCAAAATGAAACACAGGGACATGAAATAGCTTAAGTATCCATATCATTAAATTAAATTAATTAAATTAATTAAAGAATAAAAAAAAAGGAATAGTACGAAAATTATATGTTCTATTAAAGAAAGAAAGCATGTCTTTTCAGACATAAATACGTCTAGTCTTTTTAAGGCATTTATTTAAAAATGTGTCATCAAAATACTACATGATTGATTGTCATAAGGGTACTGGGTTCATTATCATTATCATCATTATCAAATGCATCTTACAAAGCTATGCACCATAAACAACATTCACAAATCATTTTATAACATACCCTGTCATATGACCATTACATACAGTATATCTCAATACCTACAGTATAACGTCACAGGGCCAGATGTGTAAGACCATACTGCGTACAACTGCTGAATGAAAAAGTTAAAATCCAATGTAACAGAAAATGTCTCCATATCACATAATCCATGGTCCCTCTTAATGGTGACACTATTAATAGACTGATGGCATGTGCCAACCTGTCATATATCATATCATTGAATTTGATCTGGTTTCCTCTGAACTTTAGCTGGAGAAGATCCTGATACACCCACTACAGGGGTTTTAAAGGGAACTTCAATTATGCCCGATTTCCTCCTCTGATTTCCTTCTCCAGCTCTTCATCAAGGTTAAGTAGTTTTAAGGGTTTAAGTTCTCGAACAGCAGTGCCACATTAGAGCACTTGAGCTGGTTTTGATACACAGTGCTATGCTTTATTGTACAGGATACTCCAATGGGCACTTCTGCATTTATTTATTTTTTTAAATCTCTATTCAATATTACAAACAATATCTAGGGACCCTGCTAGTGAAAAACTGTACAGCTCTTGACATATAGTATCTAGACATCTAGTTATCTTTTTTTTCCTGTCTCCTGTGCACACAAAGCCACAACATTGCAGGTCTGATTCAAAGAATCCAAATGAATGTAATTTTTTCCCTTTTTTAAAAAATATATTTCCAAACCTAAAACACAGGCTTCAAGGCAACGAATGAAAGGCGATCGCTACTGTAACAGCAGTACATCCTTAAGCTCACTTGTCAGGCACACTACAAAGATACATTCATATTACTGACTCATCCTGGATTGTCATGACTTGTAATAGATTGCCGTGTAAACATTCATACATGCCGTTCCTCCGCACCAAGCGTCTGCATAAAGGCGTGGCTGTGACATAGTGTAACATCACTAAGACATTGTCAGTGTGTTTCTCCTCTTCGAGTCTCTTCTTGGAAACGGAACAAAACTCTTCACTTCTTTAAACGACAACCCTGTTCAGAAAACATCCAGCAAATGAGACCATTATACCTAACAGTATCCAGGGAACAACAACATCAGGTGAATTGGAAAAATTATCTTTCGGTAAGAATTTGGTGCACACTTTTTATGTGCAGTTTCTTTCTAGACCAAAACCGTGACGGATGATGCATCCTAATGTATGTATAATGTATAATGTAATGTGTGCCGATGTAGAATGTTGACCTAAATGTTATTAGATTAAAAATGATGCGTTAATAGTGATTATTGGAAAATTACATGTTGTTTTTATTCACTCTACTAGTTTACTTGTGCACTTACTCTTCCATTCCTCTAGGGGCAGCGTGGCATTGTCATAACTGTCATCATATGGCTTGGGCTCCGGGCAGTCTTCTGGATCCCTCAGGCCATCGAAGTAACTGTGGGCCAGTGCGCCATCAGCGGTGATGCGTGTATGAGCGTCTAAAACCAGCATCTTCTCCAGCAGGTCCACCGCTGACAGAAATATTTAGTTTTTTGGTTAGATGAACACGGCAAAAGTATACAACAGATCAAACAGAACCATAAAAAACAATGAAGTCATAGGCCATTCCGAAGTATGAATTTGTAGTTCGCTTACTGCACAAGCACAAGGCACCCCACCAACCCCGAACAAGCTCGAACACGCTGCATTCCCATACTGTTTTCATACTGGACTAGTTGACTCTGATTCAGACGTATGAGCTTAATCATACAAATGGGCCCTTGCTACGGAAATGAGTAAAAGACAGCAGCGATGTATTGTTTTTCTTTCTAAGAAGACGCCTGGAACAAGTTCATCCAAAAAAAAAATCATACAAATAGGAGTCAAGAGCTTCAGTATATTTTCAGGATGGGAAACACACATATATAGATAAAACTGTATATCCCTGACTCTCTCTCTATGTGATCTTTTTTTTGTCTTTTTTGTATATTATATATGTGCATACTGTATACGTTATGTACACACACAACACACACACCCTGCTCAATTTTTATGCGCATTATATTATTTCCATCCATCCATTCAGCCATCCATCTCAGTTGAAACAGACTGCCTTGTTCCGATCCGATTGGAATAAGAAGGGTGGTGTAAACCTTTGATAATCCATTTAATAGGTAAATATTAGCCATGTAAATACTGATTGTTTATCCTTTTATTTTTTAGAACAAATAGACTATTTCTGTGCATGTTTGCCCAATGTGGGGGTAGCATTAGGCCAATTTTTTGAACTTTCGTTTCATCCCCAGCCTTCTGGTCTTAGGCAGAGCACTATTTGGTGCCCACACAACAGATCACATCACATCATATCAGGTTCCACAGGAATCTGAGGCTACAGTGGGAACAGATTTACCAAACTAAAACAGTTGAAGATTGATAAAACATGACCTGGTATGAGGAATCTGAATTCCTGCTGTGACATGCTGATGGCAGACTGACAGCATGGACCCAACCTGCCCTAAGCTTGCAGTTCAGTCTGGTGGTAACGGTATAATTATATAGGAACTGTTTTATTGGCACACACATATTTCTCTTAAAGGGGAATAAAATGGCTACATCGTGGCTATATCCTGATCATCCATAACATTGCAATGCAAAATCTTGTGCGTAATATTGTGTAGGTTCCCCTTGTGGGGTGCGCTGTGGTGTTTGGAACTGGGACATTGCAACGGACCCTGAGACCTACAGTAGGCTCTTCGCCTGATGGGGCCTGTGAGCGCCAGGCTCTCGTACACCGGTGTCCTTTTTTAGAAAGTCGCTGCATCGACTTCTCTGTGGGATTGGACCAGACAGGCTAGGCTTTGCTCAGCACAACATAAATGACCCTTGAGTGCCCATGATCGTGTCACCAGTTAACTGATATATAATTGATAATCAGTGTTAATGTGTGAATCAACAATAATAATCAAATAGACTGTGGCCTGTTGGTATTAAGAGGCTTAATTCCTCTCGCCATTACACCAACACCACCTCCAGACCCAAGGCAGGTTGGCTCCATTTGCTCAAACCAGGTCATGTTTTTCAACAGTGTAATTTTGGAAACCATGTGTCTAGGAGGTTTAGCAACTCGATTGTAAACAGTTACTATTTGGTGGCTCAATGTGTTAAGGCTCAATGAGTTACTGATCTGCCAGGTTTCTGCTGTTGGGCCCTTGAGCAAGACCCTTAACCCTGTCTGCTCATGACTGGACATGCTTTTGCCGTATCCAAGTTCCATTTCAGTTTGAACTTTGCACATTAAAATGCACATTGTCTTGCTCATGACTGGACATGCATTTCCAAATCCAGATGCCATTTCAATTCAATTCTTTTTTTTTTTTTTGGTAACGTTTTACAGCTAACGTTTCTCTATATATTTTTTCCATATTTGTATCATTTTTTGTTCTCTTATTTCATACTTTATATTCTTTATCTGAACTCTATTTAAAATTTTTATTTCACCAGCGGTCATACAAGCATTTCCATTCAAGCTTCCCTTGACCTCAAACATCAACAAGGCATTTCCACCAGATGTTCATTGGATAGTTTTTGTATTAGAATAAACGCATCACCAACCAAGATCATATTTTCCTCCCATTCTAATGTTTGTGGTAAAAAGTCACTGAATCTCTTAAACAATATATATTGCCCTGCTGGTATATCACCGGCGGACTGGGCGATTCTATGAATGATCAGGGGTCACGACTACTATTACAACATTTGATAGAATTATCAGCAACACTGAAGTTCGTACTTTGTACAACCTGTTTGCCAGCATTACAGCACTAAAGCTGCATCTGCTGAAGAAAAAAAAAAAAACTTGTTGAAATGTGTGTGTATGCTCTTTAAAATAGCAGAGGGAATTCCCCAAAGAGGAAGTGGTGGGCATTAGTCAGTGACGGTATCTGAGAAATAGTAACAGAATAAAAGAATTAGTTATTAATAATTACAGCGTGTGATATATATAATTTAGTGAAATGTGCACTAAAAAAATGACTATTTAGATATGATACCAAAATTCGGCATTAAATGTGGCCTCTTGCTGTGTGTCTGCTCACCTTGTGCACTGGCCCGGGGAAACAGCGCTGAGAAATCTTTCCGAGGATAAAAGGGAAGTGATTTCACATAGTTCTTTGCCTGCACACACAATGTGGAGACGATATTAAAACATAATTTGACACAGAAAACCAGTTTACACAGGTATTGATCAATTGATCAATGTCTTAAATAAATAATCAAAGTATCACATGATAAGGAAGGTATAGTATAGCCACTAATAAACAGTATGTTGTGTGTGATGTGTTGCATAAGAGAGAACTGTTTCATGTGTGTTATGAATCAATATTAATATTACAACAACCTGGGCATTAACCTAATTTCAGGTTACGTCTCTTACCTCCTGGCTTTCTAGTTTCTCAATGAATTCTGGGCCAGGCGTCCCTGTCACCTTCATGATTTGAACCAGCTGGTCCATGTCTGATTTTTAAAGATTAAAGATTATAAGTTATAAAGTATTTTTCCGGCTATATCAAATCGATTCAATGTATTTATATTTATTCCTTTTGGCTTAAAGCTCCAGAAAACATTTGGCACACTCCAGGATACTCAAAAGCAAGAAGCATGCCAGATAGACAGACTGTACAGACTCTACAGTATTTTCAGAAATGAGTGGAAATTCTTAGAAACGCTTGTTACCCGATGAGAGGATCAACGGTGATAGAAACGGTTATTAAAGGATACAGTCTTTTCCTTTGAAGAGTGTCTTTCCGTTGAACATTTCTCCCATTATACACCCAACTGACCAGATGTCCACTAAAGAACAGGCAACACACACAATTTATAAATAAATATAACTCCATTACTAATATAACACTACCATCAGATTGATAAAACAGGATTAGAGGACATTTAAAATTAAATCAAACTGCAAAATTACACTCTACAATAACTAATAATAATCACGTGTCTTGGACAGGCTCTAATCAGAGTGTAGTAAAACAGCCCTAAAGGCGTAATGTGAAAAATGCATGACTGTTATCTTGCCTGTCTGGTTGTAGTGCATCCAATTTAAAATAACCTCAGGCGCTCGGTACCATCTTGTCACAACATAACCGGTCATCTCTTGTTCTGCATGCCTTGCCAAGCCGAAGTCCAATATCTGCGAGCATAGACGCAAGACACTACTGAAATATCCGTCAACCCCATCAATCAGTCAAGTGCCCAAAGAATATCAATAAATCCAAAACCCTCTGCACATTTTCACCAGTTTTCTCACTGTAACTGACCTTTAGCTCGCAGTCTTGATTCACCGCCAAGTTGCCTGGTTTCAGATCCTGGAGAAAAACACAGTAATAGGTAGTTGTTGGAATGGTTGTTCCTCTTAATGCTTTTTATTACTTAACGTCTAGGTTCTATTACTAATTCCTGACAAAAGACTTCAATATTGTTTGTATATATAGAATACATATAATATATATATACAAATAATATTGTTATATAAAGTGCAGACAGAACAACAGATACACAAAACTGTACTGGTTAGTACAATACCTCAATTTTATAACAATCCATTTTTTGATAGAATGAAGGTAAAGTTAGATGCATGTGATAGTTACAATGACAATGTTGCGGAAAGCACAATAACACAAACTTGTCACCATTGGAAATAGCTTGGATTTTCACTTTAAATTGAGGATAAGGAACTGAATATTGGGAGGAAGTGCCATCTGAAGAGACAACTTCTTCTTAACTAAGTTCCTAAACCTTTCTTTGTCTTCCTCGACTAGTGACAAAGCTTCTGCACCTTACGCTTCCTTGCCTCCTCCCAAATACTATTCAAAAGTCTTTAATGGCGGGCGGTGCAGTCAGTGGCTTAGTGGTTAGCGTTGTCGCCTTGCACCTCCAGGGTCCAGGTTTGATTCCCGCCTCTGTGTGCATGGAGTTTGCATGTTCTCCCTGTGCTTGGTGCGTTTCCTCCCACAGTCCAAAGACATGCAGATAGGGCTAACTGGTGTTCCCCAAAGTTCCTGTAGTGTATGAATGAGTGTGTGTGTGTGCCCTGTGATGGATTCGCCTGCCATCCAGGGTGTACCCCGCCTTTTGCCCTAGGTCTCCTGGGATAGGCTCAAGGCCCTTCGCGACACTGTATACAGGATACAACGGTACAGATGACGAGTGAATGTACAGTGCATCCGGAAAGTATTCACAGCGCATCACTTTTTCCACATTTTACTTAACACAGCCTTATTCTAAAACAGATTAAATTCATTTTTCCCCTCAGAATTCTACACATAACACCCGATAATGACAACATGAAAAAAGTTTACTTGAGATTTTTGCAAATTTATTTAAAAAAATAATAATTGAGAAAGCACATGTACATAAGTATTCACAGCCTTTGCAAAATTGAGCTCAGGCGAATCCTGTTTCCCCTCATCATCCTTGAGATGTTTCTGCAGCTTAATTGGAGTCCACTTGTGGTAAATTCAGTTGATTGGACATGATTTGGAAA
>JAQMYJ010000040.1:6346368-6358326 GCA_030014305.1 Clarias laeviceps | reverse complement strand
GTTTTTAAATTTGTTATTTTGTTTCTCGGTTTTGTTATTTTATTTTTGAATTTGTTATTTTGTTGTCAGTTTTGTTATTTGGTTTTGCCACCGTAACATACACTACCTGCCTGGCAAAAAAGCTGGCATGACTGGAATTGGGTGAAGAAATGTCCAATGCATTATTAAAACCTGGAAGGACAGTTTTGAACCATCGACTTCACAGAATAAATGTAGTTAGAGAAAAAGTGATGAATGGACACAATCGTAATTAACATAAACGCTTGGTGAAGTTGAATCGTAAAAAAATGACAGTAAAAATCTGAGCTAGTAAAGGTAAACATATTTTCCCACACATGGTGACGAGAACTCACAGGATTGAGACTAAACAGCTGTGTGGCCATGAGATGGTTAACAAAAACAAGACTAAATTGCTAGGAAGCTTAACGATTGGCCTTTGGAGCAATGGAAAAAATGTCTTGTGGTCGAATAAGTTCAGACTGAGCCTATTTCAGAGCGATGAATGTGTCAGGGTAAGAAGGAAATGTGATGCATGAAGTGATGAAGTGATGCACCCATCATGCATAGTGCCCAGTGTACAAGCCTTTGCAGGTAGTGTTATGATCTGGGGTTGCTTCATTAGGGCAGGTTGAGGCTCAGCAGCATTACGTGGCAATAAAACCAAGTCAGCTGGTGACCTGAATGTACTTAATCATCGGAGTTGCACATCCATGCTTTTGTTTTATTATTTCAGGACTAATTGTGAAAGAGTGGTTCTAAGATCATGAGTTATCATTTCAACACATGAATTGGACAACAAATTGTGCCATAATCAGAACTGAAAGCAAACAAAATATTATTGTATGAGACATTTTTTGGCCAGACACTGCATGGTTAAGTAACAATCCTTTCAGTAAGACTTTCAAACTTTGTGAAGTGTCTGCTATACAAGTGTGACTTTGTTGTTACTATAGAATTAAGCACATTTCAACTCCATCAACTCCCAAATTCGACTCTTATACTTTCCAGAGCTTATTATGGGATCTAACGATGAGAGAACGCACAGTAAATAATGAGACTCACAAGTCCTGAAAGGATTCCAGTCTGGCGGCGGGGGTGAACACGTCCAGCAGCCCTATCACCTGGATCAGACAGGGAAAAAAAAGTTTCAACATCATGTTGTTTTTAAGTGTGACTCGAACACTCAAACATCCATTAAATATACAGTGGGAGTCAGAAGTTTACATATACCTTGCCGAATACATTTAAACTCAGTTTTTCACAATTCCTGACATTTAATCTTTGTAATCTTTTCCTGTCTTTGGTCAGTTAGGATCAACACTTTGTTTTGATAATATGAAACGTCAGAATAATAGTAGAAAGAAAGAATTATTTCCGCTTTTATTTCACTCATCATATTCAAAGTGGGTCAGAAGTTTGCATACACTTACAGTAGGTAGTATTTAGTAATCTTATCCTTTAAATTGTTTAACTTGGGTCAAGTGTTTCAGTTCGCCTCCTACAAGCTTCTTACAACGAGGTGATTGAATTTTAGTCCATTCCTCAGTAACTGAGTCAAGTTTGTAGGCCTCCGTGCTCATTCATGTTTTTTTTTGTATTGGATTGATACCTTGACTTTTATTTGCAATCATGTTTTAACTTCCTGGCTGATGTCTTAAAATGTTGCTCCCATTTGCTTTCCTCATGATATCCATCTATTTTGTGAAATGCACCAGTCCCTTCTGGAGCAAAGTTCATCAACAACATGATGCTGCCACCCCCGTGTTTCACGGTTGGGTTGGTGTTCTTTGGCTTGTAAGCCTGATCCTTTTCCTTCCAGACATGACAATGGTCATTACTGCAATACAGTTCGATCAGACCAGAGGACATTTCTCCAGAAATTAAGATCTTACTCACATCCCCATGTGCAGCTTCAGACCTTGATCTGGCAGTTATTTCTTGGCAGTTTTGGAGGAGTGGCTTTTTTCTTGCTGAGCAGTCTTTCAGGTTATGTCTTGTTTTGCTGTGGATTTAGATGCGTTTGTTCCTGTTTCCTCCAGTGTCTTCACAAGGTCCTTTGCTGATGTTCTGGGATTCATTTGTACTTTTCGTCCCAAAGAACATTTTTCTCTTTCAGAGCAGTATGATCGTGTTTATACTTGATTGTATTATTTGTATAGAATGAATGTCGTACCTTCAGGCATTTGGAAAAAATGCTCCCAAGAATGAACCAGACAATGTCTTGGCCATTGAAATTTCTTTTAATTTTCCCACAATGTCAAAAAAACAGGCACTGATTTTTGAAGGTAGACCTCAAAATGCATCCACAGGAATAACCCCAAGTGACTCAAATGCTATCAATTAGACTATAAGAAGCTTCAAAGCCATGACATATTTTTGTGGAATTTTTAAAACTGTTTAAAGCCACATAACTGGGTGTATGCAAACTTTTCGTCCAATAGACGAAAATTTTGTAGTGATACAGTGATACAGGTCCTGGGTTCAATTCCCCTGTTGGGTCTGCGTGCATGGAGTTTGCATGTTCTCCCCGTGCTTGGTGGGTTTCCTCTGGGTTCTCTGGTTTCCTCCCACAGTCCAAAGACATGCAGATTAGGCTAACTGGTGTTTTCAAATTGCTTTTAGTTTGTGCATGTGAGTGTTAACCAGAGGTTGTACAAATGGTAATACATGCAATAGTCACCTTTGGCCTCCACTTTCCCTAGTTAGACAAGAGAGGGTCCTAGATAGAGATGGATGGAATCTATCCTTAAATTGTTGGCAAAATTACTTGCACATGTACTTGACACTATAGTTTGTTAACATGAACTCTGTGGAGTCTTTAAAAAAAATCTGTTTTTAATGACTTCAGCCTAGGAGAATAACGGTGTAACCTTCTCTTACATCACAACAGGGAACTGACGTATAGTGCTGTGCAAAAGTATTGAGCCACCTATAATTTTTTTTGTTCATCTTTAACGAAGATTTTTTCAATGTGTCAGTCTGCACAGTGTCTAGAGTTAGAACTTAAAATTGGTTGATTATGTAACAACCTGAGCAGCAACCTCATTTCCCCTCTTATCTGTTCCAACCACTCAGCAATGAGCATCACCAGTATACTAAGCATCGTCCTGGTCATCTCTCAACCTGTGTCTCACTGGTTCGTGCCTCATGTTAGATTTCATTTTTCTTTTATGCACGATTGATTTACAGATCACTGTGTGCCTTAACAAACAAAAATGAATTTCCTCTGAAACTGCTCAGGTATAGGGTGGCTTGCCAAAAATACGAGTATAAAAAAAAAAACGGCCTTCAGGAAGCCTGGAGAACTTTTCCTGAAAACTACTTGGCCCTTGGAAAGTGAAATATGAAGAAACCAGGGCTCTCTCAAGACTTCAGCTGATAATGAAACTATGATATGATCACTAAAAACATCTCAAACTATATCTTATTAAAGCTGCACTGTCAGGGCTTGTCTTAGCACATTCTCAGACCATTACAGATTTATAACCAGGTGGGGATCTGCCTGAACACAAGCAACCTGAACGCAATGTGTCGAATGTCTGGTTTAATCTGGTTCCTTTAATACTTTAATGCTAAGCAGGAACCGTTGTGAACTAAACAGTGAATGTCTTCGAAAATGCACATTTAATTGTAAGAAAATGTCCACATTGTACATTATTAGCTAATTATTCAACTGAATAAGATGATTGCATCTTACCGTTAAAAAGGGTTTCAGATGTGTTTATCCATGTTATTATTTTTAAAGTACTTGTTATAGAACTAAAGACAATTTGCCATTTTTGTTCAATTTTGAATTTCGCATTTTACTTTTTACATTCTGGTATAACTAGAAAAAACCATATATTATTAATAAGAGAGCAAAACTAAATTAAGCTGAGAAGGAATTAAAACCCTCGGTGCCAACAATTATATAAACACTGTACTGCTAAGAGCATCATGTGTTCCTTCTAAAGCTACAGTAACTGCACCAAAACTTTTTGCGACTAGAGAACAAAACACTTTTATAAGATAATACAAAAAAAAAAAAATTCAGTCTCAACAGTGTTTTTTTTTATTTGTAATTTTCTTTTAAACTGTACAGTAGATCACCGTCTTGCACCTCTAGGTACTGGGTTCGATTTCTGCCTCAAGTTTGCATGTTCTATCTGTGCTCGGTCGGTTTCCTCCCACAGTCCAAAGACATACAGATTAGGCTAATTGGTGTGTAGTAAGTGAATGAGCGAGTGAGTGTTGTGTATACAGTATGTATGGTGGTGCCCTGAGATTGATTGGCACTCCGTCCAGGATGTACCCCGTCCTCGTGCCCTAAGTCTCCTGGAATAGGCCTCAGCCACCCCCAGCACCCCCCCCTCAGCTGTAAGGGCGGATTCGCTGCACCTGGCGGTGTGTCTATTTAAGGCTCCTGATACCTGCACACTTCGTGCGAACATTAGGCAGCACCCGGTAAGTTATCAGGTCCTTAAGATAAAGACAAAAACCCAGCCAACGTCTTTATAAGAAGGCGGCGTTTTTAAAAGAATAAGAGAGCAGCAGGCAACTCATCAAGCGTCCGCTCTCGTCCTAAGTTGAAGTTAAAGCACATAAAGCAGTTTATTAACTAAAAGTTTATTTTTAGTTTCCAGAGTCCCATTCGGTCGGATTTTGAAGCTCTGTTTGTTTTGTGTTTTCAGTTTTCTTTTGTTTCCTTTTTAGTTCCCCAAGGTCTTCCAGTGTATATCATAAGCACTCTCACATCCTCCTATTTCGTTGACCCCCCTATATTACATCCCGTGGTGCGGCTCTCTAAGACCTCACCCACACCCACATAACCCTCCAAAAAAAATTATTCCGCAACAAACTTTAGGTCCGACTTTAGGAACGTAAGTGCCCTTTCAGATCCTTTATGTTGACACACTTTGAAGAGAAATCTTTAACAGCGGCAGATACTGGAGGACACAGTGCAAGAGAAAGATTTTTATTTATTTATTTATTTATTTTTAGCAACCGTCCAATGTCAAAGCAACAACCTTGTCAAAGTCCACGGCTGACAAAAGCAAGGCCCAAGAAGACGTATAGAATCGAGGACTTACATTTTCATGCTTCATGTGTTTCAGCAGCCGGAGCTCGCGGTAGGCCCTCTTCGCAAAGATCTCAGACTGGAAGGGCCTGTGGAGCTTCTTGATGGCGACTTTCTCCTGGGTCTTATCATTGATAGCTGAGCTGTGAGAGACAGGATGAGGTTTGAGGGGAAAATATTGGTGAAAGAGGTCACCGCAGGATGACAAAGCTGTACAGTATCTGTGCGCCACATCACAGTGCTCCAGTATTACTTGAATCACATAAGCCGACCATTAGATTTTGGTTTGAATACAACCTTTTTCTTAATGCTGTATTGAGCTCTGACTCATCTTCTGAAATGGATTAATCCTGCTTGAGCACTTTGTTCAGCTGAGAAAGCTTTATTATTTAGTCCAAGGATCTAGCAGATGTTTTTTCTTATAATCACATCTAATATTAGAAACAAGTTCTACACATTTTAAAATCCAGATTGAAGACCTAAACATTCAAACCGGCTCATTCATGGTCCCTGGAACTTATCGTCATTTGAGACTTCAATCTTTAAGTTAATGCTAAAGTTAATCGTTATACTGATTGTGTATTGTTTTATTAATGTAGTATTAATATCTTTTGCCACTCTATTTTACAGTATGTCGACTCAATGGCATACCTGTAGTGTCTTGCCTTGACACTTAGCTACAAAGTCACAGTGAGTGTTGTGACAGTTCAATGGAACATCAAGGTGAAAGTATTTTTAATGTAAACCACTGCATCATGCAAATGTCAACCTGCAGCTCTGTGGCTGTTTGGGGGGGAGTGTAGGCGGGTGTCGTTATGTAAACCAAGCTTAACAAGAAGTCGAATTTGATGTTATTAATGCTTTTAAAAACCATGTAATGCTCTTCTCATGTATACAACATCTATGCAACCCCAACGTACAGATGAGATAATGATTATACCAAGGTGTGGCTTTTTTTTAGTCAAGAAATGCAGAAAGACAAAATGCATGTCACCGCCAGTCTCGAACATAAGAGCTTTTATTCTGGTGACTACTGTGTGTGAACAACACGAGGGGTTTCAAACCCCCTTTTCCTTTTAGATTGTTTCATGTCTTGCTGGTTTCAATAGAAACCTAACAGGAAGTGAGCGTGCATCTGTGTGTGTGTGTGTGTGTGTATATGTGTGTGCGCGGCAGCATTTTGGAATCGGACTGACAAAGACATTTCGCTGGTAAACATGCTTATTAGATTATTAATAGTGAAATAAGTGAAAATGTATGCTCAAGATATTTGCATTCGTTGGGTTCCATTGCCAATAGACAGCATGATTCATAATCCACTATTACATAACTGTGTTAGTTTACAACGTTTCAGCTTGTCCGTTTTTATCTAACGATAACAAGGGCTTTCGAACCACTTTGTATTGATGTTGCAAAACGTAAATAAATAAATAAAATAAACAAACAAACAAAAAAAAGTAAGACACACATGCAAAAGACAGAGAAAGCATGAGAAATATACTGTACAGGCAAAAGGCAGGCAACAGACAGGCAAAAGAACGAGCAAAGGACATGAAAAAGACAAGCAGATGACAGGCAAAAACAGGAAAAGTATGAGCAAAAGACAGGCAAAGCATAAGCAAAACAGACAAGGAATAAATGAATGACAGGAGGAAAATGACAAAATGCAGGCAAAAAAAAAAAGATGGACATGGCCTGAGGCACCACACAGGCAAAACACAAGCAAAAGGAAGGTTATAAAACCAGAAAAATATCAGTATATACATAGGCAGGCAAAACACAGGCAAAAATGAAAAACAGGCAAAAATGAAAAAAAAAAAAAAAAAAAGGACTGACAAAATACAAGCAAAAGGCAGGCAAACGATGGTCAAGGGTTGAGGCAACACAGATGCATAAGACAAGTTAAAGACAGGCAAAGCAAGACAAGACAAGTAAAGGCAAATGCCAGTCTAAATGCAGTGTTTATGCAGTCTGTATGAACTCTATATGTAGTCTATATAGTGTTTATACCGTCTACAGTATATGCCATGTGTATATACAGTCTATATAGTCTATATGAATTGAATATACAGTGTCTATACAGTCTATATGCAGTTTATACAGTCTATATGGAGTGTATATGCAGTGTATATACATGGAATCTACAGTGTATATAAAGACTATGTGCAGTCTATATGCAATGTATTTACAATCTATATGCACTGTATACAGTGTATATGCAGTCTATATAGATAGATAGATAGATAGATAGATAGTCTATAGAATCTATATACAGTCTATATTCAGTGTATACAAAGACTATATGCAGTCTATATGCAATGTATATACAATCTATATGCACTGTATACATGTTGTATATGCAGTGTAAATACAGTCTGGAGTTGCAGTTAGAGATCAGGGCGGAGAGAAATGTTTCCCCCCGGTGATTAAAGGCCCTAAACTCTTGAGCATAACCCAGGCTCAGAAAACAGTGTTAGTAAGAGCATTAGTGAAAGCTACACAGGCTTGTGCAGTGAATCATCTGCGCTCTTCATGCAAATACACACCGTCCCCAAATCCGCCCTCACTCACCACACTGTGCCGTAGGCTCCGGTGCCTATCTGCTTTAACCGCGAGTATTTGACCGGAACTTCCCACATGGTGCCGTTGATCTCCTCGCGGGTGAACTGCTGCTGCTGCGGCGGCGGCTCCTCCATCCCTGCGGCCGACCGGACGGACAGATCGCTCCTCGTACTCTCTGTCTCTCGCGCGCGCTCCTGGGCTCGTGTTCGCATCCGCGCAGGAACCGGTGGGAGTCGCGTGACTGGCTCTGAGGCCGCGGTCACACACCGCGCGCGCTCGTCTCACCTCGGAAAGCCATGGTGAAAGTCTGCTTTCGGTCTTTCTTGCTGGCGAAGGAAACGCCTAATGTTCCGATCGGAGGTGGCGCTCTGTTTTCACGAGCTTAGTGATTCACAAGCAATCCGCTCTCAAGTGACTCGTGGAAGTGAATCGATCTCAATGATTCACTAGCGCGATTCAAAATAAAGTTTAACCCGCGTAGCGAGCAGCGGAGTCAAAAAGACGCCTTACAAGTACATAAACACACAGTGCACTACTTTCACTATTCATACATTTTTTACAGTGGGGGAAATAATTATTTGATTACTGTATATTTTTTTTATAAGTTTGTCCACCTACACTGTAACCCCGAATAAGTTGACAAAACTCAAAAAAAATTTTTTTTTAGGTAATCAGTTACATCAAATTTTTTAAGTATGCTCAAGATATTTGCATTCGTTGGGTTCCATTGCCAATGGACAGCATAATTCATAATCCACTGTTACATAACTGTGTTAGTTTACAACGTTTCAGCTTGTCCGTTTTTATCTAACGATAACAAGGGCTTTCGAACCACTTGGATATTGACGTTGCAAAACGTAAAATAAATAAATAAATAAAATAAACAAACAAACAAACAAACAAACAAAAAGTAAGACAGACATGCAAAAGACAGAGAAAGCATGAGCAACATACTGTACAGGCAAAAGGCAGGCAACAGACGAGCAAAGGACATGAAAAAGACAAGCAGATGACAGGCAAAAACAGGAAAAGTATGAGCGAAAGACAGACAAAGCATAAGCAAAACAGACAAGGAATAAATGAATGACAGGAGGAAAATGACAAAATGCAGGCAAAAAAAAAAAAAAGATGGACATGGGCTGAGGCACCACACAGGCAAAACACAAGCAAAGGGAAGGTTATAAGACCAGAAAAATATCAGTATATACGTAGGCAGGTGAAAGACATTCAAAGGATGGGCAAAACAGGATAAAATGAAAAAAAAAAAAAAAAGACTGACAAAATACAAGCAAAAGGCAGGCAAACGATGGTCAAGGGTTGAGGCAACACAGAAGACAAGTCAAAGACAGGCAAAGCAAGACAAGACAAGTAAAGGCAAATGCCAGTCTAAATGCAGTGTATTCGCAGTCTATATGCACTCTATATGTAGTCTATATACAGTGTTTATACAGTCTATATGCTGTGTGTATGTACAGTCTATATGAGGTTTATATAATCTATATGCATTGAATATACAGTATACAGGAAATATAATGATGCTTCCAGTTTTAAATAAACGGAACTATGAGTTTTTGAGTTTGTTGCACTAATTCATATTAATCATTCTTTACTTGCATTATTGAGTAGCCTAACTCATACTATTTAATAGCAATTATAATTTTTTTTTAGTTGTTGCAAATCAAAAAAATGTTTGTTGGTCTTTCAACTGCTCCCGGTAATGGGTCGCTACAGCAGACAATCTGGTCCACACACAAGCTTGGCACAGGTTTTATGCCAGATGCTTTTCCTGACATAACCCTCCCATTTTATCTGGGCTTGGGACAGGCACTTCATCCAGTTGTTGGGAATCAAACCCGGGCCTTTCGCTTGGTAGGCGAAACACCTACCACTGAGCCCTATTGCCCTGATGACGTCAGACACAAAGTCTGAAAGATTTTAAGTTGGTGGAACTTTAAGGTGACAGTTACTGTTACTTAAGTACTTACAGATACTTAAAATATCAAATTTGTTTAGCTAACTTAAAAAGTGTCATTTCTACAAACTCATAAATACCAAAAAGTTCTAAAAACTCATCAAGGTCTATTAATTTTAACTAATTGTAATTATTTAAGTTAACAGTACTCAATATGTTTAATTAATTTGGACCATTAAGGTTTACAGTGTACAGAGATATGAAGGGTCTATATACTGTACTGTATATATAGGTTTATTTAAAAGGATAGAGACAGAATATTAACGAAAAATCAAGAAAAAAAACATTATATAAATTGAGTTGTATTTATGTGAAATTCATTGTATATAGACTGAATTCTGTGAGATTCAGTCTATGTATAGTATATATATATATATATATATATATATATATGCACTGTATATACAGTCTATATGCAGTGTATATACAGTATATATACAGTCTATATGCAGTGTATATACAGTATGCAGTCTATATGCAGTGTATATACAGTCTATATGTAGTAATCTAAAGTATCTACAGTCCCCACCATCTCTAAGCCAAGCAAGGAGGTGGAAAAATCATGCCTTGGGGCTGTTTGTCTGCTAAAGGTACAGGCCAATGTATTGTAAAATCTCAGCCAGAGCCCTCAGTCAGAACACTGAAGATGGGTCGTGGATGTCTTCCATCATGTCAATGACTCAAAACATACCGCCAAGGCAACAAAGGAGTGGCTCAAGAAGAAGCAGACCTTAATCCTATAGAAATTTCGAATTGGAGGAAGCTGAAATTTCGAATTGCCAAGTGACAGGCAAAAAACCTTTACAATTTTAGAGAAGCTCTGAATAGAAGAGTGGACCAAAATCCCTCCTGAAATGTATGCAAACCTGGTAACCAACTACAAAAACCGTTTTACCTCTGTGCTTGCCAAGGGTTTCTACACCAAGTTTGCTTGGGGGTCGAATGCTTATTTTACTCAATTAAATGCAACTCAGTTTATAACCTTTACATAATGTATTTTTTTATGGATTTTGGTTGATATTCTGTCTCTAGATATTGTTGATAAAATTATAGACCCTTCATTCTTTGTAAGTGGGCAAACTTAGAAAGTCTGCAGGGGATCAAATACTTATTTTCCCTACTGTATGTGGACAAAAGTATTTGACCAAACCTACATTGTATTCAAATACACATTCTTCAATATGGAATTGATCCACTTTTCAGCTGTAACAATTTAAACTCTTCTTGAAAGGCTGTCCACAAGGTTTTGGGATGTTTTGGGGAATTCATGCCTATTCATTCTGTAGAGCATTTATGAGTTCAGGCACTGATGTTGGACGAGAAGGCCTGGCTCACAATCTCTGTCCCAAAGGTGCTTGATGGGGTTGAGGTCAGGGGTGTGTGCATTCCAGTCAAGTTCTTCCACACCAAACTCATCAAACCATGTCTTTATAGTCCTTGCTTTGTGCACTGGGATGTCCTGTACTGTAAAATGCACGGGTTGAACTGACAAATTAGATTTGGATTACTTTGGTTACTTTTCAGATTTTTTGGGGTAAATTGCTTCTATAACATACTGTATTTTCTCTCAAGCTGTACTACAGTTTGTCACTATTTATATGGTTGCATCACATCTCCAGGGTTGGGAGGTTTGAATCATGCCTCAGGTTCTCTCTGTGCTTTGTGGCTTTCCTCAAGGTCGTCCAGTTTCCCCCCACCGCCCAAAGACATGCACTGTAGGCTGATGTGCATTTCCAAATTGTCTGTAGTGTGTATGTGGGTGTGCTCAGAGGATTCTACAGCCTGTTGATGCCCTAGGCAAACTTTACAAGGGCTCCTACTGACATGGGACCCCAAGCAGGTGCTTGTTGACAAGCAGCGCCTCTGGGTATGTCATCCAGGGTGTCCTTTGCGTTGTGACCTCGGACAGGGATTCTCAGACCCTTCACAAACCCACACAGAATGAGCGGTATGGTATTTGGTGTTCAGAATGTTTGGCATCACGAGCAAGGTGGCATTGTGGTTAGCACCTCCTGGCTCGAGGGTATGATTCCCGCCTCGGGTCTGTGTGCGTTGAGTTTGCATGTTCTCCCCGTGCTTTGTGGGTTTCCTTCAGATAGTCCGATTTCCTCCCCAATCGGACTATCTGCTGTGTGTAAATGCACAGCAATAAATGTAAATCTTAAAATAAATGGAGTAATTAAAGTTGCACGTCAAAGAAGTACTTATAAGAATATAACTATAAGAATATTACTAATTGACTTTTAAATTCAATTCAATTCAATTTTATTTGTGTAGCGCTTTTAACAGTCGTCATTGTCGCAAAGCAGCTTTACACAATCAAAATAATTATTTAAGTTTGTATGGAATGTGAATGTGTATGAATCAA
>JAQMYJ010000040.1:6331303-6344956 GCA_030014305.1 Clarias laeviceps | reverse complement strand
TGTGGGACTTTCACTAGATTCATGGAGATTACTGTAAACTGTACTATAAATAAAATGGTTTTGTATTCTGAACAACGTTTTTAAATAATAAAATTCAAAGTGCTGCATCTTTACTGTCTCAAACAAAAGCATTGAAGGATTTACCATAATATCAACAACATACAGTTGAGAATACTGACTATTAATATTATAGTAGAGGTTGTAATGGCACCCTGATTAATCAGTGCTGTAAATGAAATGCCAACAATTAATCTGAACGTTCTAATGCAATGAGTTTTATAAGTTACTAACCTCAGTGACAGATTTTTAACAACCGAGTTCCTACTCAATCAAATTAATCTTGGTAAGAATGAAGAGTTAGGAAATTATTTAGTGGCTGGATCAATTGGCAGCTGTATTCAGATGATCTGGTGCTACTGACTCCACCAGAACATGGCTTACAGCAGCACCTGAACCTGTTTGAAGGAAGAACTAAAATGTTTCTTGTGTTGTCGACCTTTAATAATTACTCCTACATTATTCAGTGAGTCCCTCTCTCTCTCTCTCTGGAGAGAACACATGGTTTGGAGTTTTGCAAAGCTACTGCAAGATTACATGTCTAGTTGCCATTCTTTTCTAATACTGAACAATTTTTAGTTTCCGTAAATGTTCAGAATGAGAGAAAAAGAGCAGGATGTCATGGCATCAGAAGCCACCAGGGAGATTCTCCAGTATAGTGTCAAGAAATAGAGCACAGGTGGAGGAGATGCTGTTAGCAGTGGGAGAGCAGATCGGGTGCAAAAACATCTACTGTACTTTACCTCCTGAATGAACAAAGCCATTGGTGGTGTTTCTCACAAAATGAAAGCTCATAGACACACTGACCAACTGTGGAATAAAAGTAAAAGGGAGCATGGTTCAAGGTACCACTTTTGTCTGGCCCTGTAACACACGTGGTAATCTTGAGCATGGCCTGTTCATGAATTCAAAATGAGCTGATTAGGAGGAAGCTGTCCTGCCTTGAGAAATTTACCAGCCCAATTAGAGCTACTCTGCTCGGATGCAAACGTTCTAGCGCAAAACATGTTCTGTCCTTTCTCAGGAAAGTTTTGATGATCTTAAATAATCAGGAAGGGAGCCGGAGCACACTGGAGTCAGCGATGAAAAAGTAAAAAAAAAAAAAATCTTGAATAAAAAAACTAGTTAGGTAACTATTTAATGGTATTACATTTAAAAAAAAATCAGCTGTATAAAGATTGCCGGATTCTTCTGTCTCATACAATATATGGCTTACAACAGCACCTGGATCTGCTGGAGCAGTACTGAGGCCTGACGGTCAATCTAGCCGTAACCAAAATTCTCAGGAAGCTCTAAACTCAAGAAAACTGTTCATTCTGTGCAACCGTGGAAGCACCACCACCACCACCACCACCACCATTACACTATGACTACCTAGGAGTAAACATCAGTACCTTGAAAAGCTTTGATCTGTGAGTGTAAGTCATGTGGAAGAAACACACAATATCAAACATATCACACAGAGTCCCTGCCTGGAGTGTTCTGTAGAAAGTCATCGAAAAGTGAAAATAAAACACCAACCAATGCATTCAGGGCAGAATTAGCCCTATTCCCATTATGCCTCACTTTTAGGCTCTGAGCTCAGGCTGCCTTCTAGGCTACTTGGATCTATAATCTTGCTTCCGTTTCCTGAGACCTTATCTGTTTCCAGGAATAATTCTGGTTGGCAGTCTGTGTGCAGCAGCCTGATTAACCTTTCTTTGGTAATTTTATGTTTCTTGTGTTTTGGAACTTTTCCTGTGAACATAACCCAGATGTCTCCATGATGAGCGCTTCCTCCTTGCAGTATCCTATAAATTGCACTACCTTATGTTCCACTACTGAATATATTGAGTGTCTGCAATTGCTGGTAAAAGTTTAAAGTGAGAGAGGGAGAGCAGGATGTCATGGCCTCTGGGGCAATGGCCGAAGGGAGACACTGTCTCTCCAGCATGGTTTCAGGTGAATGGAGCACAGGTGGAGGAGGTGCTGGCAGTGGGAGAGCAGGTCAGTGCAAAACCATTTACTTTGCCTCATAAATGAACAAAGCAGTGTTGGTGGTGTTTCCCACAAAACAAAAAATTGAACATGTATGTACACTGACCAACAATGGAATAATACCCCTATCTTACGTATGCGGTTTGACTCACGGTGAGATGCGGTGTCGGGCACCGTGAGCTGCCGCAATTGCCCGCCGACGCTCCGCTGACGTTCCGCGAAGTTCTGCAAACCTTGATCAAAAAAATTAAACATGTTTTATTTTTTCGCGCGGAAAGATGGAAACGTACTCAAAGCGCCAAAAACTCGCGGTGAATCATGATAAACCGTACTTACGGCTACGTGGTTTCGCGTAGTGCCTAAGTACAGTTCATCATGATTCACTGCGAGTTTTGGCGCTCTGATTACGTGTCCATCTTTCCACGCGCCGCTCCTCACACAGTCAAACTGCATAGGTGAGGTGGGGTATAACAGCATTACATTTAGGCAAAAGTAACTAAATAACTGAGTATTTAAATGGCGGACCTAACGCGTTAGATAACTCGTTACATTAAAAAAGTAATCAAACTACTCTAACGCGTTACTTTGTACTTTGTAACACGTTACACCCAACACTGTTGTTTATTGTATTTCTTTCCAGACAGGTGAGCACGTCTGTATAGGAGAAACAAAATTAGGACCGAGAAGCTTTAAAGCATGTCCCACAGGCATCTTAACAGTAATGGGTATCATAAAACTAAGGGAAAATTTTTCTAAATGTATATTATTCTAGAGGTGATCTTCAGCGACATCCAAGATTTATTTTGCAGTAAAATTCTGCATTGTTTTATTGTTCTTATTGTTTTAAGTTTAAACTTCTCTCTTTGACACGTTGGCTCTAAGTTCACTTCAAGTTAAATGTTTTCATTATTATTATTATTATTACTACTATTATTATTGTTGTTGTTGCAGTTGTTGTGCCCAGTGTTAAAGTAGTGACAGTAATAGTGAAGTAAAACATGTAAGTGTACAAACACAGCAAAATACTTCGTTATGAAACAGTTTAATTTTAATGAAGTCCCACAGTGTTGGATAAAGGCAGGAACCTCAAGCCTCAAGTTGAGCATCATGTTGGGTAAAAGTGGCAGGTTGGGTAGGAGCCTCAATTTGGGCAGGAGCTACAGATTGGGTAGAAGCCTTAGGTTGGGTAGGAGAATGAGTTTGGGGAGAAGCATCAGATTGAATAGGAGCCTCAGTTTGTTCAGGAGCCTCAGGATGGACAGGAGCCCAGGTTGGCTAGCGGCCTCAGTTTGGATAGAACACTCAAGTTGGGTACAGCCTCTGTTTGAACAGAAATCTCAGATTAGGCAGAAGCCTCAGTTTAGGCAGAAATCTCAGGTTGGATAGGAGACTCAGTTTGGGAAGTAGCCTCAGGCTGGACAACAGCCCCTAGCTCTTGAGCTCAGTTTGGGTTAGACAGGAGCTACAGATTGGGTAGAAACCTTAGGTTGGGTAGAGGCATGAGTTTCGGTAGAAGCATCTGACGAAGTATGAGTATACATTTGGGTAGAAGTATCAGATTGAATGGAGCCTCAGTTTGGTGGATGGGTCTTAGTTTGTGCAGAAGCCTCAGGCTGGACCAGCGCTCCTGGCTGAATGATAATGTGAGGAAATTGAACAGGAAATAATTTTGAATCAATACAAAATGCTGATGGTTATCATAGTTTATATACTGTAATTAAAAAACACATGCTTTACAACCAGGCTATCATCTGTCAGAGGCTTGTTCTCTATACTGTATTTTGGCTATTTAGTTAGAATTAGTGGGCTAGCTCAAATATATCAGTTTCCAAAATGAGTAATTACCTGGTTGAGGCCTCAGTCTGGGTAGAAGCCTCAGTTTGGGCAGGGGTCTCAGGTTAGACAGGAGCTACAGATGAGTTTCGGTAGAAGCATCAGAAGAGGTATGAGTGTACATTTGGGTAGAAGCCTCAGGTTAAATAGGAGTCTCAGTTTGATGGATGGGTCTTAACTTGTGCAGAGGCCTCAGGGTGGACAGGAACCGAGGTTGAGTTGGGGCAGGCCTCAGTTTTAGTAGAGGCCTCAGGTTGGATGATAGTGCGAGGAAATTGAACTTAATTATAAAAGAAATGATAGAAGAAATTAATTATAAAAGTGTTACAAAATGTGTAAATGATAATCACAGTTTATACTATTAAAAAACACATGTTCTACTACGAGACTATCATCTGAGGCTCGTTCTCTGTGTGGTATCTATGAGTTGGCTAGTTAGTTAGAATTGGAGGGGTGGCTTCCATCTATCAGTTTCCAAGACGAGCAATTAGACCTGAGCCTACACTGCAGCACACTGTCAATCAAGTTGGGTAAACGTGGCAGGTTGTGTAGCCTCAGTTTGGTAAACCACAGGCTTGATAAGAGTGTTAGTTCAGGGGGTAGGCTTCAGTTTTGGTAGAGGCCTCAGATTGGGTAGGAGCTTCATTTTGGGAAGGAGACCTCAAGTTAGAAAGAAGCTACAGATTGCGTAAGAGCCTTAGGTTGGGAAGAAGCACTAGTTTGGTTAAAGGGTCTCAGTTCGTGCAAGGGTTTCAGGGTGGACGTGAACCCATGTTTGGTAGGCGCCTCAGATTAGATAGGAGACTCCGGTTTGCCTTAGGAGCCTCAGTTTTGGGCAGAAGTTTCAGGCTGGACAGGAGCACCTGGCTGGATGACAGTGTGAGGAAATTAAACAGAAAAGAATTATAGAAAAGATACAAAATGCTTTAATAATAATCACAGTTCATATTATTAAAGAAACACAATCTCTACAACCTGAGGCTTGTTTTCTATGCTTTGGCTAGTTAGCTAGATTTGGTGGGCTAGCTTCCATCTGTCATTTTCCAAGATGAGCTAATAGACCCGAGCATACACAGCAGCACACTGTCATTTTCCTCATAATGATTTTCTAATATTGAGGAAATACAGTATAAGCAGATAATTGTATCTTAAATAAATTCAGAGTATGGAATAGTATGGCAGTACACCAGTGTCATTACCACTTTATGTTCACTTCAGGATGCAGCATTAAATTCAGTTTGAACGTCTAGTGACTCGGCACACAGCTGTGAAATTACTACACACTGGATAAGAGCACAGCGGTGTAAAAGGCAGTAAAATCATTGTCACATCTGACAGGAAATTTAAGAAGATCCCTCCACTCCTCCACTTTCCATTACAGTCACATATAGTGAATATGGGTTAGGACAAATTTTCATTAAAATTAAAAGGCACTTATTTATCTCCATTACTTGCATTATTCATATTGACTACTAGATGGTGCTGCAGCGCTACAGCAAGTCAAGCTGGTCTGGCTTTTTGGAAAATGAATGTGGAAATAAGTATTGATCAGTTTAAAGTGCTCTATGTATTAAAATTACTTATTTCATGGGTTGAAATATTATTCTATAAGGTTTCTCCAATAAGTCTTTTCCAGTGCTCATAATTTCCCAGTTGGTCTGTGTGATATAATGTAATAATGAAGGAATTTGTTCTACTCTTAAAATGTTCCCAGTCTCTACATTAGGCAATTCTAAATTATCACACAGTTATGAAGTGGATTTTATTGAATTTCTCTAAATAAAAAAAGACTAAGACAAAGAGGATTCCTTTTGGTCACAGCTCGAATCAATCAATCAATCAATCAATCAATAAAACATCATTGAAATCAACCATTATTTTTTATTTTAAAAAGTCTGCAAAATAAACCCAGACATATTTTTTTTCTTTTTAAAATAAAAACTGTAACAAAGAATAATTGCCCGTCACACAGTGCATGCAAACATATTACGAAAAAACACTAAAGTTACAGACCCTTAAGCATTGTTTATTGTATTTCTTTCCAGACATGCGAGCAGGCCTGCATAGGAGAAACGAAATTTAGACTGAGAACCTTTAAAGCATGTCCCACAGGCACCTTAACAGTAATGGGTATCATAAAACTCAAGGAAAAACATTTTCTAAATGACTTGTATATTATTCTAGAGGTGATCTTCAGTGACATCCAAGATTTACTTTGCAGTGAAATTCTGCATTGTTTTATTGTTTCTATTATTATTAGTTTAAACTTCTCTCTTTGACTTGTTGGTCTAAGTTCACATCAGTTAAATGTTGTCTACATTACCCAAAATGCAATTTGATTACCTGCCGACAATGGTGCCAGTGGGATCGAACCTTTGTTTTACCTTCAGCTAAAGTAAATGAAGCACTGCTGTCCTGTGGTTTGCCCGGCATTTTCACATCCTCGTCTGTGTGCTCTGTTTAAAAGACTTCCGCTTCCAAAGCTTCAGCTTTAATGTTAATACGCCTTCAATGTCATCATGCTAACAAGCCGAGCCAAATCGCAGACGTAACTCGCGTATAGCTGAACTGCATTTTGGCCCAGAACACCATTTGTGCCTGTGTGCATGGAGTTTGCTTTTTCTCCCTGTGCTTGGTGGGTTTCCTCCGGGTACTCCGGTGCCCCCCACAGTCCAAAGACATGAAGATTAGACTAATTCTATCCATCCATCTAGGTACCTCTGTAGTCCAGCTATTGACTGTGGATACCAACAGTGACCATTGTATTTATTCTCATTTTGTACGCCAGTGGTAGAACCTCCCATTAACATTCACATGCACATTCACTCACTACGGGCAATTTGGGAACGCCTAATCTGCATGTCTTTGGACTGTGGGAGGAAACCGGAGTACCTGGAGGAAACCCACCAAGCAGTGGGGGGACATGCAAACTCCATGCACATAGACACACCGTGCGAACCGAAACTAGGACATGGAGGTGCAAGGCGACAGTTCTAACCAGTAATTAGGCTAATTGGTTTTCCCAAATTGCCTATAGTGTGTGAGTGAGTGTGTATATGTGTGTGCCCTGCGATGGATTGGCATCCTGTCCAGGCCTCATGCGGTAAGTCTCCTGGGATAGGCTCCAGGCCTCCTGCGACCCTGTATACAGGATAAAGCGGTATAGACGATGAGACAAGATGTGAAAGCGATTCTCTCCTGTGATGTCAGAGCAGCATACAATTGCACAGGAATACTAAAAATACAGATCTACTTAGCAATGAATCTCTAGACACTTAACTAAATATTTCAATCTAAACATGTTCAATCTGTTTTTAGGTGAAGATTTCCTTTAATTCCATCACTGACGTTATTGCTGTTTATTGAGCTCTCCAAAAAAAAATATATATCATCTGCACTTGTTAAACCTTAAAAGCCCACATTATGAATGTTGCATTTCTCAGGATTTGGATATCAACTGGTTTCACCTCCTACACTTTCACGTTCGCTTTTTTTCTGAAAGAAACTTGTATAACTTGTAAATTCTGGTATAATGACGGAGATGACAGAAGTCACCACTTGCTGTGGCTTCCTGTGTTGCGGCGCAGAGATAATTGGTTCATTAGTGAGAGTGTGAAGCATTGTGGTTGGCTCTTCCTTCCTGAACTAACATTTAAGCAGGGGTCTCGCATCCCTTTCTCTTATCACAAGTAATTGGCAATAATATGAAGATAATACATTTTTATAATATAAAACCAGCTTTCCGAATCATTTAGCGTCCCCGGTCTAGGAGTTTCTCAAACCTTTTTGCGGCAAGGAAACTTTTAATATAATATATTTTACTATAACAGGTACATTATCTCGCCAAAACTGGCGAATACCTACAGTAACCAATCACACCTATATGTGCTTGTTGAACATCCCAATCCAGATTTAGCCTCCTCTTTGATGTTATAATAACCTTTAATCTTTTGGGAAGGCTTTCAACTAGATTACGGAAGGTGGCTGTGGGGATTTGCCCATTCAGCCAGAAGAGCATTAGCGAGGTCAGGCATTGATGCCTGGTGTTCTTTGGCTTTGGTTAATGCTGTTGAGGTCAGGGCTCTGTGCAACCTTGGCAGACCATGTCTTCATGGAGCTTGGTTTATGCACAAGGGCACTGTCATGCTGGGTCATATTTGGACCTTTTAGTTCGAGTGAAGGGGAACTTCACTGACTAGGGTGGGTGAAAATGAGATAGGAAATATTTAATGGCTATAGAACTTGTATTATCACTGGAGCACCACCCCATGGTGCACCACCCTGTTTTGCTCTTACTGTGCATGCGTGGATCAGTAGACTTTCCAGAAGCATTTTCCAGAGCATTGGATGGAGCGACACGGACCTCATGAATAGCTTTCAAGAAGTCTAGATCTCACTCCATGTGATTCTCGGGGGAGTACGCAAAGGAGGAGGTGTACAGGACAAAGGCTCGAAAAACTGGAGGACTTGAAGGCAGGGATTCAGGAGGTTCTCAGCAATATCCCAAATGACTTTCCTTCCCCAGCCGTTTGAGGAAACTGGTGGACGTGGCTACATTGAAATTGAAAATTTTTCTATGTAAAATGTAGTGTTCCAATAAATTTGTATTAGAAATATGGACCAATTTGTGCTGCCTAGTTACTTCTCACCCACCCTGTATATTTTAATTATATCATATTGCATTTTATATTTAAACAAATTTTATATTTGGAAGGTGTATTAGTTGATCATTCCTGCTTTAGTTAATCAACCCCAAGTTTTTAGATAAATATACACCAATCAACCATAACATTTATACCACATTATATTAACAAATTAACACTGATTATCAATGATATACCAGTAAACTGGCAACACTATCATGGGCACCCAAGCCTCACCCATGCCTGTGGGGACCAAAAGCCAGTCTGTCTGGTCTGATCCTGTAGATGCACCACAAATCACTGGAAAAATTTTATGCTGGCCATGATAGCAAGGCACCAGAAAACCTAGTGTACCACAACTCGCCATTCATACAGGACCCAGTGGGCAAAAAGCCCAAGGACTTCAACGATGGGATGCTCCAAAGAAACAAGTCCAATCCACAAATACCCCACCCTGTAACCCACCGCATTCCAAAGGATCCGCCTGGTGCCAGACACCACCACACCCCCCCAGAAGTCCTGCGGAGTCAGAGATGCCCAGGTGGCACAATGGAAACCCACACGATATTTGCCATACGATAATGTTTTTTGTTGTAATGTTATGGATGATCGATGTACTTCTTCAGCATTTTGTATCCGTTTTTTTTATGAGCAGTATCTTTATTTAGGGATATTTAATAATCATAGTCACAGACTGCTGGAGAGGTCCTATCACAAACAATGTGGTTTAACAGCACCAATCCACACTCATTATCGAGAAAACAGACAGACTAAGGTCAGAAAAGACAATAACAGAAACGCTTCCTGGGGCTGGAGGACTGGGATAATTAGAAAAAGCAAGAAATTCGAGACTGATGCTTGTAAACATGGGAACTAGATAAATGGTGAATTATTAGACAAAGAAAACATAGACTATGGCTTAGTACTGTTAGGTATACACGGGATAACGAGACACAAGCAACAAGTGAAAACAGTAATTAAGGTGTGGCGGAGAAAAAGCAAAACAGGAAGCAAACGTATACATTAGGTACCATGGCAGGCTGTAATTCTCAGACCACATTAGAAAGTTGAAGTGTTTATTAACTATAATGAAAGCACTCGCTCCTGCAGTATTATTATATGTTATTGTTTTTACTGTAACAACATGCACTGGGATTTGCATTGTGGACAGATTTTTAAAAAGTGTGTAATTATTAATAAGTTTTATATTAAGACATTCTGTGCAACATTTAAAAAAACAAATAAAATCAGAGTCAGTCTAAGGTAAAGCTGTTCTGATACACCATAGAAAAATGTACAAGGTGGAGTAATTTGTGCTTTCTGGTTTCTCAGCAACAAGAGAAGCTGCATTTTAATCTTATTACTGTACCATCAACGAGAGGGAACAAATGCGAGGCTAGTGAGGGAACTATTATTTATAGCTGCTATACCATCAGTGACAACAGGAGGTAACTTGTTTTACAGATATTCAACAAGAATAACTGTGGAAAGGAATAAAACGTACCATAATAAAACATCCATTGGAAAATTTGCTGTGAGGATTAAAACACAATGGGATGTGATGGTAAAGGAAAATAATCAACCTTCAGGGTGGTACAAATTATGAGGCTGAGATGCATTGGCAAAATGTCGGTCACATCACGTTTTATTTATTCATTAAAGTTGTTGGTTTTTCCAACACTGTTCCCGTCAAGGGATTGAACCCAAGCCATTCGGATGGTGGGTGAGAAATCTACCACTGAGCCACCAATGCCCTATTTATTCTTTAAAGTATCACCTGTGTTTTTTTTTTCGTTTGTTTTTTTAAAACTTGGATCCATTTGTGCTTTTCTCATTGCAAACACAATGGAAAACTACAGCACCAGTCAAAGGTTTAGACACACCTTCTAATTGTATGTTTGTAGGAAACGCATGTATTAATATTAGTCTAATCTATTAATCTTGCACTTTTAAATGCAAATTAATCATATGACCAAGATTGACCATGACGACTTCCCATACCCGACTCTGTGTGATAATGCTATGTTTAACGTGGATAATAAGATGACTGGGGAAACATCACCACGTGTGCTGAACTGCAAGTTGCTTTATAAAAAGCTTCTACAGTAGATTGTAGTAGGTTTTGGATAAAATCATAGATGTGTGCAAGGAGAAGCTACCTTGAAGCTACCTTCAAGGGGAACTATTTTTACAAGAATACATTACATGTAAGATGTGGGAGGTGGCTAAGGCTCTAGGTTGTTAATTTTTGGCTCTAAGGATCTGGGTTTGAGCGCCGGTGGGTTGCAGCACCCCATACTACCCAGACACAGCATGCAGCGCCGGTCCCATTTTAGAGATTTAACATTTGTTAAATGTTTGAGATATTATTAGACTGTATAATCGGCATAATTCCAACTTTATAATACAAGTAAACCTGAGTATTTCAAAACTGTGATTAATCGTGATTAATTGATTATAACTAACAACAACAACAACAGTCTGTTGTTTTTATAAGACATGAAGGTCAGCCATTCTGGAATTTGCAGGTGCATTTGCAAAACCCATGGAGCACCATGATGAAACAGGCTCTCATGGAGACCTTCCCAGAAAGCAAGACCAAAACCTACCTCTGCTGCAGAGGAGAAGTTCATTTAGAGTCACCAGCCTCAGAAATCACCACTTAACAAACAGCACTTTGGATTAGAGCCGTTATGAAGGCTTTACAGAGCGTAAGTATCAGACACATCTGAATATCAGCTGCTCAAAGGAGATTATTGGATATTTTGGATGACCTAAGCGTTGTTTTACAATGAAAAAAGAATTAGGTGTGTCCAAACTTGTACTGTACAATGGATTGTATGTGCAAAAAAAAAAAAAAAAAAATCTAGAATAATGCAAAAGAATGCAATTTGAGACAGGTATTTTTTTTGGGTAAAAGCATACAATATAATGTCACAAGACAGAACAGTTGCTTAAATCATTTCAGAAATGAGCAGTGTGTGGATGCATGATAAAACTCTAAGCATTACAGAAGCATTTCTAACTTCCTGGATACAAAGGATTAGAGTTGGTAAAAATTAAATGTCAGAATTGTTTTTTTTTCTTCTTTTTTTCCCCTAATGAACGGGCCAACCAAAAACATTCATTACTTTCATCCTTTAAAATCCGATCTTAATCAGCTCACGCGTCTGTCGAGGAAGCCGTAATCCAGCTGTGAGCTGTCAGTCAGAGTGTGCAGAGGTGACATAAATATAATAAACTGCTTAGCGCTTTCCTGGTTGGTGTAAGTAGGGAAGAAGAACAGCTAATCTTATGTACATCTTCCGGAAGAATTTCACTGTTTTCACGGCGCTGGGTCAGAGCATGGCCGATTAAAAATAAGTTAAGGGTGTGCTTTCATGTGTTCCTTTTGCTCCAAAAGGGAATTAACCACTGCTCTCAATCAATGATGAGCTGTGAAAGTGAAGTGAAAAGGAAATGAGAGAGAGAGAGACAGAGAGAGAGACGGGAGGCTGATGTGATTAATGAGGCTGACCCTGTCCCTCCCCGAGAGTCTACTTGCCTTGTGGGAAAGTGACCTTAGGGCCAGATGCAGGAACACCTATGAATGCAAATCCTCTCTTTACCTCAGAGGGAACTAAACCACGATGCTTTCGGATGCAGTTCATTTCCACCTGGGCTGTCAAAGGGTCAAACTTCTTCACAGTTTAGGATATGAGACTAGATGGTTCTATGGCCTTTGTCAAATTTGGACCCCAACGAACACCTGCTCTTGAGGGGACGTCGTTCCAAACATCATTAAACAATGTTTTTTTAAACAATGATTGTTCTAAGACAAAAAAAAAAAGACAAAAACACTGTTGGAAACACTGAACATGACTAGTTATTATAAAGCTCACCTTGCCTACATGTACTTATTCCTACAGTTCTTCCCTAAAGTAACCAATATAAAATATAGACTTGTTGGAACACCTTACAATCAATCTGATGGAAAGTCTGTCAAGCAAGTCGGTTCCTCAAAACGGCAATTAGCCCAATCTGCACATCTTTATGCTGAATGAGGAAACCCTCCAAGCACTGGGAGAACATGCAAACTCCACACACACAGACCCAGAGGGAATTGAACCCGGACCCTGGAGGTGCAAGGAGACAGTGCTAATCACTATGCCACCATGCTGCTTTAACAAATGCACTCCTTTTTAAACATGTTAATATAAAACGTATACAGTAAGGTGATGCAGCCAGAGGCCTGGAGAGAGCTGATTGGCCGAGCTCTCTCAGAGGGGAGGGATGAGGGGTACTTTGCGCTCTCATACTAATCATGGCTCTACAGCCAGTCACAAGTGTCTGTGAGCTCCCGGAAGAGGAAGGAGCGGATAGCGTTGTCCTTCGAGTGTGTTATGCCGCCCCCAGCGGTGTGTGACCGAGCAGTTCGAAAAGATGGGGCTGGCAGGCATCACGTGATATGGAGAAAAAACGTGTGAATCTTCGACTCTCCCTGACTGGCAGTAGTAATTCCTTTTGATGTGGGGGGGGGGGGGGGGGGGGATTATCGGGGAAAAAACCCACCCAAACCAAAAAAAAAAAACTCTTATACAGTAGATCTCCAAAACGTTTTCATTTTCTTTGTGTTTCACTCATCTTTCCATCACACCATTCCAGTGTCTGTAGTTTTAAACAAATCCGGATCTATGAATCGGAAGCCCCTTGGCTGATGGGCATTTTCCTGGCCAACCAAAAAAACAGAACTCACTTTTTCCCACCTGCTTTTTCAGGTTTTCTGACTACCAAAACAAGGGAAAAAAAGTTGCCATAGAATTATTATGTGTATATTTAAGAGGTCTTTTTATTCACAATTGCATCCTTAATGGTCATCAATATAAGAGTTAAAACACAACTAAGAGTTGAAGAAGGCTATGTTAGCAGTTAGCAGTTAGTTCCTAACCTACCCATCCTTAGCTCTTAAGAAATAGAGGGACCGGAGACGTAGCTGTAAGGGATGACCACTAGAGGTCACTGTTTTTGTGTGTAGTTTTTTGTTGGCTGACTCAGTTTCCCAGAAGGCACCTCGGTCAGGTGGAGCAAGTGCGCACCTGATCCGAGGTAGCTCATTAAATCATCAATAAATAGCAGATTAGTCTGGGAAACTGGGTCGAGCATT
>JAQMYJ010000040.1:6308738-6331203 GCA_030014305.1 Clarias laeviceps | reverse complement strand
CTGTGTAGCTGACTGCCATGGCTAATAGCTAATGCTATTAGCCATGTTTAGCTAATAGCCAGGTCTAGCTGATTGCCATGTCTTTAGCCCTAGTCTTGTCTCTTGTCTCCCGTCGTGTCTCTGGTCTCTTGTGTCGTTTTGCTGTTTGTCTCGTGTCGCCTTCGAGTTTCCCGTCTCTCGTCACCCGTCTCATTCGGTCCCTTGTCTCTCGTTACCCGTCTCATTCGGTCCCTTGTCTCTCGTCATAGTTATGTCTCAGCTCCCTACCTAGTTAAGTGTTACCCCCTGTGTTAAGTGTGCCACGTGTCCGTCAGTCTGGGTTTCGCCACAAAGGCGCGTGAGTATTGTGTCACCTGTGTCTCGTCACCGGGTGTGTGTGTGTCCCACAGCCTGTGTTTCGCCACAGGGTGTGGGAGAAGTTTCCAGTGTTCCAGAACCTGTGTCCTGCCAGAGAGCCCATGTCTTATCCAAAGTTTGTTCAGTTCTGGTTGTATTTGTTTGTTTAGTTGTTTTCCGTATTCTTATGATTTCTCAAACCATCTTCATTAAAACACTCTTGAACTTTGCATATACCTCTGCAGTTATGCCTCCTTTATCCGCCATAACCCCCCCCAACGTGACAGTAGCTCCCATTTTAAAATTTATATCATTAATCATTAATGTAATTGAGCATATTGTTGCAAAATAACACTATTATATCCAGACATAATGAATCTATTGCTGCTAAACACTTTGGCAAGCAATACAACAAAATGTAACAAACAATAACTTTAAAATAGGCACACTTGCAGCTGTCGTATTCTCATCAGAGCGTTAGTATTTACTGTAATTGTTCCTTATTGAGAATACAGACGAATTTCAAAGACATATTCAATATTTGAGAGAGCTGTCAGAACATTTCCACCATGAATGAAGGATAAACATTGCTGCTTCATGGCATGTGGCTATCCAAAATGACCAAAAAGTCAATTTTGCATAACTGGTCCCCTTTATGTAAATAGCAGCAGTTGTCCCCTAACACTCACTCCATTTTCCTTTCTTTTGAAGTTAAACAGACATCAAATCCTTAATGTCCTGAAGTCATTGTCATGTCCACAAACATGAAGTTATGGCTTTACCTCTGAATGTCACTGACAGGAACACAGATGTTGGAGAATCCTCTTGTAAATTCTTTTGACATTTATTTACAATATGTGACCCTGTTCAAGCTTATTAGAGAAACAATAATGTGTCAATCAATCTACACTGACGTGCAGTAATTCAAAATACTATAAATAGAGTGCGTATATTAGAGAAAATAGTAACAGTATCATCTAGAAACAGTTCTATGTGCTTTGGGAAACCTTTAATAAAACCAGGACCGACCTGCGTGTCCTTATGATTTGTGGGAAGAATGACAGAATATGGTAGAATGGCAGAGATATTATGGAAATTGCTTTTTTTCCTTCATATCAGCTCATATCTTTGCAGTTCTTGGTCAATTCATATTTTTTATTAACATGGCTTCATAGAGTACTTATACAAGCTACTCGGGCTTCACAGTACGATTAAATTCTTTCCGAACTGCCAAAATGTGAGCGTATCAGCAGGTTTATTGTTTTATTCTTACCATTTATGAGTTGAGTTATTGAGGACTGGCAGAATGACAGGTGTGTAAATGGAAGTTGGTAATGCACACGCTCTCCCCTACCAGGTTCTTTATTTGCTCTTATTGACCTGTTTGCTTCCTGCCAGCCATGCTCTGACTCTAAAAAAAAAAAAAAAACGTCCCCAGACTTGTGCATGGTTCATTAGTTTCAGAGATGGACAATAAGGTCTTGTTCTTTTTCCTTTCATGCATGCACCGTGTACACACTCAGGCATATTTTTAATTCCTCTCACAATGCCATTAGCCTGCGCTCTGTGTGCTTTGCATGATGTGAGGAAGTACACTCGGGGAGCAACAAGCCGAGTCGTTAGTATCAATTACGTGCAGAGCTGGACCTGATGAGAGTTAAAGAGCAGTCCTGCGAAGTCTTCTGCAGCCTCACCTCTGTCTTTCTTCCTGTTTTTCTGATTGTATCAAACACGGCCTCCCTCTAAAAAAAAAAAAAAATGACCCATTCCTTCCTGTCGTCGTTGTGCTTCCTTAATGAGATGCCATTGTGCTGCAGACTTCGCTGCGTTTATTTATCTCCTGGATTATTTATGCATGGGTTTGTTTGCTTATTAATTTGGATTCACAGGGAAATTAAACACATGAGAGCTTTTTTCAGCTCGTCATTGTTTAGCCGTTGCACACCATAACCCCCCCCTGCATTATCTCGCTCGCTGTTTCCCAGGCAAAGTGCGCCAACGTAGTCTGAATCACTAAACACGAAAAGGGACCGTCATTACAAACCTGAATGGACGGACATTTAGTGCTGACTATTTTTTCTTGCTATTCTACACTGAAAGAACCAATCTCACACCTGGCCACCATGCAGCACCTGCTCTTGAGGCGAGGAGGTTTCAAACACAACTGGGTCATTTCCTTTGAATCATTTGATCTCAGACGTGTGAACCGATTTACTCCCTTATGGTTTGTTCTGTTCGACCCAGTAGGGGATTTTTTAATAACTAGAATTATATGGATTTTCAAGAAAATTGAGTCAAAAAAAAAAAAAAAAAAAAGCAGGAACCTTTTATTAATACATTTTCTTGATGCCAGATTTGAGGGGGAAATTATACTGTAGAATATGTATGAAAAAAAGTACTACAAATACATTTTGGGGAGAAACATTTATTAATCAGTTGGTACTCTTTAAGGGTACCTATTATGCAAAATTCACTTAATTGTAATTTGTAGACATTGGATGGCTTAGGGAAGCACATTGACTTAATGGTTAGCACCATGGCCTTGCACCTCCAGGGTCCGGGTTTGATTCCCGTCTGGGGTCTGTGTGCATGGAGTTTGCACATTGTATCCTCCGGGTACTCCGGTTTCCTCCCACAGTGCAAAGACATGCAGGTTAGACTAAACTACATGTCTTAAACTTAGTTCCAAAAATTGCCCATAATGTGTGTATGTGTTACGGAATGACAGACTCCACAGACAGGAATTAGAGAAAACCTGAATGGATGCTTTTATTAACAAAGAATGCTAACTGTTTGGGATGAGATGTGGGTAAGAGAGTGAACCGGAAAGTCTTAACTGATATGATGCTGGAGCTGGTGGACGGAGGATCAGAAACAGTAGAACGGGTAGACAGGACACAGAGCTTGGAGAGACGAGGAGACGCAGGGATGAGGAGACACGGAGACGAGGAAACACGGAGCGAGAAGATTGCTTGACACAGGTATACATTGAGTCCTTATCTATAGTGGAGACCAGATGCCGAGTGACAGGAAGTGAGATGTATTTGTATGTGTTGGTGAGGTTCAGGGGGCGGAGCCTGTCGTGTCCGTGACAGTATGTGTATGTGCCCTGCGATGGATTAGCTCCCTTTCCAGGGTCTACCCCACCTCGTACCCAGTCTCCTGGGAAAAGCTCCAGGCCCCCCATGCTCATGTATACAGGGTAAAGCGGTATAGATGAAGAGTAAGTGAGTGGATAGCTCATGCTGTCCCTCCATAAATCCCAGCCACTGCATGAAGAACCAGTTCTTGTGCAAGACCTTTAACCAGACCGTTAATCAAACCCACAATGAAACCCAGCCAAGGCCGATTAAAAAGAGGGCTGCGACAGGCATTTGGTGTAAAAACTGTGCCAGATCTTGTGGATCAAAGATCCAACGTGGGCTAGAAAAAAGAGACAAAGTCCAAGAGAAAAAAAATAGACAGTTTGCTGAGATTCTGATGGCTCTTCAGTATACAGTGAAACCTTGGATTGCGAGTAACGTGGTTTGCGAGTGTTCCGCAAGACGAGCAAAGATTTTTAAGAAATTTTTACTTGGAAAACGAACAAGTCTTGGTTTACGAGTACCGAGTATCATGTATCACGCATGCACTTCTTGTTTTGACCCCGAGCGTCACGTGATCACAACTGAGCCAACGTGTTTTCTCTCTCTTGCGCTGCAGAATTGTGGGTAATTGTCTCCCCTACTGGGTCTTAGTGCGCAGTTATCCTGTACACGAACATCCGTGCACAAGTGTACTGTTTCCTATAACACTGTGACCATGTGTGTGTGTGTAAAACATATTTTATTTTGCGTCTGTATGCGTGTGTGTACAGCGCGTGTGTAAAGCAAAAGCAAGTCTCATTAGAGACGTTAAAAATCCATTTTCTCTCTCTGTATCAGCCTGCTCTTTTTGTCTGTGTGTGCGCGTCATTGGACACCGTGCCTCTCACACACATACACACACACACACACACTCTTTCTCTCTGCTCTACACAGAAACACTGCTCTGTCGCTATTCTTTTCAAAGGTAAAGTGCAGGTTAGTTTGTTTTATTTTTACTTTACAGCAGTGATTCCGTTAGTGTGTTGCTCAATCGAGTGTCTTTAGAGAGATTTCTTGTTTATTTTCCTGATAAAACAGTGTTTTCGTTGTGTGCGTGCGTGTGTGAAAAGAATGGAGGAAGGGTAACTGTGTAAGATGAGAAGGGGGAGAGGGGAGGGGCTCCTTACTTTAACTTCACACAGCTCACACACACACACACACACACACACACAGCACCTGCGCGCACAAACGGAAACACTTATCTGTCATGATTTATTTTTACTTTTTTTTAAAGGTAAAGTGCAGGTTAATTTGTTTTATTTTTACTTTATATTTTGTGTTAATTATTTTTATGTATTTATTTTTTTGGTCTGTG
This sequence comes from Clarias laeviceps, assembly GCA_030014305.1. Taxonomy (NCBI): domain Eukaryota; kingdom Metazoa; phylum Chordata; class Actinopteri; order Siluriformes; family Clariidae; genus Clarias; species Clarias laeviceps. The sequence continues at coordinate 6,326,427 of JAQMYJ010000040.1, read as the reverse complement.
GAACGAATAATTTGAGTTTCCATTATTTCTTATGTGACAATTCGATTTGGTTTATGAGTTTTTTGAAATATGAGCCTGCTTCTGGAACGAATTATGCTCGTAATCCAAGGTGCCACCGTATGTGTGGTTCTTTTCCCTGTTTTTTGCCCATTTTCCATTTCTGTATGGGTCGGGGCTTAAACCAGCCAATTAGATTTACCCCTGTTGTGACCTCATACAGTATAAGAAGATCCCATCCCTGGGTTGTTCTTCAGCTCTGCTGTTCAATGGAGGGGCGTAACTTAGTAATAACCCATTTACACAGACAGTGAAACAACATATTTAGAGGGAAAATAAAATTTTGAGGTATGAAAAATGCATTATCTGAGAGATAATTCAGCTGGAGCGTTAACACACACTCTGAAATCAATGTTAACTTGCTAAAAAAAAAAGTAAAATATGGGACCTTTAAGGTTGCATCTATTGACCTTTATTTCTTGGAAATAAAACTTGTTTAAAGGTGAACAAAGCACGCTTTATGATTTTTAGAGCAAAACATCATTTGTAATATATGCAGAGCTTTCTCTCACATGATGGTGGTTGTCAAAATATCTACTGTACGAGTCTCTGGTGCTGTAACAGCACCTGTAAACAGAAGACGAATCAAATGTTTGAGCCGCCAACAAGGAGGCGTCCGGTAATTACCTGTCAGTCATGTTGTTTCATTATGTGCTTAAGCATGTAGGTTAGAACATGTTTGCCGGGTGTTTGGGAGGGCATGAAAGGGAGGGGGGAAGGGATGGGGGTTAATGTTCTAGGGCTGTTGTGGGGGTGAGTTGTTCAAAACAACTAGTTTCAGCTAACTAAACACTAATTGCATGTCATTGCATAATAGTAGGCAAATTAGAACTCTAACAGTGCTTGTTTATTTATGCTTCTGTTTTTGCTCTTGATATACCAAATGATATACATTTAATGAAGCAGGAACTGTTTATATGTGTCATCATGTGTTTATCTTTTGCAGCCAATTTACTGCTACACCACTGTAACAGAGTCTGCGCTCTTCCCCGGTCTTTTAAATAATGCTTAGATAAATAATGAATAAAACACTATACTGTGCTGTTATAGAATAAAAATAATAAGGCGCAGGGTTGTGATGTGACCTGCAATGAAGCGGAGTTACTGTTACCACATAGAAATCAATTATTTTGCAAAACATTTGTGGATAAGGGAATAAAACACAAAGAATGCATTATTAAGAAACCACAAAGCCCTCACTTCGGAGAACTTTCCTGTGTAAAGAAACTTTAAGTTGCAGTTTTACTTCTGATTGAACGAAGCACTAACACTGGAGACTCCTTAAAAAGTGTTAAAGGTTCCATATACACTCCAAGACAACATAAGTCGTAGAGTTCTCTATAAAATGATGGTTAACACCAGCTTAAACATTAGATGGTTCCAGCTTAAACACCCAGATCAGGCATTATGGGATCCTCGAAATTGTTTCACTCCCTCTCCAAATACACTGTAACTTTAAAACGAAAAGCTACCAATACTCCTCTGCGGAAGTGCATTTTTCTAGCTAATCAGAATGCAGAAAACGTGGCCTTCCATGAAAAAGGTGGAGTTCCAAATCAGCGTTGATTCAAAAGTAGCTGTCAATTGTAATGTTTTTTTTTTGGCGGGAAATTTGAACAGCATGTTCAAGCACTAATCATGTTCATGAAGAACAAAGTTAAAAAGGGACAGGATGGTATTTTCTCCATATTTTGATTGCGTGCAGTCAGACTGGAGACTTAAGTGAGGCAAAAAATTTAATTAAAGACTTTTTTGAGAAAATCCTGTAAGAGTTGTAAGACAAGAGTTGTAAGATTTTTTTGATATAAAATAAGTTAATTCTACCCTTTTCCTCTGAAATCTGGATCTAGCTTGGGGGTATGGTGCGCGACGGCTAAACAATGATCTATGAACTACCTTCCTGTCTCCTCTTGGATCTGATTAACATGCTAACTCTCCCACACTCTCTCTTTTTTCTCTTGAGCTAACACTTCCTGTTTTTTTTCCTGAAAATTCTTTATAATTCCAGTTATTAACAACTTCCACTATTTGTTCTTTAGTTAAAATGGTTATTACATGACATCAGGCATTTCGCCATCTTATAAAAATTCTTCTCATAGAAAAAGGCTTTTGCAAATAATATTGTTTCTCCTACATGGCCAGCACTATCTGTTATGCACCTTATCCATCCATCATCCATTTAGGAACCTCTGTAGTCCAACTAGGGACCATGGAGGCCAATGGTGACCATTGTATTTATTCCCATTTTGTACGACTGTGGTAGGACCTCCAGGTCAACATTCACACACTCATTCACACACTACGGGCAATTTGGGAACGCCAGTTAGCCTAATCTTCATGTCTTTGGACGGTGGGAGGAAACGGAGAACCTGGAGGAAACCCACCAAGCACGAGGAGAACATGCAAATTTAAACATGCGCACAGACCCGAGGTGACCACTAAGCCACTGCTTGCTGCCTACACACCTTACACTGTGTACAAATCCACCGGTAGGAAATAATCTGTGACCAATTATGTTCATTTCACTGCCTTGCTGTGTAGGCTGAATCGAACACCTAGTTGGCATTCAGCAAAAAAAAAAACAACAACTCATGAATATAAACATACTGACTGTCATCCAGTACAGAAACAGAAGCTATAGTCGGTGCGTTTGAATTTAAACAAAAAACCCACAGCACATCTTATAAAAGATGAAGTGGAGCAGAAGGAAAACAAAAAAGTCATCAGAAAGAAGTCTGAAAATTGTGATTCTCATTGCTGATTATAATTTGCTCTTGGAACGCCTTTGGCAATGTTTGCACTTCTGTGATTGTTTTCCTTTGCCGTTCTTGTCATCACTTCGGCATCTGTCCTGTGTTCATTTTCAGCGATAAAAGAAGACCGGATCTGAAGGCCACGAATGATGAATCCTCAATGGATTGTAACCTGAAATGGGTGACCAGGTTATTGATGCGATACAGAAAGAAATCCCATATCAAGAACACTTCAGAATGTACCTCAAACAACGCAGAATGATATCCTTAAAGGTGGAAACTAGATCCAGATCTCTAATCAACACTAACTTTGTAGTCATCTGCGTTTGATACTTGTACACAGACTTTAACGTTAACATGCAAGCCCCATAAATATCCTTAATCACCCAGCCTACAGGGCTCACCATGACTACATGCTTGGGTCTCTATTAATATAAAGTGTGTGGGCAGATGGGGGTTGGTTTCCATTTAGGTACATGGGTCTGGTTGTGTGTGTGTGTGTGTGTGTGGGGACAAGCTGTCATGTATGTCACCAAGTATTAAACTCAGAGTGAAAGTGCGTTACTCATGCCTGTCATCCTTTTAGCCTGCTGTCAAGGGAAAGTGACACTGATGCTCAGTGTCTGACTTGAGGATCCAGCAGGCTAGACCTTTAGAAAGAGTGTAAGAGAGAGGGAAGAATGGTACAGTGAGAGGCAGAAGGACAGGAAGATAATGTCCTAGGAAAGAGAGACAGAGGGTGTGTCTGAATTATGGGTCCTTCGAAGGACATGGTCTTCGCAGGCTTGTGGCCTAGACTGTCAAGTGTGTAGACTGAATGTGAACAGAAATGAGATGATCTAGTTTGCGGAGGGCTTCCTAACCACATCACCAGCTGTTTCTACCCTTATCGCTATGTCAATGGAATATGAAGTATAGATTATCTATAAAATCACAATGATCATAGTAAAAAAGCCCAAGCTGCCATTGGTTAATGTTGTGTAACAACACTTACCACCTTTGTCGCTCAGATTTTATGTAAATTTTCTTTTTTTTCCTTATTTTTATTTAGATTTTTCTATATTATACATGGCAGCATGGTGACTTAGTGGTTATGTCGCCATGCACGTCGATGGTTGTGGTTTTCGATTCCTGCCTCGGGGTCTTTGTGCATGGAGTTTTCATGTTCCCCCCGTGCTTTGTGTGTTCCCTCCGGGTGCTCCAGTTTCCTCCCACAGTCTAAAGACCTGCAGAGTAGTTTAATTGACGTGAATGAACGTGTGTGTGTGATGGATTGGCATCCCATCTAGGTTATAACCCACCTCATGCGCGAAGTCTCCTGGGATAGGCTCAAGGCCCCCCGTGACCCTGTTAAAGATAAGCGGTATAGAAGATGAATGAATGAATATATCTGCATCTGCCATCACCCTTTTCGGTCGTGGTTTGCAAAGAATCTTGGGATAAGCTGAGCTGTAAAGTATACACCACTTCAGCCTTCATTGTCAGGGGAAAGAAGGCTGCATTTGTCAGACACATTTGAAGGAGCTTTGGAAATGGGACAGCCTTTAAATGGATCCTTCAAAGGATACAGCCTGGAATTGAGACACAGAGAAAGGGAGACATGCTGCTAGATATAGCCAGGACAAAACAATTAGTGCCTCTTCTTCATGTTTATGTGTGCTTTGGTAAGACCATGAGTTACACTGCATCATAACAGTGTGAACTACGTATGAAAAGAAAATAATCAAGAGCAAGATCAAACCTTTGGCAATTAAAATCACACAAATAATCAACAACTTCTGAATTCATCAGCATTCCCGAATTCATCATGGTAGACCACTGTACAGGTACTGTATATACACTAGCGTCTACAAATTACTGTATGGCCAATAGTGTGTGCAATATCACCTTCCTGAACATCCCATTCCACATTTAGTCGAATTTTCTCTGTTAAAAGAAACTCTCAGCTCTTCTGGAAAGGATTTCGCTAGATTTTGGACCTCAGCTGTGGGGATCTGTGTTCACTCAGCTACAGGAGCATTAGTGAGATAAGACATCGATGTTAAGTAAGGAGGCAGGGGTGCACTCTGTGTTCCTGTTCATCTCAAAGTGTTCAGTGAGGTTGAGATCAGGGTTCATTTAGGATTCGGGAACAGCAACATTGTCATACAAGAAGATTCTTAGAGGAACCGCATATAGGTGGGATGGTCAGGTGTCCACATTAGAGACAGTGGCACTGAAGAAAGCAGAGATGAAGATGTTGAGGTTCTCTGTGAGAGATTGTGAGTATATTGGTAGAAGGATGCCGAGGTTGGAACTGTCAGGCAGGAGGTCTAAAGGAAGACCAAAGAGGAGATTTATGGATGCAGTGAGAGAGAGAGAGGACATGAAGTTAGTTGGGGTGAGAGAAGAGGATGCAGAGGACAGGGTTAGATGGAGGCAGATTATTCACTGCGGCGACCCCTGAAAGGGAACACCTGAAAGACAAAGAAGAAGAGTCAGGTGTCCACATATTTTTGGCCATTTAATATGCATCTTCAAACTTTCACCCATATGAATAATCAGTGCACAAAACATTTAAGGGCATGTGTTTTTTTTTTTTTTTTTAACAAGATGACCTTATTACATCAAAATCAGAAACGGAAATATTGCGTGTTTGTCATTTAATTGTAACTTGGTTGCAATTAAAGTGATTTCGTCTCACGTCTGTACATTACCATTGAAACACAGTGTGTCTAAGCTGCAGCGGCATATTTAATCATGTTCTTTCACAACTGAGTGTTTTTTTTTCCTATTCCTTTGGCAAACAGAAATGAGGAAAATGTAAATGTGAGAACAGAGCAATCATTTCAGACGAGATCTTTCTTTCTTGCTTTCTGTCTTTCGTTTTCTTTTTTGCTACCATGAGACTGTAATATTAAAATGCATAAATACACACACATATATACGTACAATAAATATATTACAACAACTTGCTCTGGCACATTGCCGTTGTATTACTGGCATCTTCCATTTGACATGCCAGCTTACTGTACGCCTCCATCAAGTTCATTATGTCTGTAACATAAATGCAGAGCGGGCGGGATGTTAAAATTCATTTGCTGATGTTATTATAAACATCATCCGAAGTCCAGAGTAGGGCTGAGTTCAGAGATGCAATTCTGTTAATTCTGCTTACATTGGTGCAGGATGACTTTGGTTGTTAAATTCAAATGATCTCCTATAAAACTGGGGGCCATTTTATGGTGTCTCTATACATGATGAATGTCATTTAACCAAATAAAAAATGGATAGAAAAACAGTAGTAGGCATCTCATGAATTACCTCTGAGTTATGTTCCTTTGTTGAAAATATATGAGTCAAACTGGGATTTTTTTTAATGTGCAGCAAAAACGAAACATGGTTAAAAACTCCCTTTATTTCTCTATACAGTATAATCTCCTGCTACACTAATGCACTTATCCCAGTGTTTCACTAGCGCTTGGATACCATCAAGGTTGAAAATTTTCTCAGTGCAACGGAGTCACGATTGGACTGCGTGCTTTACATCTGAAACACTGGCCTCCCAGGAACTCCGATAATGGCCCAAACATGTGGAAATGGCTCTAAGTGAGTTTAGGACTGTATGGAGGATGTGGCAATATACTGTATATTTCTCATCTGAGTTCCTGTAATGTGCAAGTGGTGTTGGTGAATAAGACGTCTGTTCCACAATTATACACAGATTTTTAAAGATCAGAAGCTCTATTTGCTGATCGATCACGGAAATGACTCCAGTGGGCTCCGAGCCACCTCGGCCAGGATCGTTATTCAAGGACGTGCGGCCTTCTTTAAAACGTTCTCACCGTTTAAATGTTTTACTGCATCTTTTTGAGCTTGAAGTCATCTGTAAATGTCAATCAATTTTACATGTTAATGTACGATAAATTTCATCACATGTCCACCGTTTGTCTTGAACGCCCATCTTAACAGATTTCCTTTACCAGGATTTCATTTCAGGGAGTGGTAAAGGTTATATTTCTTAAGCAAGATGATATCATTATTTATTCAGATATAATATTCATTACATTATTCATTTATGAGTGAAAGCAGTAGGGACAATAATGCATAATGCATAGAGGGCTGCATTCTTAAATTATTATCAGGTGTTATTCATTAAAAAATACCAATTGACACAGTGTCATTTGAAAATAATGAATCATGTCACAACAATTAAAAAAAATTAACCAAATGGCATGTGACAGGCATATGCTCAAGATAAACCCCAGGGCATTGAACTTCTGCACTTCTGCCTTCATAATATTCTCTTGGTCAGCGTGTATAATAAATGTATTTTCCATGGCCTCTCGAGCATCCAAAGTGACGTTTTTCTGTCCTGTGAACATCTCGAGATTTTTGACAAGGTACAAATGGCTCACTCTCTAGGGAATATAGCTAGGTTATGGGTCTTAACCCAGAGCAATGCTTTGTCACTTTTTAGTGTGGGTAAGAAAGTAAAAATCTGCATATTAATTTGTGCAAAAAATCCCAGGAGATCCTGGACATTCCCTTAATACCCCCCTTAGGGTAACAAGTCTCAGATTTGACTCATTTTTATAGTTGCCACCTACTTGACTTATGTTGTCACACTAAGCCAGAAAGCATGTAGGTGGCTGTAACACCTTCCTCCCCAAAGAGTTCCTCTGGAAGCTTTGCTTACAATAAAGCAAAGCCTCTCTGGATACCCAGCTCTTTGGTTTCTCTTATATTACAATTTGATAAAAAAGTAGAAAATAGGCAAAGAGAAAGACACACACGCTGATAAAATGAAATAAAATACATATTGTTAACTCAACGCAGATTGTATCAGGAGAAATATTCATTCCAAAAGGCATGACGAGCATAGAAGACGCAACTGGTTCCCATGTTCACATGTGAACAGTTTGCCAGTAAAATGAGATCTGAATGTTGAAAACTCAACTTTTGCAATTTTTTGGCCAAAATATTACGATAAAATGTTTGAATTGTTTAAGTGTTCTATAGTGTGATTTTTCCAAATGCTATAACTCCACCTCCACCAGTTTTAGTGCAATGGACACATCCACTTAGAGTTGTGTTTATGGTTATTATTAACTATACTATTAAAAATAATATGTTAGTTGAGTTCTAATAAATATATATGTCATATAATCAATGACTTTGATTGTGATTGTAGTGAGTCAAACAGAAAGTAGTGGCAGCAAATGAGATCAAGGGAAAAAGTTTTGCTGCACAAAAAAAAACCTTTTAATTGCAAAGATTGTTAAAAATCAATTAGAAAATGTATTAGCTATACAAAAACTTAATTTTATAGCATCTTCAACCTCCTCGTCTACCAGATTTACTTGCTACATGATGGCAACTCGCTATCATAGTATAGATATGTACCGTTTAACCATCAACCTCTTATCATAGCATGAACATCTCCTGCACACAAATCTCTCTACTTCACCTCAGTACTTACCTTACAGTATAGCACATTAGTGATGGGTCGTTCATAAATGAGTCGTTCTTTTCGTCTTTAACCCGGGACTCAGAAGAACGAGTAGTCTCAGAGAGTAATTTTCAAAATGTTCATTTTCTACTGGCCGCGCATGCGCAAAGCATCGCAAAACCTCCGCACGTTATGTACAGGAAACAGAAACGAGTAGTTACCTTTGAGTCTTTTGATCCGAACCGTTCGGTCTTTTGTCACGTGACCCTCATAGACGCTATGCGGTGCAATAGATGCAAAAGAACGAACGACTCGGACTAGAAGATATGAGAGGTGAGCGGCTCATTCTGTTTATCATAATATGTCCTTAGCTGCAATGTAATATTTTCATTACTGGAACTATAGCCAAAATTTGTGTATGTACAGTAGACGTGCTGGGTGTCTGTTTATTGAAAATATAACATTTTATTTTATTTCTGATCAAAAGAAGGAAATGAACTAAATGACTCAAAAAAAGATTTGTTCGTTTTGATGAATGAGATTCAAAGAACCTAAAATGCTCCAAACTTCCCACCACTACAGTATATAACATGGTGTTCGAACAACATCCAAATCACATAATGTCCTATTTTGCAGAATGTATGCAGAATTTTCACAGAATGTTACACAACACATACCTGTCATTTATTACTGCTTGAATGAATGCAATTTCAGTTACGGTGTATAAACATATTTGCTTCAACATTCTTCAAAAATCATTTGAACACATTTAAACTACTTGTTTTGGCAGCCACTGTGTTCCACAGAAATTATTTTTTGCTTTTGTGATCCTATGAGAGAAAGAAGCTATGTGATTGGTTTGTCACGAAAATCTGGCTGGCTCATTACACAGAAGTTTAAAACCCTAAAATATTAAACATTTAAAAATTTAATAACACTCCATTTAACATTTTGTTATAGACAACCATGTGTGTCAGAAAATAATCATTTTCCAAAATGAGTACAAGTCCAAAAATGCCATTCTGCTGCCAAACTGTTTATATATTGTACTTGAACGTGATAATGGGTAACCACCAGTCTTGTACAGTAAATGGACAGGATTAGGATTCCTGTATATATAGAAGTGATACTGTATGTCCATCACTATATCCCTGATATAATAAAATATATAGTCAACTCTTTTACAGGATTATGAAATGCTGCTACAGCAAGAACCTACATCAGTGTCATACTCCATAACAAAAGGGCATGGAGCATTAGGAAATAAACCGGCAAACAGTTCCACTTGCTCAACAGCAACCTGAGAATAAAATGTCAAATGTGATAGATGCGTAGCCAGCTCTGCATGCAATGGAATACCAATCCCTTCATTAAACTCTTTAAGTGGGTTATAAACACCTCTGTTTTCTCCCTTCTACTTCAGACACATGAACTGCCCTCAATGTGAAGTCAACAGGCATAGGAGGTACATTAGAAAACATGGCTTTAACAAATTAATCACAAACCTGCACGTTCTTTACCAGTCACACATGACAATCAAATAATTTCAAACGGAAGGACATGAACCAGCAAGCCTTGCTTGAAAAGGGCTGCAAAATATTTTTTTCTCAGTGACCTCGAACCTGCTTTCCTGACTTCAAAGTAGTACTTTTCTTTTTTCTCATAAAATAGCCTATCATTTATTATTCTCACCAACATCAAACACGGACTCCAAAACTACCTTTTCCAACATTCTTACTTCTGTTATTGTTTTTTTTGGTTTTCTAATATGGTTGGAATAAAACTGCTGAAGAAACAAATTCAGAACAAATCCTAATCAATGTTCAGTTTCCAAATCTAAAAACAGGCAAAGGGTCAGGCAATCAAGCAAACACACTGACAAGAATGAAAAAGCAAGAACAGCACCAAAAAAAACCAGAAAAAAACCCATCCATGTGAAATATGGCTTGGTAATGTGAAGAGCAAAATTTGAACAAGACTTCGCATTGGTTGAATGTTTGCATGTGTGTGTTGTATAGGTGGATGTTGAGATCAGGTCTAAGCAATCAGACCTCAGGTGTACAAGAGCATGGCAGTGAGAGCATGATGATGATGATGATGATGATGATATTTTCACATGCGTCTTAAAGCAAAGTGAAATTCCTTTTTTATATACCCAAGTTAGGAAGCAGGGGTCAGAGCCTATAAGAACTGGACAAACCCTCTGTTATGCGAGAAAAAGCAGGTTTGAAGCTCAGCTGTAGAAGCTCTGGTTGTTATCTCCCATCTTAGCAGTAGCTGACTCAGCCTAAACTAAATTAATCTAAAAATGGGCAAATGTGTGGGACAAACAGAGCCTTGCTGTTGGCTGGAACATGCCTTCCTACCTCAATTAACACAAGCTACTGTAGCTAGCTTTGCTTTAGCTTAGCTCTAACACTATTGAGGCAAACATTCATTTATATGCTAATGCTACTTTGCATTTGATTAAACTCCGTCATCCCTCCATCAATTTCTACATTTCTTTTGATAAGTTATACTACATAATTAGTAATGTAAAGTAATGAATAGCAGACAGCTAGGGGTTTGACACCTGTAATGCAGCTGTCAAGCAAATTGGAAACGCCCCTAATTTTGCATAATTTTATGACACACACCCCACCCCTGAAATTATCATGAGTGGGAAATTTAGCTATGGAGACCAAATGTTTAGACATTTCAACATGGAACTCTATGGGAATTGACTCATTTTGAAGCCTAGTGGTCACTCGAGGAACTGCATGTTTTCTTACACCTCTGTGTTGGCCCCTTTAGAACCTTTCAGAGGTTGCACTAAACTGGCTAATTGGTGAGCGACCAAAGACAATCATGCAGCATGAAGCCTACTTAAGAGTTTATATGTTTCTAATTACATTTACTACTTCTACTGGGGCGGCTCTTTCAATTTCCGTTCAGTTGCAACGCTATGAGACAATGATGCCTCAGGAGTGCTTATTTGCTTTTCATTTTCAAGGATTTTCTTTATTTAGAGCACTTATAAACTCCTCAGTGTTTCTGCTCATATGCTCAATTTCATCCTATTCTGCAAGCTGTGGCATGAAAGAAACTACACTACTGAAGCTGTTATTCACAGGGTGCACGTATGAACTCTTACAAGAGAGAATTGCCATATTTAAGCAATTCTAATGCTATCAAGGGTTTCTAACAATCTTACAAGGACCACTTCAAACACAGCTCCAATACATGGTTAAGCACCACTGCACAAACTGGAGCTGCTTTAATAACACAAAGTGCCTAAAAGTAAAAAGAACCAAAGCTAAAAAGGCCAACAAGAGCAACAACATAGAAAATAAGATGTGAGCTACTTACACCCACCTTTGGCCTTGTTTCAGAAGAGATGCTGGCGGTCATAACAACTGTCACAGCCAGTTAATGACACTGTGCAATGTTTTTCTGATCCTATTTCTGGTATAAGAGGAAAATTATGGTCTATGTCCATGGGGGCCAACTCAAAATAAAGTCAATAAGATTTGGGGGTACAAGACTATTTCTTACTTTGTAGAAAATGTTAATGTTACTTCTTCACATGCTATAAACATTTTACAGAGAACTCTAGAATGTTTGCGTATAGGATTGTACATTCTGTGTTACAGTAAATGCCATTCTCACTCATTTGGCAGGATTTGGGCTATTTTGCACCGATTGTGAAATTTTGGCCCAATACTGATTCTGATGACGGGGCATAAATTATAATGAACAAAATCTTAGTAATGTGGATAGGCAGCACGGTGACTTAGTGGTTAGCTCTGTCGCCTTGCACCAGCAGGTTCTGGGTTCGATTTCCGCCTCGGGTCTGTGTGTATGGTGTTTGCCTGTTCTCCCCGTGCTTGGTGGGTTTTCTCCGGGTGCTCCGATTTCCTCCCTCAGTCCAAAGACATGCAGATATCTAAAATTGCACATAGTATGTTAGTGTGTGTACTGTATACCTGTATGTGCCCCATAATGGATCGACACCCAGGATAAAAACTGTATAGATGATGAGCAAGTGTGTAATGTGGATATATACGATCATGCCATGCCTTTTTTGTTATTGTATACTAAAGTTGAATATGAAAATTGCTACAGTGTTGCTCTAACCTTAATGCTTTTTGATTATTCTATAGTCCGGTTATGCATGACATAGTAAATATAGTGCCATGGATACTGGACTTATGTAGATGGTACACCCATACAAGGATATCCTATACTAATTGATTATCCTAGGACTATTGGTAAATACAGGCTCCTGGCTCTTCCTCACTCCTTACACCACACCATCTTAGAATATCATGGCAAAGGGGGCTGTTTTTCTGTGGTATAATAGTGCCAGCTAATGGATCTTTCCGAAGGTGCAGCTGGGTAGGGTACAGTTGTCCAAGTCAGACCACAATTAACCAACACAACATGTAAAAAGCACAAAATCGATGGGATGCTGCAGAAAAACATTGGTCACTTCCATTGGCAAATGCCAATTTATTTGATGGCCAATATCAACCAATATATGATGTACAGCCAATAAATTGGTGCAATCTTAATCAAGACCATCTTTCGTCATTTGTGCCATTAGATGTGACATTGTCATTGTAATGAATGTTGAGGTAATGTGAATGAGAACTGTCATGCAAAGATCCACAAATTGTCAAAAATTATTTAAAAATTTAACACAAGACTATAGGTTACTTTAACAAAAGACTTTTTTTTCCAATTGTCCCAGACCATACGAGAGCTATGAATTGGAAAGGGTGAAGGCAAACAGATGGTAATGCCAAGGCTACCTCCAAGACATGCAAAGTCATTAATATATCTTTTTTCTTTTAATTGTATCTGCTGCATCACAGACCAGCATTTTACAGTCGAAAGAAAAGTGCTGTCTACCATCTTCAACATACGCAGCATCTGTTATTGTCCGGTGTTGCTGTGATTGACAGGGGTGAGAGAAAACATCAATGCTTTCCACCTAGACACCATGGCGCAATTTTCTTCCTTGGCTCCCGGCTAAGGAAATCTGTCTCATCGTTGAGATAAGAACCTGCCAGGATTTAAAATTACTGCCAGGTTTTAAAATTACTGTATACCTTGATGAAGTGGTTTAATTGATTAGGAATTCATTTTTCATACATCTTAAAGAACCGATTTTGAAGATTACTGCTCTAACTTACAGTAAACTGGTTGAATGTTTTTTTGCGTGTATGATTGTGCATGTTGGTATGATTGTATAAGGATGGGAGCAGTGGGCATAGTGCATAAATGTTCAGTGCCTTTTAATATGCAAAATTACATTTTTAGTTACTTTTAGGCCATAAATAAAAATAATATTTAAAACTTTTTGTATTGGCCAGGGCAATAATTTTCCCCATATAAGTCCCATATAAGAAGAGTCATCGCTGGCTTCCCTGTTGCCCAGCTTTGATGTTATCTGGTGGGGCGTGGCATGGCTGTAGTTTTCTTGACCATGAACACTAAAACAGTATGTTTGGAAGAGGGGTGAAACAGAGGCAGGTATCTTTTTATATTATGTTATTACTTTTGTGAAGCACTTTGGGGCATTCTTGTTGTTAAAGTGCTATACAAATAAAGTTGAGTTAAGTTGAAGTATGAAAAAAATGCATTTTCTGAGGAGCATTTCAGCTGAAACATTAACACACAGTTTAAGAGAACTCTGAAAATGTTTACAATTGTGGGTAAAATATAGATAAAAAACTTAAATGATTAGATTTAAATCTGTTTTTACAATGACAACTTGAACACAGCATGACATTCCTTGTGTAGGGAATTCCAAGTGTCAAAGAGTTATTATAGACAGAAAACTCCAAAACCTGTGTTTTGCTGTTTTTTTTTTTTCTTTTTTGCTGTTGTCGTCAGAATTCAATGAAGCTTACACTCTATATAGTACACTATAGCACTGAAGGGCATCTCAACCATTATATTCATACCAATGGCCAGTTTAGAGTAGCCAGTCTACCTAACAATAATTTTGGGAGTTGAAAGGGAACACTCTAAGGAACCCGCTTAGACTTGGGATTAAAACTTGGGATTAAAACACAGAACATTGTAAACTGTAAATAATCAACTCTCCCACTGCACTGCTGTGCCACCCTAAAGAAATGACACCACATTATTGAAACTGACATTTGGTCCCTGCCAAGATATAAAAGCATGCTCTCAAACACACACACACAGGATCATATCAGACACTAAGAAGACTGGAAGAGCTTGTCCTGTATGATGAGGTCCCTGCAGGATCTTACCTCTGCTAGTCAGAACATATTTTCCCCCCCGAGCGTGCATTGTGCCTTTACAAGCTCACCTCTGCAGTGTACCACACACACAGGCTGCAATGGCATCCACTTCAGATTTTGTGCTGACACACAGCACGCACCGTTGTGAATGACAAATTTCCCTTTTATTATCTGCCATTGATGGTATTCTAGTAGCAGCCTCTTTATTGCATTTTTTTTTTCTCTCCTGCTATTAAAGTGCTGCATCATTAAGCGGGATAATGCCATTTTTTAAAAAGGCTGACGGGCGTGGGCTTTTATGAGCAGTGGCAGCGCCGGCACCTCTGCTGGAATAGCAATGCAGCCATATGGGGGACGGCTGGTGTAAATGACTTCTTAGTGGTGCACTGGCTCATGAAGGACACATTGACAGGCGGCTGTACACCGCACCAGACGTGAGGTACACGTTATCTGAAGAACCCTCCTCCTAAACACGGAGAAGATGGGGAAGAGGAAGGGGACGAGGAGAGGGGGGGGGGCTATTTAGGGAGCACAGCTACAGCAGCAGTAATTAAAAACACAATATCAAAACGTGACCTTTTGTTGATTGACTTCTGCTGGAATTAAACTGGTTTGTTTCACTTGGGCCTGGCATTAAAATAAACAATGATTTGGCTTTTTTTTTTGGCTCTTACCCCTAGAGCTGGGGAAAGCTAAACAAGCACACGCAGTGCAAGCACAAGTAAGTTGTTCTAGAGTGGTTAAGAGAATGTTATTTATAAAAGTTATCATCTGGATTAACATAATGCAGAAGGCATTTTTGGCGACATGGTGGCTTAGTGATTAGGACTGTCGCTGCACCTCCAGGGTCTGTGTTTGATTCCTGCCTCAGGTCTGTGTGCATGGAGTTTGCATGTTCTCCACGTGCTTGGTGGGTTTCCTCCACCCTAAGTACTCCGGTTTCCTCACACAATCCAAAGACATGCAGATTAGGCTAATTGGCATTCACAATTACCCATAGTGTGCGAATGAGCGTGTGAATGTTGACCAGAGGTCCTCCACGGTCATAAAAAAGGGAATAATGATCTGCATTGGCCTCCACGGTCCCTAGTCTATAGAGGTTCCTAGAAGGATGGATTGAGAATGCATTTTTTAAAAAGAGCCTGAAGTGATCAGTACATGAAAATAATGAATGTATGAACATACACACATGTGCCATGAAATTAACAACAGTGATTACCACCTATGCACCAGCAAACCCTTGACGGAATTATGGGCATGGAGCCCAGCGGGCAAAGGGCCCAAGATCGCTGACCCGGCCACCAAACTCCCCAGAGGCAAATGTGATCGAGCACCAATGGGATGCACCGGAAAAACAAGTCCGGCAGGATCCGCTGCCACTGTTCTGATACCAGACCCCACGACACACCTCGAGAGGTCTTGTGGGCTGAGCTGCCCAGTGGCACAAGTGGAACTCAATATCTAAGTGGTTTTAATGTTAAATGTTTTGATGTTATGGCTAATTGGTGTATTTAAATTAAGGACAGAATTTCCATTTTATTTTAAAATAAAATTATTGCAAATACTGGCAGAAATCGATATGATGTGTTAAACGTCTAAAATAAATGATCAATTTACGAGCTTCATTTATTGGAGTAAAATGGACATAATATCAATAAACTGTATAAAAGCAACACAAGGCCAAAATCATTTTTGAGTGTATTGCCCACTAATGGAAATCTTTATTCTACCTTTCATGCTACTAGCTACCCAGTAACTGCTGATATACTGTACGGTACGGTTTAAGACGTTTGTTCATTTCAGCCCAAAAATGTAACCGAGGCAAAAAAAATCAAGTTAAGGAGAAATCCATGAGTTTTAATTTTTTTAATTTTTGTAATATATTTTGTATTAAACCCCTAACTTTCTTCTCAGACTTACATTATTCCTGCAAATAAATTATACGTAACACAAAAATCAGCACATCTTAAACTGAAGTCTGTGTGGATAAGTGGAACATGACGATAGATATAGATCCTACTTAATTACAACAACATCTCTGACCCAAACCCCCAAACAGCGTTGATCGTGCCAATCTGTAATTAGTGCTCTTCTGTTTGTGTGCTGTGCTCTCCACTTTGTGTTTGTGTTTCTTTCCCCTGTTTAATTAGGCTGCTGTGTTCATTATCCCCGCTAATTAGTGTATGCAAATCATGAGGAAGTTGTTAATCCTGATCCCTGCCAGTGACTGAGTCACCTGACATTGACATCACAGAAGATTTGTCTTCTATATCTTTGGTGTTCCTTTTATCACCTTGAGCTGCGATGAAAATCGCGTAAATCCATCAACTCTGAATAGTAAACTGAAGAACTGTTTGTTGGCACGTACTGTAACAGAGATGACAGTGGTAAATAATATAGCAGTGTAGCCATGGATTATACGTGTTCAGAAAGGGTTGATTAATTTTCTAGAACTGCATTAGCTCTAGCTGCAAAGCAAATGACAGATTTATATGCTATATGGTATTGGCAGTTCTTGAAAGTGATACTTTAGTAAAAGAACAAGTATCTTACCAGAAAATTGGTAGAAGTTAAAATCAGCTTTTAAAATATTATTTGTTGACTGTACCTACAGTATGCATCCAAAACAATTTCCTGATATTACATGTACCCAAGTATTGGAAATAAAAGTAAAAAGAAAAAGAAATGAACAGTTATTTTATATTTATATTTTTATTGTGGCTTATAGTAAGTAAAACATCCTATGCCATGGTTAACACACCTGCATCACTGATTAAAAATCTGCATGTAGGCTAATCAGTGATGTTAGCTAGCACACATTAGTCTTGCACTGCGTTAGCCAGAATGACTAAGAGGGTATAACTAACATTAAAACATTAAATACCATTATAAACAGACTAATCTGATTGAACAAGAACGTTTTAAGTTATGAATGCCTCTGAATTATCTGTTGTTTTTCATTTTATCATGGCTAACATTTGCTAAAAAGCTAACTGGCGCCTAACACAAGGCTAAATACCAAATCCCTCTATAACCCCTGATCAAGGGCACTACTTGGAGCATGGAACTAGAGACCTGCACTCCCGCGGGACCC
The DNA here is from genome assembly GCA_030014305.1 of Clarias laeviceps. Classification (NCBI taxonomy): domain Eukaryota; kingdom Metazoa; phylum Chordata; class Actinopteri; order Siluriformes; family Clariidae; genus Clarias; species Clarias laeviceps. Next base: position 6,308,835 of record JAQMYJ010000040.1, on the reverse strand, counting down.
AGCGCACGGAGTGCGGCGCAGGACAAGATTTGATGGGTGAATGCGGGTGCGGGCGGTAAGGTCCTCATGTATGTGCGGGTTGCGGGAGAATAAAATT